>OX155900.1:62537139-62985331 GCA_944588485.1 Phosphuga atrata
AAACCAAATTTCGAAATGTTTGGAGCAAATTTGCCTTTGCAATCTACACAGTTTGCACGACGCGAGATTCGAGTGTTGAAGGTCATTTTCAAGAGGATTACAAATTGATCAGATTGAGTGTATATTAAGTTTTGGCGGGCAGGGGAGGCGTCTGTCTGTAGTTGGGGAGGTATCGTTAGATTAAAGAGTTGTGAAATAATTAGGTCGGTTTGCTTCTTAACAAGGAATAGTCAAGAGTTAAGACACGGAATGGTCTTAAGGAAAGATATGGTCTTGGGTACTTTTTCCTGCTTCATCTATTTGGTTTTCAATTTGTTTCCTTAGTATTTTCTCCACTACCTTTTCAAATATTTTCATTAGTTTCCCTATCAGTGATATCCCTCTATAGTTGGTACATTCCTTCTTGTCTCCTGTTTTGTAAATTGGAAGAATTAGCCCAATCTCACATTCTTGTGGTATTACTTCTTGCATCCATATTTGATTAAATAGTCTTGTCAGGTAGTCTATTGCTTCTTTCCCCATATATTTTACCATGTCCGTTGTTATTTTATCGATTCCTGGGGCTTTTCCATTTTTCATTCCTCTGATCGCCTCTTCTATCTCTGCTTGTGTCTTGTATCTTCCGGCCAAAACATAGCCCCTATTTAGTAATTCAGTAAAGTAGTTTCTCCATCTCTCCATAACTTCCTCTTCTTTCATAATCAATTTTCCTTTATCGTTTTTTATTGTTATAGTTTCTTCCCTACGGTTGCTTCGTAGGTTCTTTAGTGTTCGGTAGAATACTTTCTGATTCTCCTTAAAATTATCTTCCATTTTCTGTCCGAATGCTTCCCAGGACTTTTGTTTTGCTCTTCCCACACAGCACAGGGTCATGCTGAGAATATCCTATGGATATCGTATTGAACTTAAAAAGATATCCTGGGATTATCCGAGATATATCCGAGATGTCTATGGGACCTATCTGGGATATCCCTGGGATACAAAAATGTCCGGAACAAAAATGAACCCCAGCAGGGGTTCTCAAACTTTTCGAAGTCGGGGAACACTAAACTCTGATATATTTTTAAGCGGAACATCTACAATATAATATAAACGTTAAAGAAACCAAAAGGGTAAAGGGTAAGGTTGTCGGTTGATGTAAGAATGTTTTCAATTTTCCTCGCATACACATAGTGAGTATTGAAGTATACAAGAATTTTAGTCAAATACGCCAGATTATTGCAGCAATCATCATTTTTTAGATAATTCACATGTTTTTTATTTTCTGTTTCAAAAAAAGCAAGTAAACATTTCATCAAAATTCCTCTGTCCGTCTGTATGTTATAAAGTTTTAAAGATCGAATTCGTTTTCAAAGTTTTGTCAAATTTCTCAAGATTTTCAATTTGAAATTGCAAAGTCAAATTTGCTCCAAACATTTCGAAATTCGGTTTACTATTTATTGAGTCTTAAAGGAATAATTTTGCAAATTTTTATCCAAATTCCTCTGTCCGTCTGTCTGTTACAAAGTTTTCAATATCAAATTTGTTTTCAAAATATGTCAAATTTCTCAAGATTTTCAATTTGAAATTGCAAAGTCAAATTTGCTCCAAACATTTCGAAATTTGGTTTATTAAGTCTTAAAAAGAATAATTTTGTAAAGTTTTATCAAAACTCCTATGTCCGTCTATCTGTAACAATGTTTTCAAGACCAAATTCGTTTCCAAAATTTGTCAAATTTCTCAAGATTTTCAATTTGTAATTGCAAAGTCAAATTTGCTCCAAACATTTCGAAATTTGGTGCACTAATTATTAAGTCTTAAAAGAATAATTTTGCAAATTTTTATCAAAATTCCTCTGTCCGTCCGTCTGTTACAAAGATTTCAATTTCGAATTCGTTTTCAGTTTGTCAAATTTCTTCAGATTTTCAATTTGAAATTGCAAAGACAAATTTGCTCCAAACATTTCGAAATTTGGTTTATTGATTATTAAGTCTTAAAAACTGAACTTCACAGCAAATGAACGTGAAACACTGCTACATCTTGTATGCACGCATTTTCCAGGGGCTGCTGAAAACCACACTCCTTTCCACTCAAGCCATACGGCAACCAGAGAGGACTGGAATGTGGCAAAAAGAATTATCACAACAGAGAGAATTAAATGGGCAATCAAACTCTTCAGCCCCTACAAATCTCCTGGAACAGATAGCATATATCCAATAATGCTTCAGAAAGGCATGAATATCATACTCCACCCTCTTAAGGACCTATTTAGAGCAAGTCTAGCACTAGGACATGTTCCATTAACCTGGAGAGAGACAAGAGTGGTATTTATCCCAAAACCAGGCAAATCTAGCTATGCCGAAGCTAAATCCTATAGACCAATCAGCCTGACATCATTCTTTCTAAAAACCTTAGAAAGACTGATAGACAGACATTGGAGAGAAGAGGCGCTGACTAGATCTCCGCTTCATACATACCAACACGCTTACCAAACAGGAAAGTCATGCGAAACAGCGTTACACCAATTAGTAAGTAAAATTGAAAAACTTTGGAGAACAAAGAAGTTGCCCTAGGTGCTTTCTTAGATATAGAAGGAGCCTTCGATAACACATCTTACATCTCAATAGAAAACGCAATGGTCTATTACCACGTAGATAACACTACGACCAGATGGACCATGTCGATGCTTACCAGCAGAACTGTAAAAGTTAAACTACTGGAAGAAGAGATAACCATGTCAACAACAAGAGGTTGCCCCCAAGGCGGCGTACTGTCACCACTTTTGTGGTGCCTAACAGTCGACGAGCTACTAATCACCCTTAACAAAAGAGGGTTCTTCACTCAAGGATATGCCGATGATATCGTCATACTGATTCAAGGTAAACACCAAAGAACGGTTGAAGAAATCATGAAGGCAGCCTTGAATATTACAGAGACCTGGTGTTCGACAGGAGACCTAAGAATCAACCCTGCGAAAGCCACCCTGATCCCTTTCACAAATAGGAAGAAAATCACAAACCAAACCAATATCTCAATATTTGGGAAACCTGTTCAATGGAGCAACGAAGTCAAATACCTAGGACTTACACTAGATTCCAAACTAACATGGAATCCCCACATGAACAAGACAATCTCCAGATGCAAAGAAACTCTGATGATAAGTAAACGAGCCATAGGTAGCACATGGGGTCTTAAACCGGAACTGACTCACTGGCTATACAAAACTATAGTTCGACCAATACTAACCTACAGCATAGTAACCTGGTGGCCTAAACTACAACAATCAACTGCTGTTGCAAAATTAAGCAGGATACAACATCTAGCGAATCTATGCACCACAGGAGCCTTTAGAACTACCTTTGGATTAGCATTAGACGTGATACTAGATACACCGCCATTAGACATCTTTCTAAAAGGAGAAGCAAGAATGGCGGCATACCGACTACAATGCGCGGGTCAATGGATCGCAGCCAGTAGGATCGGGCATACGAAAATCATGACGGCAGTCAGAATACCGTTGATGGAAATGAGAACCGACAGTACCAACAAGTCATTCCATTTCGAAAAATCATTCACCGTACACATAGATCCAAGCTGGAAACCGGACCAGCTTCCCACCCCTACGAACAAGAACATAATCTTTTACACGGATGGTTCAATGTTTGAAGGATGCGCCGGATCGGGCCTGTACAGCAAAAATCCCAAAATTAGGGAATCAGCCAGCCTAGGCGAACACTGCACGATATTCCAAGCAGAAGTACACGCATTATTATTGGGTGCTACTGAATGCCACAGACAAAAATATCGGAACAGAAACATTTATTTTATATCTGATAGTCAAGCAGCGCTAAAAGCACTAGAGGCCTGCAGTACAAAATCAAGAATCATAAAAGAATGCAAAGAAATACTACATACACTAGGCCAACGGAACACTGGGTTCGCGGGCATAGTGGTATAGAGGGAAACGAACATGCAGACGACCTAGCAAAACAAGGTGCCCGCAAGAAACTAGTTGGTCCCGAACCGAGCATAGGTATAGAAAAAGCCTGCACCAGAGCATCCATCAATGATTGGATGAAAAATAAACACAAACTCAGATGGAACTCCTATGATAAAGCAACCCATTGCAGGAAGCTAATAGACTCACCTAATCCCAATATAGCAAAGGACCTGTTAAAACTAAACAAAGCTCACACGAAGCAGATAGTTAGTTTACTAACAGGCACTGGCGGATTTAGAGAAGTCATGCATAAAGTAAAAATCTACCGAGACGAACCTTTATGTAGACTCTGTGGAGAGGAAGATGAAACAGCAAACCACGTACTCTTCGAATGCCCTGCCCTAGAACGAATGCGACACCAGCTCGACTGGAACCAACAAACCACATGGGAACCCAAACTTGTAGGAAAACTAAGGAAACTAGTCAGTGACACAGACGTCGGACTGCAAGTTTGATATTAACCGACAGCACAATAAGCCTTAAGGTTGACGTGCGCCAAACCCTTAGAGGAAGTCGGGAATCTAATCTAATCTAATCTAATCTAATCTAAGTCTTAAAAGAATAATTTTGTAAATTTTCATTAAACTACCTCTGCCCGTCCGTCTGTTACAAAGTTTCCAATGTCGTATTCGTTTTCAAAATTTGTTAAATTTTTCAAGATTTTCAAATTGAAATTGCAAAGTCAAATTTGCAAAACATTTCGAAATTTGGTTTACTAATTACTAAGTCTTAAAAGGATAGTTTTTGCAAATTTTGATCAAAATTCACACTTGTGTGATGACCAATTCAAGAAAGACCTGGTACGTATTAGGTAGCTTTACTTCACAAATTTTCAAAATCAAAATCAAAATTTTATTCACCCATAAAATAAAAATAACAAAAATTCTGGGAAATGTCAAAAGAAAAAAGAAAGTTTCAGTATCTCACTCCTTCAGTGAGTATAGAGCTTGTTCGATTAAATGTTCTTTTAATTGTTTTTTGAAGCACTGGTATTTACATTCTTCTTTAATATTTTTCGGTAGCCTATTGAATATCTCTATCCCCAATTGGTACGGCCCCTTGCATATCGAGAGATTTACCCTTCCAGGGTATAGATTTGAATGCCCCCTTGTGAAATAATTGTGTTGGTCTCTGGCGAGTTTTAGGAGATGTTTTTGCCTATGTATGAAACATGCCATTTCTAGTATATAGAGTGATGGTAATGTTAAAATTTTTAATGTTTGGAAGTGGGATTTGCAGGACTCTCTAACATCAATTCCCTTAATAGCTCTTATTACTCGTTTCTGGGCAATAAATAGTTGTTTAGCGTATGTTGATGAGCCCCATACTAAGATTCCATACTTTAATATTGATTGGACTTCTGCATAATATATTGTTAAAATAGCTGACAAGTTAACAATTTTTCGTATTGATCTTATTAAATAAGCTTTCTTGTTAATTTTTTTGATGGTGCAATCTATGTGATTTGTCCACCCCAATGTATCTTCTACGTATATTCCTAAAAATTTAACTTTGTTGGCTTGCTTTAATTCAATATTTTCCATTGTTAATGATATTGCCCTACAAGACCTTCTCTGTGGTCTAAAGATCATATAATTTGTTTTCGAGCCATTCAAGAACAAGTTATTCGCTGCAAACCATTTATTTATGGATTCTAGCAGTATATTTGCGTGTACTTCATTATCTACCTGATCACCGTGAGAGATAATGAAGCTGGAATCATCTGCGTATAGAGTGCAGTGATATTCCGCTATATACTTGGTTATATCCGCTAAGTATAGTGAAAAAAGTAACGGAGAAAGTACACTGCCTTGTGGTAGTCCAATGCGAGTGCTCAGGGGTGGAGATTGTGCACTTTTGCTACCCTTTGATATCTTGACTATCTGTGTTATGTCCTTGAGGTATGATTGTATCCAGTTACCTGCCTTTCCTCTAATACCATAGATGTTAAGTTTGCTAATCATATGACTATGTGAAACACAGTCAAATGCCTTGGTGAGATCGCAGAATATGCCTATGGGACATTTCCCACAATCAACTTCTTTGAGTATTTTGTTATACAGGTGTACCATGGCAGTTTCCGTAGATTTATTTTTTTGGAATCCATGCTGCTGTTCAGGAATTAGCTTGTATTTGTTTACAAATGGTGTTAGCCTATTCAACATACTATATTCAAATATCTTCGATAATACAGATAGCAGTGATATTGGTCTATAGTTTTTGATGTCCGTTTTATCGCCAGATTTGTATATAGGAATTATTAATGATGTTTTCAGTACCGTAGGAACTTCTTCCGTAGAGAATGGTTTATTATATGTGTTATTGGTGATAACAGTTCGTATCTAAATTCTTTGATAATTTTGCAAGGTAATCCATCGGTGCCAGAGGTATGTTTAGTTTTTAATTTTCCTATAATCTCTTCCATTTCACTTTCGCAGTAATCCGGCACATAAATAGTGTGCGGATTGTGAGGAATGTGTTGGTATGTGGCATCTGTTCCTGTCATCTGCAGAGTAACCAATTCTGCTGCATTTTTAAAATAATGATTAAAGGTAGTGGCTATGCTGTGTGGATCTTCAATCAATGTATCATTAATTTTAAGTGAAATTCCTTTTTCGTCTTTTAAGTTATTTTTGTTTGACAGTTCATTCAAAATCGACCATAGGGTTTTTTGTTTGTTGGATGTTTTTTCTAGGATTCTCTTGTAAAACCTTTGTTTGGTACGGAATAGTAGTTTAAAATGTAATTTCTTCCTAATTAGGTAAAATTTTCGTAGTGCAGGAAATTTCTTCTGTAAGTTATATAAATCTTTTACTTTAGAACTAGAGATCCTGACTAGGTTATTTACCCATGACTTACAGATTTTTTTTGTTTTATCCTAACAAGAGGAAAACAGGTTGCGAAATGGTATTTTAAAGTATTGATGAAAGTGACTGTTTTTTCGTTACTGTTTTGTTTAGTGTACATATCGATCCATGTTTCTTTCATAAGTGCTTCGGAGAATTTATTTCTATTATCCTCTGAAAATTTTCTTATGATGCGATAATCATTTTCATTTTTATTCTTTTTATTGTTGACCCTTTGTACCATTATTAATCTATGGTCAGAGATGATAGTGTCTTCTACATTTGTTATTGTAGATGAGCCTTTATTCATAAATACGTTGTCTATTTTTGTTTTGGAGTTGGCCGTTATGCGTGTGTATTGATGTACTTGTTCCTGGAGCCCATATGAAATTAGTAAGTCTTCTAGTATAGTTCTTTCCTTTGAGGTTTCATTGAAGTTAATATTGAAGTCCCCTACCAGTATAGTCTTCTTCGAATTACAGAATATGCTATTTAGTATATCTTCTAATACGGTTGTGAAGGTTAGAAAACATCCGGTAGGAGGTCTATATAATGTAATGATGTTCGTGGTAAGGTGAGGTTCGTGGTTTTTGTAATTATTCAGACTGTAAGTAAATGATATATTATATACTTTTATATTCCTGTTTTTAGATGACCGAGTTATCGAAAATTGGTGGCCCTAATACAAAAGCCAGAACTGCAAAAATCATGGAGCGAGTATTTTCAAATTTTGTCGCGGAGAAATTTAGTTGGATTGGCGGCAAAAAAAATAATATTCTCCAACTTACTTATATCGAGTGTTATAGTAGGTGCGTTTAAAAATGTATAATTGCATATTAATTCAACATTTCTCATACATTTCAATGAAATTTAAAGTTTATATGAAAGGGAGTGTATTCTTATAATCGTTTTCATTTTATATTTAATTGCAAAATTTTTTAGATGTGGTCAGAATACATGAACCAGAGGTGACAGATCACACAATTTCCCTATATATTAAGAACTGGCTGAGACACGCTAAAGAAAGATTTAATCGGGATAAATCGTAAGAATTTCTATATAATTTATTTTAGGGGATCAGCCAGTTTAAAATCTAGATTTTTTTCAGGCACAAGATATTAGCAGATATAGGGGATGGAAATGGAAATCAGGGAAATAAAGGAAAGGAAGATCGATAAAAATTAAGGATCTGTTTTATTTATTCACCTTTCTTTGGGCGGTGTTGCCACCAAAGAGGTCACGGAATGTCCCATAAGGGATATCCTACAATATCCTCAGATGATCTAAAATATCCCATGCGCGATATCCTATAGATCAGGTGTTCTCAAAGCATGTTCCGCGGAACACTGGTGTTCCGCGATGCACATTTAAGTGTTCCGCGAAAAAATCAATATTAAAAGATATTATTGCAGTTATCAAAATTCTGCGTAATCCAAAAGAAAAATTGTGAAATCAATTCAAAGTGTCAGTCGTTTGTATGACGATATTTACAATTTGATATTTCAAATTTGGATTAATCTGGACCGGAAATACAGATTGTCCAACACCTTTCTGCATTGTATGTTGAAAGAAACTGAACATACAAATGTTTTAACAAAACATCTCATCATTTATTCATCGACTCGATCGAATCGATTGTCGTATCGACCTCACGGCGGCATATGACACCATCAACCTCCGAATCCTAAAGCAGAAAATATATCATACAACCAAAGATATCAATCTCACAAACATTATCAGGAACCTGCTCCAAAATTGGAGGTTCGTGGTGGAGTTCCATGGAAGCGAAGTAGGTGGAGGAACCAGAGAAACGACCGGTCACAGGGAAGCGTGCTAGCACCACTACTCTTCAACGTACATACCAATGACCAACCCCTTCTTGAAGGAACAAGGAGCTATATATATATATATATAAAAATATATATATACTCGAATATATATATATATATATATATATATATATATATATATATATATATATATATATATATATATATATATATATATATATATATATATATATATATATATATATATATATATATATATATATATATATATATATATATATATATATATATATATATATATATATATATATATATATATATATATATATATATATATATATATATATATATATATATATATATATATATATATATATATATATATATATATATATATATATGCAGACGATAGGGCAACCACATCACAAGGGAAAACATTCGAAGTGATGGAACAACGTCTGTACTATATAAATAACCAGCTGAAGCCAAACCCAACAAAAACAAAGGTATGTGCAAAGTTTGAAGATTCCGGTGTTTGATGATATGATTCGTAGAAGAATTAATGACATATCCTGCAGCATTGAAACAGTCAACTAATATAAGTGGAAACGCGCAGCTTTTAGGCTCTGTACGATTTATTTATGAACAAGAGATACTAAATCAATGTTTATGGTGCAAATAACTTTTGGGTCGTACAACTTCTTTGATGCAATAGGAATGTATTTGAATGCTTTTTTGGGATTATCATTGTGTCAGTATTTGCACCGATGCGCGTTGGAGCAGCGTCAATGACGGAATGAATCAAAGGATTTGTGACTTTAGATAAAACCATAAATTCAAATATAATATTTCATCATTGTTTTTTGCACCGAAAAGTACTTGTCAGAAGAAGAAATTAGACGACGTATTTGACCAAGTAGTTGCCATGGTTAATTTTAATAAAATGAGACCGATGAACAACCGAGTTTTCAAACAACTGTATTCGTCAATGGAAGCAGATAATGAGTGTTTACTTAATCATACCGAAGTGAGGTGCTTGTCACGAGGAAAGGTTTACTTGCTTTTTTTGAAACAGAAAATAAAAAACATGTTGTGAATTTTGAATTGGTAAAACCATACAACATTATAGATAATCAGATAAACTTAATAAAGACGGAACAAAGCTTGAATATATAAATATACTCAACCTTTCCGGAACTCTATAATACTAATGAGTCTTTTTAGGACTACCAAAAACAAATCTCTTATGAAATTTGCCAGTTATTCTATAGCTTTCAGTCCACCTTCGTGGCACTCACGTGGCGCACACTTGTTTTTGGTAGTCCTAAAAAGACTCATTAGTATTATAGAGTTCCGGAAAGGTTGAGTATATTTATATATTCAAGCTTTGTTCCGTCTTTATTAAGTTTATCTGATTATCTATAATGTTGTATGGTTTTACCAATTCAAAATTTATCATTTATATCAATAACCTGCTAAGTTCATGTCTCTCTCACAAAATGTCAAAATTAAAAACATCTAACCCCAACAACACATGGGTTTTCGAGTGGGTGATTTACAAAATATTGTTCATGGAAGCAGAGCTGTGCTGATGAGAGATAGATCTCGAAACGCGTCCACAGATGGCTATCCACTCAAGGTATCGGAAAGACATGATCTTAAAAACTCAATGTTATTTTTATGGTTTTTGTTGAGTGCCCCGAAGGTAGACTGAAAGCTATAGAATAACTGGCAAATTTCATAAGAGATTTGTTTTTGGTAGTCCTAAAAAGACTCATTAGTATTATAGAGTTCCGGAAAGGTTGAGTATATTTATATATTCAAGCTTTGTTCCGTCTTTATTAAGTTTATGTTGTGAATTATCTAAAAAATGATTATTGCAGCAATCATCATTTTTTAGCTCCTTGTCCCTTCAAGAAGGGGTTGGTCATTGATATGTACGTTGAAGAGTTGTTGTGCCAGCACGCTTCCCTGTGACCGGTCGTTTCTCTGGTTCCTCCGCCTACTTCGCTTTCCATGGAACTCCACCACGAACCTCCGGTTTTAGAGCAGGTTCCTGATAATGTTTGTGAGATTGATATCTTTGGTTGTATGATATATTTTCTGCTTTAGGAGTCGGAGGTTGATGGTGTCATATGCCGCCGTGAGGTCGATACGACAATCGATTCGATCGAGTCGATGAAAAAATGATGAGATTTTTTGTTAAAACATTTTTATGTTCAGTTTCTTTCAACATACAATGCAGAGAGTGTTGGACAATCTGTATTTCCGGTCCAGATTAATCCAAATTTGAAATATCAAATTGTAAATATCGTCATACAAACGACTGACACTTCGAATTGATTTCACAATTTTTCTTTTGGATTACGCAGAATTTTGATAACTGCAATAATATTTTTTATTATTGATTTTTTCGCGGAACACTTAAATTTGCATCGCGGAACACCAGTGTTCCTCGGAACATGCTTTGAGAACCCCTAATCTATAGGATATTCCCGCATGGGATATTGTAGATCATCTGAGGATATTGTAGGATATCCCTTATGGGACATTCCGTGACCTCTTTGGTGGCAACACCGTCCAAAAAAAGGTGAATAAATAAAACAAATCCTTAATTTTTATCGACCTTCCCTTCCTTTATTTCCGTGATTTCCATTTCCATCCCCTATATCTGCTAATAACCTGTGCCTGAAAAAAATCTAGATTTTAAACTGGCTGATCCCCTAAAATAAATTATATAGAAATTCTTACGATTTATCCCGATTCAATCTTTCTTTAGCGTGTCTCAGCCAGTTGCAGGGAAATTGTGTGATCTGTCACCTCTGGTTCGTGTATTCTGACCACATCTAAAAAATGTTGCAATTAAATATAAAAAGGAATCGATTATAGGAATACACTCCATTTCATATAAACTTACAACTAAATTGAAATGTATGAGAAATGTTAAATTAATATGCAGTTATACATTTTTAAACGCACCTAGTATAACACTCGATATAAGTAAGTTGGAGAATATTAATTTTTTTTGCCGCCAATCCAACTAAATTTCTCCGCGACAAAATTTGAACATACTCGCTCCATGATTTTTGCAGTTCTGGCTTTTGTATTAGGGCCACCAATTTTCGATAACTGAGTCATCTAAAAACAGGAATATAAAAGTATATAATATATCATTTACTTACAGTCTGAATAATTAGAAAAAATTGTAAAGTAAAGCTACTAATACGTAAGTAGGGAAAGATGGTATGTTCTGGCGCCACCACCTCCTTATGGGTTTTACATGCAATCTAGCCCCTTATGGGGGAATTACATGTAAAATCTAGCACGATGCCCCTTATGGAGATTTACATGTAAATCTAGCACGAAGCCCCTTATGGGGAATCCTATGTAAAATAGTTCTGAACGCGCCCGAGCGAGAATGTCTAGATGACGCTGCAAGATACGTGTACGTTGGATAGTGAGAAAATTCAAAATGAGGGGTGAGGGGTGAAAATTCTGATAGGGCTGATTCAATTGAGATTAGGGAGGATTTAGATTGACAAGACTAGACAGACAAGACTAGACAGACAAGACTAGACAGACAAGACTAGACAGACAAGACTAGACAGACAAGACTAGACAGACAAGACTAGACAGACAAGACTAGACAGACAAGACTAGACAGACAAGACTAGACAGACAAGACTAGACAGACAAGACTAGACAGACAAGACTAGACAGACAAGACTAGACAGACAAGACTAGACAGACAAGACTAGACAGACAAGACTAGACAGACAAGACTAGACAGACAAGACTAGACAGACAAGACTAGACAGACAAGACTAGACAGACAAGACTAGACAGACAAGACTAGACAGACAAGACTAGACAGACAAGACTAGACAGACAAGACTAGACAGACAAGACTAGACAGACAAGACTAGACAGACAAGACTAGACAGACAAGACTAGACAGACAAGACTAGACAGACAAGACTAGACAGACAAGACTAGACAGACAAGACTAGACAGACAAGACTAGACAGACAAGACTAGACAGACAAGACTAGACAGACAAGACTAGACAGACAAGACTAGACAGACAAGACTAGACAGACAAGACTAGACAGACAAGACTAGACAGACAAGACTAGACAGACAAGACTAGACAGACAAGACTAGACAGACAAGACTAGACAGACAAGACTAGACAGACAAGACTAGACAGACAAGACTAGACAGACAAGACTAGACAGACAAGACTAGACAGACAAGACTAGACAGACAAGACTAGACAGACAAGACTAGACAGACAAGACTAGACAGACAAGACTAGACAGACAAGACTAGACAGACAAGACTAGACAGACAAGACTAGACAGACAAGACTAGACAGACAAGACTAGACAGACAAGACTAGACAGACAAGACTAGACAGACAAGACTAGACAGACAAGACTAGACAGACAAGACTAGACAGACAAGACTAGACAGACAAGACTAGACAGACAAGACTAGACAGACAAGACTAGACAGACAAGACTAGACAGACAAGACTAGACAGACAAGACTAGACAGACAAGACTAGACAGACAAGACTAGACAGACAAGACTAGACAGACAAGACTAGACAGACAAGACTAGACAGACAAGACTAGACAGACAAGACTAGACAGACAAGACTAGACAGACAAGACTAGACAGACAAGACTAGACAGACAAGACTAGACAGACAAGACTAGACAGACAAGACTAGACAGACAAGACTAGACAGACAAGACTAGACAGACAAGACTAGACAGACAAGACTAGACAGACAAGACTAGACAGACAAGACTAGACAGACAAGACTAGACAGACAAGACTAGACAGACAAGACTAGACAGACAAGACTAGACAGACAAGACTAGACAGACAAGACTAGACAGACAAGACTAGACAGACAAGACTAGACAGACAAGACTAGACAGACAAGACTAGACAGACAAGACTAGACAGACAAGACTAGACAGACAAGACTAGACAGACAAGACTAGACAGACAAGACTAGACAGACAAGACTAGACAGACAAGACTAGACAGACAAGACTAGACAGACAAGACTAGACAGACAAGACTAGACAGACAAGACTAGACAGACAAGACTAGACAGACAAGACTAGACAGACAAGACTAGACAGACAAGACTAGACAGACAAGACTAGACAGACAAGACTAGACAGACAAGACTAGACAGACAAGACTAGACAGACAAGACTAGACAGACAAGACTAGACAGACAAGACTAGACAGACAAGACTAGACAGACAAGACTAGACAGACAAGACTAGACAGACAAGACTAGACAGACAAGACTAGACAGACAAGACTAGACAGACAAGACTAGACAGACAAGACTAGACAGACAAGACTAGACAGACAAGACTAGACAGACAAGACTAGACAGACAAGACTAGACAGACAAGACTAGACAGACAAGACTAGACAGACAAGACTAGACAGACAAGACTAGACAGACAAGACTAGACAGACAAGACTAGACAGACAAGACTAGACAGACAAGACTAGACAGACAAGACTAGACAGACAAGACTAGACAGACAAGACTAGACAGACAAGACTAGACAGACAAGACTAGACAGACAAGACTAGACAGACAAGACTAGACAGACAAGACTAGACAGACAAGACTAGACAGACAAGACTAGACAGACAAGACTAGACAGACAAGACTAGACAGACAAGACTAGACAGACAAGACTAGACAGACAAGACTAGACAGACAAGACTAGACAGACAAGACTAGACAGACAAGACTAGACAGACAAGACTAGACAGACAAGACTAGACAGACAAGACTAGACAGACAAGACTAGACAGACAAGACTAGACAGACAAGACTAGACAGACAAGACTAGACAGACAAGACTAGACAGACAAGACTAGACAGACAAGACTAGACAGACAAGACTAGACAGACAAGACTAGACAGACAAGACTAGACAGACAAGACTAGACAGACAAGACTAGACAGACAAGACTAGACAGACAAGACTAGACAGACAAGACTAGACAGACAAGACTAGACAGACAAGACTAGACAGACAAGACTAGACAGACAAGACTAGACAGACAAGACTAGACAGACAAGACTAGACAGACAAGACTAGACAGACAAGACTAGACAGACAAGACTAGACAGACAAGACTAGACAGACAAGACTAGACAGACAAGACTAGACAGACAAGACTAGACAGACAAGACTAGACAGACAAGCATAGACAGACAAGACTAGATGGACAAGAATAGACGGACTAGACTAAACCAATTTAAACCATTTGATGAGAAAAATCAAATCTGGTGTCAGAACGGCTCTAGCATGTGCCTTAAGGGAGATACCGCCCGACCGCCTACCCTCAGTAGATGACGTCATCCGCCGCGGCAGATATTGCTAAAACTAATTATCTCGATGTTGATTGGATGATTGACGAATAAATAATTGCAGTTGGTCTTATGCCTTAATTTATATGTAATAGACAAGACTGGACAGACAAGATTAGACAGACAAGACTAGACAGACGAGACTAGTTAGATAAAGCTAGACAGATGGGGGCTAAATACATGAGATTAGACAGACCAAGCTAAATACATGAAACTCTATAAGACTGAACTAAAATATATAAGGGATTGTTTAATTCAACTAAAATATATTTTCGATTGTTTTTCTTATAATTGTTAATAATGTTTATATTTTTACTTTCATTATGTTATCTACGTTTTATTTTGATTTACGGCTTGTTGATTAGACGCAACCGGATGTTTGTCAGTCATAACACCAGGCAAGAATAGAGGGACTAGACTAGACAGACTAGATTAGACAGACAGACAAGCGGAGAAAATTCAAAATGAATTGCGGGTGGGTAGCGGACAATCGTGTATGCATACATAATTGATTACAAACATATTACGGATTGATTCAAATGAGATTATTGGTTTTAGGCCGGACAAGATCGGACAATACCGGACAAGGTCGAACAAGAACGGACAAGACTATACAGACCACATATTTATCCGAATAATTTCCTATGAGTAAGCGAAATTTCTTAAACTTGTCTGTGAACCAGATCGTATTAATGTTTTTCATTTATATAAATACCTTTTAATGTTTTTCATTTATATAAATATCAAAGAGATCAATTTTCTGGCATCCACTTTTCATCTACTTGCATCCACTTTTGATTTACTTGCATCCACTTTCCATCTACTTGCATCCACGTTTCATCACGCTGAGGTGACGTGAGGTCTATGTGACCCCACGCTAAACAGGGTGTGAGGTCTATGTGACCCCACGCTAAACAGGGTGTGAGGTCTATGTGACCCCACGCTAAACAGGGTGTGAGGTCTATGTAACCCCACACTAAACAGGGTGTGAGGTCTATGGTGCCCCACTTTTAAGAGGGCGTGAGGTCTATTTTTAGTCAGCTTTCATCAGCTTTTAATCAGCTTTAATCCCATTGGGTTCGCTGTGTTAACATTAGGTTAGGTTAGCATTGGGTTAAGCTACGTGAGGTTAGGAATAAAGCGGGCTTCATGCCTAACCTCACGTAGCCTAACCTAAGGCTAACCTAACCTAATGTTAACACAACTAACCCAATGGGATTAAAGCTGATTAAAAGCTGATGAAAGCTGACTAAAAATAGACCTCACGCCCTCTTTAAAGTGGGGCACCATAGACCTCACACCCTGTTTAGTGTGGGGTTACATAGACCTCACACCCTGTTTAGCGTGGGGTCACATAGACCTCACACCCTGTTTAGCGTGGGGTCACATAGACCTCACACCCTGTTTAGCGTGGGGTCACATAGACCTCACGTCACCTCAGCGTGATGAAACGTGGATGCAAGTAGATGGAAAGTGGATGCAAGTAAATCAAAAGTGGATGCAAGTAGATGAAAAGTGGATGCCAGAAAATTGATCTCTTTGATATTTATATAAATGAAAAACATTAAAAGGTATTTATATAAATGAAAAACATTAATACGATCTGGTTCACAGACAAGTTTAAGAAATTTCGCTTACTCATAGGAAATTATTCGGATAAATATGTGGTCTGTATAGTCTTGTCCGTTCTTGTTCGACCTTGTCCGGTATTGTCCGATCTTGTCCGGCCTAAAACCAATAATCTCATTTGAATCAATCCGTAATATGTTTGTAATCAATTATGTATGCATACACGATTGTCCGCTACCCACCCGCAATTCATTTTGAATTTTCTCCGCTTGTCTGTCTGTCTAATCTAGTCTGTCTAGTCTAGTCCCTCTATTCTTGCCTGGTGTTATGACTGACAAACATCCGGTTGCGTCTAATCAACAAGCCGTAAATCAAAATAAAACGTAGATAACATAATGAAAGTAAAAATATAAACATTATTAACAATTATAAGAAAAACAATCGAAAATATATTTTAGTTAAATTAAACAATCCCTTATATATTTTAGTTCAGTCTTATAGAGTTTCATGTATTTAGCTTGGTCTGTCTAATCTCATGTATTTAGCCCCCATCTGTCTAGCTTTATCTAACTAGTCTCGTCTGTCTAGTCTTGTCTGTCTAATCTTGTCTGTCCAGTCTTGTCCATTACATATAAATTAAGGCATAAGACCAACTGCAATTATTTATTCGTCAATCAACCAATCAACATCGAGATAATTAGTTTAGCAATATCTGCCGCGGCGGATGACGTCATCTACTGAGGGTAGGCGGTCGGGCGGTATCTCCCTTAAGGCACATGCTAGAGCCGTTCTGACACCAGATTTCATTTTTCTCATCAAATGGTTTAAAATGGTTTAGTCTAGTCCGTCTATTCTTGTCCATCTAGTCTTGTCTGTCTATGCTTGTCTGTCTAGTCTTGTCTGTCTAGTCTTGTCTGTCTAGTCTTGTCTGTCTAGTCTTGTCTGTCTAGTCTTGTCTGTCTAGTCTTGTCTGTCTAGTCTTGTCTGTCTAGTCTTCTCTGTCTAGTCTTGTCTGTCTAGTCTTGTCTGTCTAGTCTTGTCTGTCTAGTCTTGTCTGTCTAGTCTTGTCTGTCTAGTCTTGTCTGTCTAGTCTTGTCTGTCTAGTCTTGTCTGTCTAGTCTTGTCTGTCTAGTCTTGTCTGTCTAGTCTTGTCTGTCTAGTCTTGTCTGTCTAGTCTTGTCTGTCTAGTCTTGTCTGTCTAGTCTTGTCTGTCTAGTCTTGTCTGTCTAGTCTTGTCTGTCTAGTCTTGTCTGTCTAGTCTTGTCTGTCTAGTCTTGTCTGTCTAGTCTTGTCTGTCTAGTCTTGTCTGTCTAGTCTTGTCAATCTAAATCCTCCCTAATCTCAATTGAATCAGCCCTATCAGAATTTTCACCCCTCACCCCTCATTTTGAATTTTCTCACTATCCAACGTACACGTATCTTGCAGCGTCATCTAGACATTCTCGCTCGGACGCGTTCAGAAATATTTTACATAGGATTCCCCATAAGGGGCTTCGTGCTAGATTTACATGTAAATCTCCATAAGGGGCATCGTGCTAGATTTTACATGTAATTCCCCCATAAGGGGCTAGATTGCATGTAAAACCCATAAGGAGGTGGTGGCGCCAGAACATACCATCTTTCCCTACTTACGTACCAGGTCTTTCTTGAATTGGTCATCATACAAGTGTGAATTTTGATCAACATTTGCAAAAACTATCCTTTTAAGACTTAGTAATTAGTAAACCAAATTTCGAAATGTTTGGAGCAAATTTGACTTTGCAATTTCAATTTGAAAATCTTGAGAAATTTAACAAATTTTGAAAACGAATACGATATTGAAAACTTTGTAACAGACAGACGGGTAGAGGTAGTTTAATGAAAATTTACAAAATTATTCTTTTAAAACTTAATAATTAGTACACCAAGTCTCGAAATATTTGGAGCAAATTTGACTTTCCAATTTCAAATTGAAAATCTTGAGCAACATGACATATTTTGAAAAAGAATTCGATTTTGAAAGCTTTGTAACAGACAGACGGACAGCGGAACTTTGATGAAAATTTACAAAATTATTCCTTTAAGTCTTAATAATTAGTAAACCAAATTTTGATATGTTTGGAGCAAATTTGTCTTTGCAATTTCAAATTGAAAATCTGAAGAAATTTGACAAACTGAAAACGAATTCGAAATTGAAATCTTTGTAACAGACGGACGGACAGAGGAATTTTGATGAAAATTTGCAAAATTATTCTTTTAAGACTTATTTCGAAATGTTTGGAGCAAATTTGACTTTGCCATTTCAAATTGAAAATCTTGAGAAATTTGACAAATTTTGAGAACGAATTCGATCTTGAAAACTTTATAACAGACAGACGGACAGAGGAATTTGGATAAAAATTTGCAAAATTATTCTTTTAAGACTTATTTCGAAACGTTTGGAGCAAATTTGACTTTGCCATTTCAAATTGAAAATCTTGTGAAATTTGACAAATTTTGAGAACGAATTCGATCTTGAAAACTTTATAACAGACAGACGGACAGAGGAATTTGGGTAAAAATTTGCAAAATTATTCTTTTAAGACTTATTTCGAAATGTTTGGAGCAAATTTTATTTTGCAATTTCAAATTGGAAATCTTGACAAATTTTGAAAACGAATTCGATCTTGAAAACATTGTAACAGATAGACGGACAGAGGAATTTTGATGAAAATTTACAAAATTATTCTTTTAAGACTTAATAATTAGTAAACTAAATTTTGAAATGTTTGGAGCAAATTTGACTTTGCAATTTCAAATTGAAAATATTGAGAAATTTGACAAATTTTGAAAATGAATTCGATATTGAAAACTTTGTAACAGGCAGGCGTGCAGAGGAATTTTGTTGAGAATTTGCAAAATGATTCTTTTAAGACTTAATAATTAGTAAACCAAATTTCGAAATGTTTGGAGCAAATTTGTCTTTGCAATTTCAAATTGAAAATCTGAAGAAATTTGACAAACTGAAAACGAATTCGAAATTGAAATCTTTGTAACAGACGGACGGACAGAGGAATTTTGATGAAAATTTGCAAAATTATTCTTTTAAGACTTAAAATTAGTGCACCAAATTTTGAAATGTTTGGAGCAAATTTGACTTTGCAATTTCAAATTGAAAATCTTGAGAAATTTGACAAATTTTGAAAACAAATTCGATATTGAAAACTTTGTAACAGACAAGACGGACAGAGGAATTTGGATAAAAATTTGCAAAATTATTCTTTTAAGACTTAATAATTAGTAAACTAAATTTCGAAATGTTTGGATCAAATTTGATTTTACAATTTCAAATTGAAAATCTTGAGAAATTTGACTAAACATTGAAAACGAATTCGATATTGAAAACATTGTAACAGATAGACGGACAGAGGAATTTTGATGAAAATTTACAAAATTATTCTTTTAAGACTTAATAATTAGTAAACTAAATTTTGAAATGTTTGGAGCAAATTTGATTTTGCAATTTCAAATTGAAAATCTTGAGAAATTTGACAAATTTTGAAAACGAATTCGATTTTGTACGCTTTGTAACAGACAGACGGACAGCGGAATTTTGATGAAAATTTACAAAATTATTCCTTTAAGTCTTAATAATTAGTAAACTAAATTTTGAAATGTTTGGAGCAAATTTGATTTTGCAATTTCAAATTGAAAATCTTGAGAAATTTGACAAATTTTGAAAACGAATTCGATTTTGTACGCTTTGTAACAGACAGACGGACAGCGGAATTTTGATGAAAATTTACAAAATTATTCCTTTAAGTCTTAATAATTAGCAAACCAAATTTTGAAATGTTTGGAGCAAATTTGATTTTTACAATTTCAAATTGAAAATCTTGAGAAATTTGACAAATTTTGAAAACGAATTCGATTTTGAAAGCTTTGTAACAGACAGACGGACAGCGGAATTTTGATGAAAATTTACAAAATTATTCCTTTAAGTCTTAATAATTAGTAAACCAAATTTCGAAATGTTTGGAGCAAATTTGTCTTTGCAATTTCAAATTGAAAATCTGAAGAAATTTGACAAACTGAAAACGAATTCGAAATTGAAATATTTTTAACAGACGGACGGACAGAGGAGTTTTGATGAAAATTTGCAAAATTATTCTTTTAAGACTTAATAATTAGTAAACCAAATTTCGAAATGTTTGGAACAAATTTGACTTTGCAATTTCAAATTGGAAATCTTGAAAACTTTGACACATTTTGAAATCGAATTCGAAGACATTTTAACAGACAGACGAGCAGAGAAATTTTGATGAAAATTTGCAAAATTATTCTTTTAAGACTTAATAATTAGTGCACCAAATTTCGAAATGTTTGGAGCAAATTTGACTGCAATTTCAAATTGAAAATCTTGAGAAATTTGACTAAACTTTGAAAACGAATTCGATATTGAAAAGTTTGTAACGGGCGGATGAGCAGAGGATTTTAGGTGAAAATTTGCAAAATTATTCTTTTAAGACTTAATAATTAGTGCACCAAATTTCGAAATGTTTGGAGTAAATTTAACTTTGCAATTTCAAATTGAAAATCTTGGAGCAATTTGACAAATTTTGAAAACGAATTCGATCTTGAAAACTTCTTAAAAGACGGACGGACAGAGGAATTTTGATGAAAATTACTAACTTATTCGTTTAACACTTGATAATTAGTAAACCAAATTTCGAAATATTTGGAGCAAATTTAACTTTGCAATTTCAAATTGAAAATCTTGAGAAATTTGACAAATTTTGAAAACGAATTCGATCTTGAAAACTTTATAACAGACAGACGGACAGAGAAATTTTGATGAAAATTTATTAAATCATTGTTTTAAAACTTCATAAGTTTTGAATTTTTCTGTGCAAATTTTACTTTTTAAATTGAAAATTTTATCTTTGAAATTTTGTGCAGTTTTGTCAATCAGAATGTTTGAAAATCTCCCATAAAAATCAGTTAATTTTTGCCATAATTCTTTATTAAATCGAATACCTCCGTAAAATTAATGTAAGAAAAAAACAATAAATATCATAAGTTTTAGATTTAAACAAATACTTTTTCGTAAAACTTAAAGAGAACAAAAATGTAACCAAAACGAGAAGCTTTACACAAGCACATAATAAAGGAAACTTGTAAATATGAATGAAGCACACAATACATTTTTGTTTCAAGACATTCATACAATATATAAATTTGCATTTGCAAAACGTTGGAAATGCGGAATAATTTTTGCTATCTATCTTCACTTTCAGATTCAACTGCACAAGATTTTGTTGAAAATTAATTTTAAGGACAAATGAAAATTGTCTGAAAATAAGATTAAATTAAAATTACTTTATTTCTTTACGTAATTTTGTTTTTTTCTTTAATTATACACAATAAGTTAAACACGATAAATTTCTTTCAAAATTTTTACTTCTGATAGGCGACAAAGAGGAATGTTTCTTTTTCTTGTAATAATTTTTTTTTAAAGGAAACACATTTTAAACGTTTAAAACACATAAAAATACTTTTCTGTTCGTTTCAACTGAATCAATCTTTGCTCAGTTTTAACTCTATATATATATTAAAAGCCCAAAAAACAGGTTTTGGTACCAAATCTGTGTTAAATATTGAACTAAATATAACTGAAAATCATGAAAAAAAAGAACTAAAAATGGGGAAATTAAATTTATATTAAAAAAAGGAAATTCAAAATGAACTAAGTTCAAAGAAAATTTCCTTTTTTTTCCTCATTAATGATACCATATGCTACAATTCCACGCATTTTTCCTTTTTAACTATTAATTCGTTGATGATCCAAACAAAAAAAAAACATTTAAATCGATAAACTAGAATCTCCTCCAATTAAATTGGTGCTGAAAACAAAGCATTCATACCTTAATAAATTTATTCTAAACTTTTAAATTACATCGTATTTCTTATGATTCTTTTACGAGGGGTAAATATAAACTAGTTTATCAATTTTAAACTAACAATAATCTCACATCAAAACCGAAGAAATCAATTGCTGGTTTTCACCTTTTTTGTGATTTTTTTCTATAAAAGTAAGTTTAAAAAAATAATTATAATTAGAAGTACATAGAAAAAAAAAGTTATAAATACAGGTTTTCTTTTCAAAGAGGAGGATTTATCTACAGCATGTTGAAAAAAAAGAAAAAAATAATAATAGTAAGAATAGTCAAATACAGTTTGTCTAATATATGAGTTTTAGTTAGTGATTTTTCGGGCTGAATTTGTAGACACCTAAAAAACAAAGACGAAATTGAAGTTTTATTGAGTTTCATAGATTAGACAAATCAGTAAATATAAAAACTGTTCAAAAATTGTAACATACGGTAAATAAC
Organism: Phosphuga atrata; assembly: GCA_944588485.1. Lineage (NCBI taxonomy): Eukaryota > Metazoa > Arthropoda > Insecta > Coleoptera > Silphidae > Phosphuga > Phosphuga atrata. The sequence goes on from OX155900.1 coordinate 62,560,098, forward strand.
ACTGATATTAGTCCACCCAGTACTTAATAAATCACTTGCACTTAACGATTGGCATTCTTAAGTTGATTAGACAGCCAGTCTAGACCTTCGTAAAGACCATCACCGCTGGTCGCGCACGTAGCCTGAATGTACCAGTTGCGGTTCCTTAACGAATGTAAACCGAGCTTATCTGTGATTTCTGCGGCGTTCATTGCGTTCGGCAGGTCCTGTTTGTTAGCGAAGATCAGCAGCACTGCATCCCTTAGCTCATCCTCCGCCAGCATCCGCATCAGTTCGTCTTTTGCTTCACCTATACGCTCCCTATCATTACTATCCACTACAAAAATTAGCCCCTAAAAAACAAAAAACAAAAATTAATTAATAAATTACAATCAAAAATATCCAGTCCAGTTTTTTAGGGATAAGGTCGATTCCCATATGCGCGACGTCATTCGACATCGCCTGTCAAATAATGATTACATTGTTTAAATGGGCACGTCGCGTAGCTGTCGCGTGGCCATAGTGAGAACGTGCCCATTTAAAACAATGTAATCATTATTTGACAGGCGATGTCGCGTGACGTCGCGTAGCTGAGTGTCGCGTATATGAGAATCGGCCTTTATCGAACTTTTACGTAGTTCATTTCTTGATAATTGTCTTCCATAGTGTATTAGTAAGCGCGGAAAGCTAAAACGAAGTTTCTTCATCGACTGGTTCAAGAAATACTAAGGTTTTTTTTTTGTTACAAAAATTACATTTTTTAATGAAAAGGATGGAACGTCAATTACCACGAATCATAATCACCTCCGAATTATGTTTTTACTACTTTTTGTGCAAATATATGTTTTACATAATACATTATAACTTTTTGTACATAACATAGGTTTTTCAAATTCACTTCAACTTCAAATTAATCATTTTTAAATTCAAATTAACCTTTTTTAAATTCAAATTAACCTTTTTTAAATTCAAATTAAACTTTTTAAAAAATTAAAAACTTTTTAAATTTAGAAAAAAACAAATTAATTATCAAAAATTATAATGAAAACAATTATGAAAAATTATAAAAATAATCTTAATGTAACGGTTGTCCTGCCTCAGCCAATAATGGTAATTTCATCGACATATCTACATAATATTTATTACAATCAACAGAAGTAACAGTGACCACGGATTCCTCAATAATATTAACCAAATTTAGATTATTTTCTGGTTCCGCCAGCAAATTTCTTGCAGCTAATTTAACTTTTGAAAAAACTTTTTCTATGGGATTTAACATGGGCGAAGAAGCTGGAATGCTGGAAGAAAAAATAGTCTATGGCTTGTTGCATTTATTTTATTACGAACTTCCTGAGTTTTATGGATTTTGGCGTTGTCCAGAACCAGCCAAGCTTCTACAATGTTACTTTCAGCCATTTTATTAAATAAACCATCAAGAAATGTAATAAAAATGTTTGAATTTACTGATGAATTATAAATTATTTCAAAATGAATAATACCATGTAAATTCATGGCTGCCATGAGTGAAACATTTCTGCCTCTTACTGTTGGAACTATTACATGGGCTGGAGTATTTATCTTTGATCGAGCTTTATTTCGCCAGAGATGGTAATTGAAACTGTATTCATCAATGAAAATTATATTCTCCCGTGTTTGTGGAGCTTTTTGTGAAAATAAAATTGCATAATTTTTGCGTTGTTCAATTGTTGACGTAGATTTTAAATGGTCCAGACTAATTGCAAAAGTTTTCAATGTTATTTTTAAAGCTTTTAATGCATTAAATACAGATATTGTGGCCTAGTTGACCTTTTTATTTTCCAATATCTTCAATTTCATATTTTTGTATTTTCGTGTTTCAAGTAATCGATGGATTTTCTTCAATAATTTGCTCTACATAATTTAAAATCTCATCAGATAATTTACTATTCCTTTTCCACCACAATTTCGTCTAACCATCTCATATCCATCCTTCTTATAACGTCTAATTATAGATTTAGCGATGTTTTTATTAATACCTGTTCATGGAAGCAAAGCTGTGCTGATGAGAGATAAATCTCGAAACGCGTCCACAGATGGCTATCCACACAAGGTATCGGAAAGACATGAGCTTAAAAATCAATGTTATTTTTATGGTTTTTGTTGAGTGCCACGAAGGTGGACTGAAAGCTATAGAATAACTGACAAATTTCATACGAGATTTGTTTTTGGTAGTCCTAAAAAGACTCATTAGTATTATAGAGTTCCGGAAAGGTTGAGTATATTTATATATTCAAGCTTTGTTCCGTCTTTATTAAGTTTATCTGATTATCTATAATGTTGTATGGTTTTACCAATTCAAAATTTATCATTTATATCAATAACCTGCTAAGTTCATGTCTCTCTCACAAAATGTCAAAATTAAAAACATCTAACCCTAATCAACACATGGGATTTTAAGTGAGTATTTACAAAATATTGTTCATGCAAGCAAAGCTGTGCTGATGAGAGATAAATCTCGAAACGCGTCCACAGATGGCTATCCACTCAAGGTATCGGAAAGACATGAGCTTAAAAATCAATGTTATTTTTATGGTTTTTGTTGAGTGCCACGAAGGTGGACTGAAAGCTATAGAATAACTGACAAATTTCATAAGAGATTTGTTTTTGGTAGTCCTAAAAAGACTCATTAGTATTATAGAGTTCCGGAAAGGTTGAGTATATTTATATATTCAAGCTTTGTTCCGTCTTTATTAAGTTTAAAAAAAAAATTCTGCAATTGTTTTACCTTCTTCATAACATTTTATAAAAATATCCTTTTTGTCTAAACTTGTTTAAGAATAATTTCCTCTACGTTTTCTTTCACAACTAAAATCTTAAAAATCTCAAAGCGTCAGGGGAGAATCAACTAACTGCAGAAATATGGAAGAATGCAAATACACAAACCATTCAGAATTTACATAAATACCTCATAGACATTTGGAATACTGAAAAAATGTCCGAAGAGTGAAACATGGTGATAATACACACTTTAACATACACACATAAAAAAGGCGATAGATCAGATCCCAACAATTATCGGGGGATATCACTGCTGGATGTCACTTACAAAAAAATTTCAAAGATATTATACATGAGAATTCAAGAACAACTGGACTATGAACTTAGAAAATACCAAGGAGGCTTTCGTCCAGGGAAAAGTTGTCCAGATCAAATTATCAGTTTAAAGTGGATTATGAAGCATCATAGGGTTAGAAACAAAAAGTTAGTTATCACTTTCGTTGATTTTAAAAAGGTATGATAGTATCGATCGTGAGTCACTATTGAATATCCTAAAGGAATTTGGTTTACATCCAAAACTTATTCGCCTTATTGGAATTACCCTAAAGAATACTAAAGCTAGTCAGATTCAGAAATGAACTCTCAAAACTTTGTGTTGGAAAAAATCATGCGGGAATGGAATAAGATATGTCAACCAACCTAACATCAAGATTGGCAAAAAAATAAGACTCAATTGTTTAGCATTCGCGAATGATCTTGCCCTACTGGCTAATGATATAGAAGAAGCTAAATTGCAAATTGAACAACTTGATAATATAGCAAGAAAAGCTGGATTGCAAATTTCATATGAAAAAACAGAAATAATGCCAACCTTTCCTGCTACAGCACCAACCATTACCCAAGCCAATACTAAACAAATTAAAATTGTAAATAAGTTTAAATATCTTGGTGAAATTTTAACTTGGAACTCCAATGAAAAATTATCAATAGAAAGCAGAACATTTAAGTTAAAAACAGCACAACGAATTACATGGGCAACGTACAAGAAACAATCTCTTTCGATAAATGCTAAACTTCAACAATACTGTTCTGTCATTAAACCTGAAGCAACATACACTTGTGAAACACTATTAAAATTGAACACCAAAGCAACAACTGATACACTGCAATAGGTTGACAGAACGATACTCCGAACAATCATTAATAAAAAACATACAAACCACAGGTAGATGGACAATTGAGATTGTTGCCTAATGGAAAGTGAATCTATAATAGATACGATGAGAAAAAGAAAAATTGCATTTTTCTGTCATCTATCTAGATTAAATGATAACAGGATAATAAAACAACTATTTAATTACTTTTGGCAAAATAAAACTAAAAATAATTGGTTGAAAGAAGTTCAGAGTTGAATATTACAATGAAACAAATTGAAAATAGAGAAGAAAAACGGATTCTCAAGAATAAACAAATAAGATTTTCATTAAAAACTGTACAAAGGAAACAATGTGTCATATCTGATGAAGAAAGGGCAGCCAGATCAACCAGAATGAAGAGGTTTTGGGAAAGGAAGAAGATGATGCAAGTTAAATCTTCAGTTAATTCTTTGTTAACATAGATTAACAGTATTTGGGTTTGATTTAAGTGCTCCAATGTGGGCGTAAACTATGTAAATAAATAAATGATGAGATTCAATTTATATTAGGTTTTGGTATCTTGAGAAATATGAGAAATTTTGAAAACGAATCCGATATTAAAAACTTTCTAACAGACAGACGAGCAGAGGAACTTTGATGAAAATTTGTAAAATTATTCTTTTAAGACTTAATAATTAGTAAACCAAATTTCGAAATGTTTGGAGCAAAATTGACTTTGCAATTTCAAATTGAAAATCTTGAGAAAATTGACAAATTTTGAAAACGAATTCGATATTGAAAACTTTGTAACAGACAGACGGACAAAGGAATTTTGATGAAAATTTACAACATTGTTCTTTTAAGACTTCGTAATTAGTAAACGAAATTTCGAAATTTTTAGAGTAAATTTGACTTTGCAATTTCAACTTGAAAATATCTTGAGAAATTTGACAAATTTTGAAAACGAATTCGGTATTGAAAACTTTTTAACAGACAGACGTGCAGAGGAATTTTGATGAAAATTTGCAAAATTGTTCTTTTAAAACATAATAATTAGTGAACCAAATTTAGAAATGTTTGGAGCAAATTTGACTGCGATTTCAAATTGAAAATCTTGAGAAAATTGACAGATTTTGAAAACGAATTCGGGATTGAAAACTATGTAATAGACGGGCAGAGGTATTTTGGTGAAAATTTGCAAAAATATCCTTTGAAGACTTAGTAATTAGTAAACCAGTTTTCGAAATGTTTGGAGCAAATTTGACTTCACAATTTCAAATTGAAAATCTTGAGAAATTTGAAAATGAATTCGATCCTGAAAACTTTGTAACAGATTAGTATAAACAAATTTTAAAATTTTTTTCGCTTTACACAATCACGTATTTCCGACTGTCATAACTTTTGAACCGCTCACCACAGAGACTTCTAGTCTTCACCAATCGATTCAGCGTCCCAAAATTTGTCAGAAAACAATAATATTCCCTGGGAAGCTTTCAGTTAAGAAATACCATCGACTCTGGAAGTCTAGACCGCAGTAACGACGAAATGCGAGAAAATCTATTTTTTTCTAAATCGTTATTTTTTAAGTCACAGCAAAATTTAAAAACGTTTCTGAAAGCATTTTTGCTGGTGATTACAGATATGCAAATTATAGTTCGCTAGCTCTTTCGGTTCACTGTCGCCTGCAAAAATTGAAGAAATTTTTATGAAATTTCGGCGCTCTAGTGGAAATCTCGGAAAGTCGTAAAATTCCGGCCGGCAATCTTAGTGTATTCATGGGAAAATGACCTTCTGAAAACGATGCCGCAATCCGTTTTTAATTATACGCAGCCGTCTCCGAGATATCTACTTAGCAAATCGAGAATCGGGTAAATTTCAGTTTGAAATTTATCGACGAATTAATGAATATTTCCGGACAATTTACACATCGACTTGTTCGCCTTGTCGTGTAGTTTCGGTGTGCCCAAAATGATTTCGCTGCTCTTTACAAGTTTTCGAAAAAATCGAAAAAAAAGAAAAAGCATGTATTTTTCGAACGAAATGATGGAAAATTTTTGTCGAAATTTTTTTTGCAAATTTTTTTCGTGATTTTTTTTTGTTACACGAAGGAAATCGAAGTGCTGAAAACGGTTTTCCAGTCTATTCGCTCTAAAGTAACAATTAAACAAATTTAAGTTTTTTTTTCGCTGTACAAAAGCACACATTTCCTACTGATTTGACGCTGTCATAACTTTTGAACCGCTCACCACAGAGACTTCTGGTCTTCACAAATCGATTCAGCGTCCCAAAATTAGTCAGAAAACGTATATAATATTCCCTGGGAAGCTTTCAGTTAAGAAATACCATCGACTCGGGAAGTCTAGACCGCGGAAACGACGAAATGCGAGAAAATCAATTTTTTCAAAATCGTTATTTTTTTAGTTACAGCAAAATTTAAAAACGTTTCTGAAAGCATTTTTGCTGCTGATTACAGATATGCAAATTATGTTTCGCTAGCTCTTTCGGTTCAATTTCGCCTGCAAAAATTGAAGACATTTTTTAAAATTTCGGCGCTCTAGTGGAGATCTCGGAAAGTCGTGAATTTCCGGCCGACAATCTTAGTGTATTCATGGGAAAATGACCTTCTGAAAACGTTGCAGCAATCCTTTTTAAATTATATGCAGCCGTTTTCGAGATATCTACTTAGCAAATCGAGAATCGGGTAAATTTCAGTTTGAAATTTATCGACGAATTAATGAATATTTCCAGACAATTTACACATCGACTTGTTCGTCTTGTCGTGTAGTTTCTGTGTGCCCAATATGATTTCGCTGCTCTTTACCCTTTTCGAAAAAATCGAAAAAAAACGAAAAAACATGTATTTTTCGAACGAAATGATGGAAAATTTTTGATTCTTTTTTTTGTTATACGAAGGAAATCGAAGTGCTGAAAACGGTTTTCCAGTCTATTTCGCTCTAAAGTAACAAATAAACAAATTTTATATTTTTTTTCGCTGTACACAATCACACAATTCCTACTGATTTGACGCTGTCATAACTTTTTGAACCGCTCACCACAGAGACTTCTAGTCTTCACCAATCGATTTAGCTACCCAAAATTAGTCCGAAAATGTATATAATATTCCTTTGGAAGCTTTCAGTTAAGAAATACCATCGACTCGGGAAGTCTAGACCGCGGAAAGGACGAAATGCGAGAAAATCGATTTTTTCAAAATCGTTATTTTTTGAGTTACAGCAAAATTTAAAAACGTTTCTGAAAGCATTTTTGCTGCTGATTACAGATATGCAAATTATATTTCGCTAGCTCTTTCGCTTCACTTTAGCCTGCAAAAATTGAAGAAATTTTTATGAAATTTCGGCGCTTTAGTGGAGATCTCGGAAAATAGTGAATTTCCGGCCGACAATCTTAGTGTATTCATGGGAAAATGACCTTCTGAAAACAATGCCGCAATCCGTTTTTTTTTTCAATCAATAGTCAAGGTTTTTGGCAGTGTTGACAGAACGTAGCGTTTCTAAGGAAATATCAACCCGTAGAATTAGTGTGCAACATTAGTACAACATTAAGTACTTTTACTGGATGTAATAGTAGATGTACTAGTGCCGGATAATTGGAAAGTTTTTGGCAGTATTGACAGAACGCAGCGCCACTAAGGAAATATTTGACCGTATAATCAGTGTGCGGTACAATAGTAAGTACTTTTGGCGAATGTACTAGTATATATACTAGTGCCGGACTATTGGAATGTTCAGATTACTGGATTGTATCGAAGAATACATGATAAATCACGAATCAGACCCATCAAAGTTTTAGGCAACCAAATGTACTCGTGTGCTCTCCAAAGGAAGGAAACTTCAAAATAAATTTAATAGTCAGCGATGTAGAGATAAGAATAAGAAAAAAAACTCTTGCAATAGTTAATTCAGAAATTTCTAAACATCGAACAATCACAGCTGAGAAGGAGGAAAAATTAAACGTAAAGAATATTCCAAACAAAAATTAATATACATACAGATAAACCTTCAAACGCAGTTATAAGGCATGTTTCTCAAAGGCATGTTTCTCTAAGTCAAAATTTCCATCTCACAAATTGCAGACCCATCAACAAGATATGTGCCAGATGTCCTACCAATTCATTTTGCTGACCTATCAACACTAACAAAATCAACCAAACACTCTGAACAGCCATTCTCCTTCAGAAGTGAGTTATGTTCCAGAATTACATAAAACAATACTAACAAACTATGTACCAAATTTGATTAATTAACATACTGATAAATCCTCAAAACCAGTTTTAGTTGTTTTTTTTTTTTCAAAAGTTTTCACTTCAGTCAGCAGTGCCTGACTCCTGACTGCCTATATATATATATATTTTTTTTTAAACCTTTCCCTGTTCGAATCGTTAGAAAATAAAATCGGTTTGGTTTCCTGGGATTTTGAGAAAGTTTTGTTAAGAAAAGTTTTTAAACCATATTTAGTTTTGTTGAAAATTTTTAGCTTGTCCCCAATTTTCTGAAAAACTGTTATTAGGGCCTTTTTAGCGCTCCTGGTAACACTGTCCCATCATACAGTGGCCAATCCTTACACCACCGGAAATCACCGGACACGAAAAAATAAAATGTATAAAGTATACAATAAATATATTCTCTCGCTGGGCAAAGGTCAAAGCCCAACAGTTGAACAAGCGTGGTCCAAAGTAGGCCTATTCGAAATAAGAAGAAGATATTCTCTCTCTATGGATTATTCGCTCCGAGCGCAACAGCACTTGCGGCAAAGGCGACACTTTTAAGAACTTCATGACCGAAATACAAGAAAATGATATTTTCTTATAATCATTATTAATAAACACATTATTAATAAACACATTATTAATAAAACACATTATCAAGTGAATGGAAAATTTGAATGTCTGAAAGTGTTTTATAATATAGAAATTGCATTTTGCTAACACCTTCCGTTCGCGATACATGACTTGATCAAATTGGCAAAATCGAGCGAATTTTCGCGAAATTTGGTCGCCCGAGAAGAAAACTGGGAAACTAATTAATATATTTAAAGGATTCTGAGTTTCTGAGTCGCAGGGAAATGACCACCTGAAAACGATGCTGCAATGCGTTTTTAATTATCTGCAACCGTTCTCGAATTACAGACTTGTGAAGTCGAAATTTTGGAAAATTTGAATTCAGAATTTCGCAGTAAAAAATTTTTTTTTCCAAACAATTTTCTATTCTTGTCGTCTAGTTTCAGTGTGCCTAAAATGATTTCGCTGGGATTTGTTGTTTGAAAGGATTGTAGAAAACCGAATACAACATTTTTCCTGATCACGATTTCCTGAAAGGATGGATTTTCTTGGCGATTTTTTTCAGAAAATTTTAGGGCTCAAAATTTTTTTGCTGAATACGATTTTCCAGTTTGTTCGGTTCAAATGGTTAAAATACCAAAGATATAGGCTATACCTTGCTTATTTGTAACTTTTGAGCGAAATAAACTCAAAAATCATTTTCAGTACTTCGATTTCCTTCAAGAGACCAAAAAAATTCGCGACAAAATTTCTTTTTCATCACTCAGTCGAAAAAAAAATGTGCTTTTTCGGTTTTTTTCAATTTTCTGAAAAACAGTAAACAGCAACGAAATCATTTTCGGCACACAAAAACTACTCGACAAGACGAATACATTGTTCAGAAAGATTCAATTATTCATCGAGAAATTTCAAACTGAAATTTTACGATTGTCGATTTGATAAGTCGATATCTCGGAAACTGTGATAGATAATTAAAAATGGTTTGCGGCATCGTTTTCAGAAGGTCATTTTTCCATTAGCATACTTAGATTATCTGCGGGATAATCATTAATCAAAATTCATTAGTTTCCAAGATCTCTACTCGAATGCCGAAATATTTTCAAACTCAATTTTAGCAGGCCATCGTGAACGGGGAGAGATGGAAATCTGCAGCAAAAATACTTCCAGAAACGTTTTTTACATTTTGCTGAACTAAACAAATAACGATTTTAGCGAAATCGATTTTCTTGGATTTTATCGTTTCCGCAATCTTGACTTCCCGCTTATATGGTATTTTTTAATTAAAAGCCTCGTAGGAATATTATATAAGTTTTTTCCGACTAATTTTGAGATGCTGAATCGATTGGTGCCAACCGGGGAAAATACGAGAAAATGTAATTCCAGAAAATCATTTATCAAGTGAAAATTTCAGTGTGTCTGAAAGTGTTTTCCCTGCTGGTTGTAAATATACAAATAGCATCTTGCTAGCCATTTTTGGATTCCGAACTAGCGGAGTAGAATTTGTGGTTTTCATTTTGCTGGCAATAAAAAGTCCGAAAATCCAGAAACCCCCAAGTTATAATCCGACTTTATTTGACAATTCAGCAAAGACATTGCAGAGATCAGAACCTTCAGTTAACCGGTAAAAAAATGTATTGAATAGGAGATGAAGTTGTCTTTTTGGCCACGGGTGGCGCAAAGCGCGGTTATGCACGGAGCGAATAGGGACCACACCTTGGGAAACTAAGCAAGTCCTTGGAACAGTTTGCCCTCGATTTTGGGAAAAATCGATGGAAATCGAACTCGAATCGATATCGAACGTTTTTGTAAAACCAAAGCAAGGATCCTGGAATAGGCCTTGTGGCAATGAAGAATTTTCCGAGAAATTTCGCTTTTTTTTTTCAGGCGTTTTGGACGGCGAAACTAGGAAGGAAATTAGTGTTTGGGAACTGTTGATGGTCGGATTTTAGATTTAGATCCTGACCGGATGAAAACTGAAGAAATTGTGGGAACATTATTAATTCCTTTTTTGTAAAACTATAGCAAGGATGCAACGAGTCTTGTGGAACTGAAGAATTTTCCGAAAAATTTCGCTTTTTCCCATGCGATTTAGACGGCCAATTACGAAACAATGAAGGAAATTAGTGTTGGGAACTGTTAATGGTCGGATTTTAGATTTAGATCCTGACCGGATGAATCGTAAAATTTTTAATTCCTTTTTTGTAAAACTATAGCAAGGATGCAACGAGCCTTGTGGACCAGAAGAATTTTCCGAAAAATTTCACTTTTTCCCAGGAGTTTTGGACGGCGAATCGCGAAACTAAGAAGGAAATTTGTGTTTGGGAACTGTTGATGGTCGAATTTTATTTTTAGATCCTGACCAGAGGAAAAAAAAACTCCTCGAAAAGACCTTCAAAAAATTTGCCCAATGTTCTTTGCCTTAATTTAACCCATTTGTTGACATAAGTTCTTTGCCAAAAGTAGCCCTTAGCCGTATTTTGAACCGGAAAATTTGCAACTTTTCCTTAAATTCCTTTATATTTCTCTTATTTAGAATTTTTATTTTTGCATGAAATTACAGTAATAATAAATATTAATAATGCACAAAAACTATATATTTTTAACATTATTTTTTAATAGACCTTTTCATAGTTTTTTTTGTGTGTGCATGTGTCAATAGACCTTTTCATAGTTGAAATTTTGTTGTGCACATGTGTCAATTTCCGCCATGTTTTGCCCGAACTTTTTGACGTATAACCTTAGTATTTGCCCGAAACTTTTATATTTCCGCCTTTCAAACTTGGCGGTTGCGCAAACTAACCGTATACCTAATACCTAAAAGTATTTTCCGCCGGGTTTACGTCAAAATGTGCCCGAAACTTTTAAATTCCCGCCTTTCAAAGTTGCCGTAACCGTAAGAAGGTCTATTCTAAATTTCTAATTAATATTGATGATACAACTCACCTGCGTATTTTGGAAATAATGTCTCCAGAGCGGTCTGATTTTGTCTTGACCGCCCACATCCCACACTGTGAAGCTTATGTTCTTATATTCTACAGTTTCAACATTAAATCCTAAAAAAGTAATCGAATTAGTAACATAATCACCAACCACCAACATTTCATGAACAAAGAAATAAAGTAAATATTAAATTACTACTTCTATTGATTATTAGCCTTAAGCTACGTACACACGCTATAGAAAACTAGCGTATAGTCTAGCTATAGTTGTGTGACCGCTTCGTATAGTTCAACTATACGAATAGTTTTGAACTATACGAAGGGTTCACACAACTATAGTCAAAAGTATAGCTGTACTATACGCTAGTTTTTACTATAGCTACGTGTGTAGGTAGCTTTATCCTTCAAATACAAGACTACTATAATAATGATCCAACTATATGTCACAGCGCGGCATTGTTATTTCATGAACTCCACAGCGCCAGAACCGCACTTGCCCCAATGCTCATTTTAACTCTGTCTCAAGAGTTTAATTAAGAGTTGAATAAATAAAGAGTAATTGAAACAATTACTTAACGTAATTATAGTGTGCATTTAAAATACAATAATGTTTGTAAATGAGATGTTTTGTAAATGAGATAGAATACAATAATGTTAAAGTAAATGATCTAAATTAAAGTTTAATTTCATGTTCTGTCAAACTACAGTTAGTTCTAGTCTAGTCAGAGTCTGGTTAGTTCTAGTCTAATCAAAGTCTAATTAGTTCTAGTTCAGTCAGAATCTGGTTAGTTCCAGAATAGTCAGAGACAATTTAAGTCTAGTCTAGTCAGAGTCTAATTAGTTCTAGTCTAGTCAGAGTCTAGTTAGTTCTAGTATAGAGTCAGAGTCTAGTTAGTTTTAGTCTAATCAACATCTAGTTAGTTCAATCAGTTCTAGTCTAGTCAGAATCTGGTTAGTTTCAGAATAGTCATAGACAATTTAAGTGTAGTCTAGTCAGAGTCTAATTAGTTCTAGTCTAGTCCGAGTCTAGTTAGTTTTAGTCTAATCAACATCTAGTTAGTTCAATCAGTTCTAGTCTAGTCAGAATCTGGTTAGTTTCAAAATAGTCAGAGACAATTTAAGTGTAGTCTAGTCAGAGTCTAATTAGTTCTAGTCTAGTCAGAGTCTAGTTAGTTCTAGTATAGAGTCAGAGTCTAGTTAGTTTTAGTCTTATCAACATCTAGTTAGTTCAATCAGTTCTAGTCTAGTCAGAATCTGGTTAGTTTCAGAATAGTCAGAGACAATTTAAGTGTAGTCTAGTCAGAGTCTAATTAGTTCTAGTCTAGTCCGAGTCTAGTTAGTTTTAGTCTAATCAACATCTAGTTAGTTCAATCAGTTCTAGTCTAGTCAGAATCTGCTTAGTTTCAAAATAGTCAGAGACAATTTAAGTGTAGTCTAGTCAGAGTCTAATTAGTTCTAGTCTAGTCAGAGTCTAGTTAGTTCTAGTATAGAGTCAGAGTCTAGTTACTTTTAGTCTTATCAACATCTAGTTAGTTCAATCAGTTCTAGTCTAGTCAGAATCTGGTTAGTTTCAGAATAGTCAGAGACAATTTAAGTGTATTCTAATTAGTTCTAGTCTAGTCCGAGTCTAGTTAGTTTTAGTCTAATCAACATCTAGTTAGTTCAATCAGTTCTAGTCTAGTCAGAATCTGGTTAGTTTCAGTATAGTCAGAGACAATTTAAGTGTAGTCTAGTCAGAGTCTAATTAGTTCTAGTCTAGTCAGAGTCTAGTTAGTTCTAGTATAGAGCCAGAGTCTAGTTAGTTTTAGTCTAATCAACATCTAGTTAGTTCAATCAGTTCTAGTCTAGTCAGAATCTGGTTAGTTTCAGTATAGTCAGAGACAATTTAAGTGTAGTCTAGTCAGAGTCTAATTAGTTCTAGTCTAGTCAGAGTCTAGTTAGTTCTAGTATAGAGTCAGAGTCTAGTTAGTTTTAGTCTAATCAACATCTAGTTAGTTCAATCAGTTCTAGTCTAGTCAGAATCTGGTTAGTTTCAGAATAGTCAGAGACAATTTAAGTGTAGTCTAGTCAGAGTCTAATTAGTTCTAGTCTAGTCAGAGTCTAGTTAGTTCTAGTATAGAGCCAGAGTCTAGTTAGTTTTAGTCTAATCAACATCTAGTTAGTTCAATCAGTTCTAGTCTAGTCAGAATCTGGTTAGTTTCAGTATAGTCAGAGACAATTTAAGTGTAGTCTAGTCAGAGTCTAATTAGTTCTAGTCTAGTCAGAGTCTAGTTAGTTCTAGTATAGAGTCAGAGTCTAGTTAGTTTTAGTCTTATCAACATCTAGTTAGTTCAATCAGTTCTACTCTAGTCAGAATCTGGTTAGTTTCAGAATAGTCAGAGACAATTTAAGTGTAGTCTAGTCAGAGTCTAATTAGTTCTAGTCTAGTCAGAGTCTAGTTAGTTCTAGTATAGAGTCAGAGTCTAGTTAGTTTTAGTCTTATCAACATCTAGTTAGTTCAATCAGTTCTAGTCTAGTCAGAATCTGGTTAGTTTCAGAATAGTCAGAGACAATTTAAGTGTAGTCTAGTCAGAGTCTAATTAGTTCTAGTCTAGTCAGAGTCTAGTTAGTTCTAGTATAGAGCCAGAGTCTAGTTAGTTTTAGTCTAATCAACATCTAGTTAGTTCAATCAGTTCTAATCTAGTCAGAATCTGGTTAGTTTCAGTATAGTCAGAGACAATTTAAGTGTAGTCTAGTCAGAGTCTAATTAGTTCTAGTCTAGTCAGAGTCTAGTTAGTTTTAGTCTAATCAACATCTAGTTAGTTCAATCAGTTCTAGTCTAGTCAGAATCTGGTTAGTTTCAGTATAGTCAGAGACAATTTAAGTGTAGTTTAGTCAGAGTTTAATTAGTTCTAGTCTAGACAGAGTCTAGTTAGTTCTAGTATAGAGTCAGAGTCTAGTTAGTTTTAGTCTAATCAACATCTAGTTAGTTCAATCAGTTCTAGTCTAGTCAGTATCTGGTTAGTTTCAGAATAGTCAGAGACAATTTAAGTGTAGTCTAGTCAGAGTCTAATTAGTTCTAGTCTAGTCCGAGTCTAGTTAGTTTTAGTCTAATCAACATCTAGTTAGTTCAATCAGTTCTAGTCTAGTCAGAATTTGGTTAGTTTCAGAATAGTCAGAGATAATTTAAGTGTAGTCTTGTCAGAGTCTAATTAGTTCTAGTCTAGTTCGAGTCTAGTTAGTTTTAGTCTAATCAACATCTAGTTAGTTCAATCAGTTCTAGTCTAGTCAGAATCTGGTTAGTTTCTGTATAGTCAGAGACAATTTAAGTGTAGTCTAGTCTCAGAGCCTAATTAGTTCTAGTCTAGACAGAGTCTAGTTAGTTCTAGTATAGAGTCAGAGTCTAGTTAGTTTTAGTCTAATCAACATCTAGTTAGTTCAATCAGTTCTAGTCTAGTCAGAATCTGGTTAGTTTCAGTATAGTCAGAGACAATTTAAGTGTAGTCTAGTCAGAGTCTAATTAGTTCTAGTCTAGTTAGTTTTAGACTAATCAAAATCTAGTTAGTTCTAGTTTAGTCAAAGTCTAATTAGTTCTTGTCTTGTCAGAGTCTGATTAGTTCTAGCGTAGTCAGAGTCAAGTTAACTCTAGTCTAGTCAGAGTCTAGTTGGTTCTAGTTTAGCCACTGTTTATACTTGCCGCAGCGACTCCGTGGAGTGATCACGCGACGTTCACGTGATTGTTCGTAGTGACGTTGTAAAAAGCCTTTATATATACATTTGATTGATACATACACTGCTTTGCAAGATTTTACTTTTGTGTTTTTACTTGTTATTTAATTGTAAACAAAGTCTTGAAAAAAACTGATTTATGGATAAAATGTTTAACACTAATTTAAACTAAGACTAAAACACTGAAAACTCGAGAGCACGTGGCATACAACCGGACTGGTCGACTGGTTTAAAGTTTCGGCTGGTTTAAAGTGTTTGCATTGACCAATAGTTAATTATCCCCCGAAAATCACACGAAGGTCACGCAAGTTTATTACTCCATCGGGTGGCTGCGGCAACTATAATTAGTTCTAGTCTAGTCAGAGCCTAGTTAGTTCTGGTCTAGTCAGAGTCTAGTTAGATTTGGTCTAGTCAGAATCTAGATAGTTCTAGTATAGTCTATTTATTTCTAGTCTAATCAGTCTAGTTAGTTATAGTCTAGTCAGGGTCTAGTTACTTCTAGTCTAATCAGAGTGTAGTTAGTTCTAGACTAGTCAAAGACTAGTTAGTTCTAGTCTAGTCATTGTTTAGTTAGTTCTAGTCTAGTCAGTGTTTAGTTACTTCTAGTCTAGTCAGTGTTTAGTTATTTCGAGTCTAGTCAGTGTTTAGTTAGTTCTAGTCTAGTCACTGTTTAGTTAGTTCTAGTCTAGTCAGTGTTTAGTTAGTTCAAGTCTAGTCAGTGTTTAGTTAGTTCTAGTCCAGTCAGTGTTTAGTTAGTTCTAGTCTAGTCAGTGTTTAGTTAGTTCAAGTCTAGTCAGTGTTTAGATAGTTCTAGTCTAGTCAATGTTTAGTTAGTTCTAGTCTAGTCAGTGTTTAGTTAGTTCAAGTCTAGTCAGTGTTTAGTTAGTTCTAGTCTAGTCAGTGTTTAGTTAGTTCTAGTCTAGTCAGTGTTTAGATAGTTCTAGTCTAGTCAATGTTTAGTTAGTTCTAGTCTAGTCAGTGTTTAGTTAGTTCAAGTCTAGTCAGTGTTTAGTTAGTTCTAGTCTAGTCAGTGTTTAGTTAGTTCTAGTCTAGTCAGTGTTTAGTTAGTTCAAGTCTAGTCAGTGTTTAGTTAGTTCTAGTCTAGTTAGTGTTTAGTTAGTTCTAGTCTAGTCAGTGTTTAGTTAGTTCTAGTCTAGTCAGTGTTTAGTTAGTTCAAGTCTAGTCAGTGTTTAGTTAGTTCTAGTCTAGTTAGTGTTTAGTTAGTTCTAGTCTAGTGTAGTTAGTTTTTTTTTTAATTTGTTATAATGAAATATTGTGATATTGATTGTTGTTGACTTACCAATAGTAGGAATTGTTGTAACAATTTCTCCTAATTTAAGTTTGTATAAAATAGTGGTTTTACCGGCGGCATCTAACCCGACCATCAGTATTCTCATTTCCTTCTTGCCGAAGAGGCCTTTAAATAAATTTGCGAACATATTCCCCATGGTGCAGTTCTTATTGGTACCCTGAAAACAGAGGCGGTTGTGAATTGCCGGGGCAGCATGCTTGAATAACAGAATGAGTTTCGTAGCGGTTCGAAGCACGCATGGCGGCGTTCGGTGATCAGTGAGCATTTGGAGCAACTTTCGAAAATATTCAGATTTTATTATCACGAATAAACATGTGATCGAATTTGTTGTATGCGAAAATGTCCAGGGCGTTCGACGAATTTGTAAAATTTAAAACAATTGTTGAAATTTGTTTTAACAATTGCTTGAATTTAAAAAGCAGGAAAAAATTTTAATGTGAATTTTTATATTATAAGAGAAGAATTAAAGAAACTAAGTTCTCTAATTGACAAATTGACTAATAACATAAATAAAATATAATTATTAGTACGGTGTGGCTCCTGCATTTTACTGCTAAGGCAGGCCAGGAGGTTAAGAAAAAAGCCATAACTTCATACATGAAAATAATTATGAATTATGCAGTAAAATGCAGGAGCCACACCGTACTAATAATTATATTTTATTTATGTTATTCAAATTGTGAATTAAAGAACATAGTTTATAAAAAAATTGTTGTAAACAATATTATTGAAATCTACACAAAATTTGTTATCTTGTTTGTAATAAAAAAAAAACAAACGTTGTGATCGAGGGTAAAATCCCTTACCCAGATTTTCTCAGACTTTTCTCATTTCTTGTCTTCAAGACATAACATTTTATTTATTGACTAGGCGGACATGACCAGACAGACAAAACCAGACTAGACAGGCAAGACTAGACAGATAAGACTAGACAGGCAAGACTAGACAGACAAGACTAGACAAACAAGACTAGACAAACAAGACTAGACGAAAGAGAAATTGCTTCTCGTGAAGATGCTATCAAAATCCATTCAATAGTACATCATCAATTATCAGCACCGATATTTATGAGAATGTTGCGTTACGCGTGGATTGCATGCAAGTTGTCGGAAGAAAGAGACATTATTGAGAATGTCAACGAGGTTTGTTTTTCCATACAAACTCTGACAATTCCTTGTGCTTGCGGGAAAATGCATTCATTTGATGTAGTAGATGTCGTTGTTATTTATTTTTTTCCATGTTTGTATGACGAATATCACCCTGCAACTTGTAATGTCGTAAGCACATCCGAAGATTAATTTACTTTATTACTTATTTTATTTAATGGAGTTATTAATTGTCAAACCTTCATTTACGTTGATTGACTTGGGCTTTCCAAGCTTGATGACCTTCCCTTAACCCTTAGAACCCGTTGGTGCAGGTGAAAGCACCATTTTTGTAAAGATAAAATTCAGTAAACAACCAAATAACATTGGAAATGCAATCAAAAAGCATGCAAATACACGTATTTATTCATTATATTACCTTTCAATTGTTATTTATAAGAAAAAATATGATCAGCGTTGAAAATAAAAACAATGTATGGGACTCGATCCACCGATCCAGCAATTACAAAAGCTTGAACGTTACCACTCGGCTACCGCCGTCTTATACACGTTGACTCAACGCAAATGTATATATTCGATGTGGAAAATTTCAAACAGAGAAAATTTTCTCAGAAATGACGAAATAATGTTGTCCTGCTACTACTGTCCTACTATGGACTACTAAAAGTGCACAAAGTTTGAAGAAAATCCGTGATCCAGACGTCTGAAGTTCCTCTTGTTAATGGATAGCCAGCAAGTCAATTAACCTTCTAAATACTCTAGATTCTTGGTTATCAGCCAATAGACTGTTCCTCAACTTGGAAAAAAAAAAACAGAATTTGTCGTATGTCAAACACACAGAGCCATGTATGTAGAGGATATATCGATAAGATGTAATAACTCCTAATTAAAAAGAGTTTAAATACACCAATTTCATTGGGCTAACTCTTCATGAACATTTATATAGGCACAATCATGTTGTTAATTTATGCAAATCGTTAAACAAAAAAGCATACTGACTTCGCTACCTGAGGAATTTCCTCGATATTCCAGAACTATTAAATTATTATTACAGTATAATCTCGATAATCCGACATATATGGGACCAGACAACCGCCGGACTATCCGAAAGAGTGGTGAGAGGGAAGAGCGCGAGCGGTCTCCAGACCGCCGGATTACTGGACGTGTCGTGTCGAATTACCGAGATTATACTGTTTGCTGAAATTCAATCCAAGCTCAGCTATGGAATAATAGTGTGGGGAGCATCGCCATAACTAGTAAAAATCTTAAAAGCACAGAAGAGAATATTTCGGATTCTTCTAAATCTGCCTACATATACTTCATGCAAACAGCATTTTGTGCAACTGAAGATATTAACCTATCCTGGGCCTATCCATAACAATAAACACAATCTACCTAAAAAATTGTACAAGCATAACTATCCCACTAGAGGACACCTTAAACTATGACCAAGATATAGACTGGCATTATGCAGCAAGTCACCAGATATTCACGGAATTTACCTCTTCAACAAACTTCCAACTAGTCTTACCGAGGAAAAGTCCTACAAACAGTTTAGGAGAAAGCACAGAGAAATACTTAGACAGTTAAGGTCAATTATGCTCCAGAAGATCTAAAGGCTTAAAAAACTTGGAGATCCCTTCCAAAGACCAACGAAATAGTACCGGAGACGTTATGGTCCATTATGCTCCAGAAGATAAAGGCTTCCAAAATTTGTAGATCCTTTCCAAAGACCGAGAAACTAGAAGACTAGTTGTTATAGGCCTTTATGCCCTAGAAAAACTAAAGCCTTCCAAAATTTAGAGATCACTTTCAAAGACCAACGAAGTGGACGAGTAGACGTTATAGTCCATTATGCTCCAGAAGATCTAAAGGCTTCCTAAATTTGGAGATCCATTCCAAACACCAACCAAGTGGAAGACTAGACCGTCAAGGTCCATTATGCTCCAGGAGATCTAAAGCCTTCCAAAATTGGGAGATCATTGCCAAGCACAAATCAAGTGGAAGACTAGACAGTTAAGGTTCATTGTGCTCAAGAAGATCTAAAGGCTTTAAAAATTTGGAGATCCATTTCAACACCAACGATATGGAAGACTAGTCAGTTATGGTTCATTATGCCCCAGAAGATCTAAAGCCTTCCAAAATTTAGAGATCACTTCCAAAGACTAACGAAGTGGAAGAGTAGACGTTATGGTCCATTATGCTCCAGAAGATCTAAAGGCTTTCAAAATTTGGAGATCCCTTCCAAACACCAACCAAGTGGAAGACTAGACAGTCAAGGTCCATTATGCTTCAGAAGATCTAAAGTCTTCCAAAATTGGGAAATCACTTCCAAACACAAGTCAAGTGGAAGACTAGACAGTTAAGGTCCACTATGCTCAAGAAGATCTAAAGGCTTTTTTTATGTATATGTTACCGTGAATGACCGAAATTGGAGAATGTTGACTTTCACCGGTGAATGTCAACACATTCGAAATACGTCGGTGAAAGATCGAATATTTCATTACTTTGTTGTACATTCGGACCCTCACCGGTGTATGTCGACAATCACACATACGCTCTGGTGGAGGTCCAAAATGGAGATGCCGACAGAGAGGCGACTGGCTCTCTCCCGCCAAATCATTTGTTCTGCTGGGAGTCAATCAGCTTTATCAGTCTTATGTTGCAATAAGATTTGAATCACATAATTAAGTAATTTTTTATTACCGTTATTTTCGTTTCTCATTATGAATGTACTGTGGGTTTTAAGTTATTGGTAGGGATGCATCCGATACCGATATCGATATATCGGCGATATAGTTGGTTTTCCGATATATCGGAATCGTCGATATTAGTTTGCCGATACACAAATAGATTCCGCGCTATAACCAGCCAACGTGTAAATGGCGCATTTGGTTCGTTTCATGTATATGCGACACCATTTATCTACCCACGGATCTTATAATTTCATTCCGCTAGTGGCAATGACTTTCGATAGGCATTTTTTTCACTAATTCACCAATTCAAAAAATTGTAACACATCGAACTTGTGGATCCACATGAAAAGACACCATCAGAGTGAATTGGACACTGTTTCAGTGCCGAAGACAACAAGGAGTGATGACAGTGGTCCACTACCTAAGAGACAAGCAACTCTAAGAGAGATGATCGATAAAAACACATTTTATAGAGATGACGATAGCAGGGTAAAACAAATAACTCACACCATTGCTGAGTAAATATGTGTCGATAAGGAGCCATTCGATTTAGTCAACAAGGTAGGCTATCAACGGTTATTAAAGAAGCTATGCCCGAATTATAAAATGGTATCACGTTTCTATATTACGGAAAATGTTATACCAGAAATATATGAGCGAGTGTGAACTAAAGTAGTAGGTTTGTTAAAAGAGTTGTTGCACATTGTGATAACCATCGACATATGGACATGTGACTCTTCATCGCAATCTAATGATTTTATTAGCGTAACAGCTCATGGGAGAGATGCTTATTGTCTCAAGTACAAGCTTTATTGTCTCGAAATATTTCCATTCGAGGTACTTCAACATTCAGGATTCAACATATCATGTAATCTAAAGAAAGGTTTTCAGTATTGGAATATACAAAACAGAGTTCGAGCCATTGTTACCGACAACGCTGCAAATATGGGTGTCGGTACCAGAGAGATTCAATAAATATACAATTTAGTGCCCATCCAATGTTTAGCTCACTCACTCCAATTGGTCACTCACTCACTCTATTTTTTTATTAAATCACGATTTTAAAAACATAATTGACCTTTTGTTAAATTACATTTTTCGAAATTTCATTAGTTAAGATTCTAAATAAATATTATATAAATAAGTAATGTCGTCTGCTTCTATATTTTCTATCCTAAATCCACTGCTTTTTACACCTTTAAAAGCCTGCACTGTACGCATCGGTATCGATATCGCCGATACTTTTTTATAAATATCGGTATCGTATCGGCAGAAGTGCGTATCGATACATCCCTAGTTATTGGTCACTCCTCTCAGAAGGAGCTGGCGAAAAAGTTACGTCACCCTTGTGACGTTTTATCGCGACTGATTTACGGAGAAGCAAATATAAATCTCCGACATGTTCAACATTCACCATTAGTGAATGTCGATATTCACCAGTGTAAGTCAGAAATAAGGGTATTTAGCAAATATTTCGGACATACACCAAGCGATTATGTGAATGTGGACAATCACCGGTGAAAGTTGAGATTCCCCAATCTACGGTCTTTCACGGTAACATATACATCCACATCCTATGGTGAATAAATGAATTACAGACCAGACTCGACAGACTAAACTTAACAAATTTAGGCAATTTTTAGAGGAATTTAGCCAATTTTTAGAGAAATTTAGAGAAATATAGACAATATTTAGATAAATTAAAACTATATTTAGAGAAATGCAGACAATATTTGGAGAAATTTAAACAATATTTGAAGAAATTTAGACAATGCTTAGAGGATTTTAGGCTATATTCAGAGGAATTTAGACAATTGTTAGAAGAATTTAGACAACACTTAGAGGAATTTAGACAATCGTTAGAAGAATTTAGACAACACTTAGAGGAATTTAGACTATATTCAGATGAATTTAGACTATATTTAGACGATTTTAGACAATATTTAGACGATTTTAGACAATATTTAGACGATTTTAGACAATATTTAGACGATTTTAGACAATATTTAGATTAATTTAAACAATATTTAGATTTGAAAATAGGAGTTTATCACTACGATATCTTCAAATCTGTCAGTATTGAAGATTTGAAGATATCGTAGTGATAAACTCCTATTTTCAATTCTATTATTAATTTGGTTCAAACCTTAACATCTCATTTAAAAAAAATATTTAGATTAATTTCGACAATATTTAGATAAGTTAGACAATATTTTGAGGTATACTAGTTAAATGCGGATGAAAAAGTAAGAATGTAAAAATAAAAATGTCTTGATTCAAACGAAACTAGATCCATTTCGCTAAAATTCCTCAATTAATAGCGAAAACACAAAGGGCATTGTTCCATTATTTAATCCACGTTTCCATTTTCTCTCTGCATCCCGCCTTTGTCTCGACCATTATATAAAACAGCTTAATTTATAGAAAACGTCTCTGGTAATATTTCTCCCTCAACTCGTAAATACCATTTGAGGATGTGCTTGTTATTTCTGTTTTCTAGTAAATATCAAGTTTTTTTATATACGAAGAGGGAAAACCTACGACTGCCGGAAACTAAAACACACTGGAAGACCTAACTGTTACGTTTCTTTCAATTAGCGTTAAGGAATTTCCGCTTGTTTTCCAGCCCTTCATGACAAAAATATGCAATTAAACCCGGAAAACAGTAAAAGCTACATCTTAAACTACACAAGTGGATTCAAGAAAATGTTTAATTAACCGAAAATAGTAACATTGAATTGAAAAATTCACTGTTTTTAACACACTTATACTAAAGGAAAAAAAACTTATACTAAAGGAAAATGTTATACAACTTGTTATTCACAGATATATAAATTTCTACACATATCACGACTTAAGTTTCGACGTTTGACGGTCATTTTCAAATGTCGGTCAGTTTCACGGTCACTTGAAAATGACCGTCAAACGTTTAAACTTAAGTCGTGATATGTGTAGAAATTTATATAACTGTGAATAACAAGTTCTATAACATTTTTACATAGTATAAGTGTGGTAAAAACATAGTGATTTTTTCAATTTAATGTAAGTATGAATTAGTAACTGTCGTAGTTCACGAAAATAGTAAGTTGTTACTTAATCCTGATAACTAGTTAATCCCCATTAACTAAAATGGAATACAAATTCTGGTCCTGATGCTAGCAATGAAATGCATATCACTGTTATAAATAGTTCTTGTAGGCTAGAACACAGGTTCTTAATCTGAGGTCCGCGGACCCCTGGGGTCCGCATAGTAATTGTTGAGGGTCCACGAACGACCTGGAGATGGTTGGAAACATATAAATCCTAATAAAAATGTTTGTGTCCAATAAAAATGACCGTTAAATAGAATAACCAGAAGCACATTTTTACCAATATTTATTATAACCCAGTGCCTAGAAGATTATTGTGCCAGAAATTAAGTCTCAAGAAGAATATTAAATGCATAGGGTTTATCCCCCCACCCAAAACCATCCCCACACCTTTCCCTGCAACGAAATTTGGTGAGTACGCTACTCGTTTTTGTTTTGATTCGCGGTGACGAATTGATAGGTCATGGATACGTACCTACTGTTAGTGATTTGTGCACAAAATGACATTGCAACGACGTAAAGCGTTTACCATTGAAGAGAAAGGTGCGATTATATGCAGACTAGAAAATGAAGAATCAAACTCAACTCTCGCAAAGGAATTTGGTGTTGGCCATTCGACCAATCAATGATTTTTAAAAACAAGAACCAGATTAAGGAATCGTTTAATTCAAATGTTTTGAATCCAAAGAGGCTTCGAAAATCACGACAGAATGATGTTGATCAAGCGTTAATTCAGTGGTTTAAAATGGCGAGAAACAAAAGAATACCTATCAACGGACCTATGTTACAGGAAAAGGCAAATGTTTTTGCTTCACGTTTTGGTATCCTCAACTTTAATTGTTCTGTGAGCTGGATAAGTCGTTTTAAAGTGAGACATAACATTGTGGCGGGAAAATTTGTCGGTGAATCCTCGTCTGTTGATCAAAGCTCTACAACAAACTGGTTAGCCAATGTTTGGTCAAATCTACGGAAACAATTTTCTGATGATGAGATTTTCAATTCAGATGAAACTGGTCTGTTTTACAAATTAATACCGGACAGAAAATTTAAGGGAGAGAATTGTAGTGGAGGCAAGTTGTTAAAAGATAGAATAACCGTCATGGTAGCAGCATCTGAGCGGCATAGAAAAAAAAAGCTCGTTATTGGAATATCTAAAAAAAACAAGATGTTTTAGAAGTGTTAATTCGTTGCCAGTCGATTATGCAAACAACCGTAAAGCTTGGATGATGTGAGAACTGTTAGAAAAGTGGTTTCGATTGGGATCGCGATTTGAAGAAAAAGATTTTATTGCTGCTTGATAATTGCCCGGCGCATCCAATAGTTGCTGATTTCAAGTCTAAACACTTGCTTTCCTTCCACCAAATACAACATCAGTCTTGCAGCCAATGGATCAAGGAATAATACGATCACTCAAAAGCATTTTAAGAAAGAATCTTGAGCTAAAAATGATTAATAGCCTTGATTACAATCAAAATACCTCTTCTACTAAAATAACAGTTCTTGATGCAATTCTTATGGTTTATGATGCCTGGAATAAAATGCCACAAAGTACAATTTACAACTGTTTCAAACATGCAGGATTCATTGAAAACCATGCTGGTTTACCTGTTCAGAATACAGCAGAAAATGAATTTGATGATGAAGATGACGTTCCTTTATCTTTGTGGTTACGAAACCTAGTCAGACTCGTTAACAGCGCCGGGAATGTGGGCGATTATGTTGAAATTGATAACGCTCTCCTCACATGAGAAGAACCATCAGATGAAAATATCGTACAGGATATTACAGCTAATGAGCAAAACGAAAGCGATGAAGAAGTCGAGGAAGAATCAATACCTACCGCAGAAGAGGCTTTAAAAGCTGCAGACTTATTATCACGATTTGTTAATACCAATTTCGACAATGATAATTTAAACAGGGCAATGTCTTCTTTACACAATAATGTTAGAGAGACTATGAGAAAGACTATGCTTTGTATGACGTCCGCTTAGTATGACGTGTTTATCACTTCCCTTCGATGTCATTATAAGCGGATTCTACTGTATTACCAAATATTATTATTATCAAATATTATTATTATAATTATTAAAATTACTAGGTTAAGCAGTGATTTTATCAAAAACCACTTTGGAATGACAAAATAGTAGAGTATGATACACGTGTGTGAAGTAGAGCTTTTAGGCATGAGTTGCGAAGTTTAGAATTGCTAGTAAAAACGCAACATTATTTAGTCGTTGTCGATGTAATCTAGGTTAACCTAGATTTAATCTAGATTAGGTTATGGTTAGGTTAAGAGGGGAAACCACATTAGGAGGCTGTTTGATACTGATTATAAAATATATACTGATTATAAATCCAGACTGAGAGGCCGAGACTTTTTGATTCGAAGTAAGAAAAATGCATTCAATTTTAAATACGTTTCAATCAAGTTTAAAGCACGAGCCGAAGGCGAGTTCTCATGCAACTCCTGCACAAAAGCCTTCCTTCACACACTTGTATCATAATCTACTTTTTCACTACGTCTATGTTTTT
This sequence comes from Phosphuga atrata, assembly GCA_944588485.1. NCBI lineage: Eukaryota > Metazoa > Arthropoda > Insecta > Coleoptera > Silphidae > Phosphuga > Phosphuga atrata. The sequence continues at coordinate 62,586,150 of OX155900.1, forward strand.
TGTTTAGTGACGCGAGTTGCTGCCATAGTAACAATAAACAGAAATGGTTTAATAATGAAACTCCATTTGATTTGCATTGGACTTTTACGCACGATTTGGATACTTTTACACACGATTATAATAATGGCATCCGATATGGATACTTTTACACATTATTATAATGGCATCCGATTTGGATACTTTTACACACGATTATAATAATGGCATCCTTCACATACAATTATTATAAATTAAATATAAATTGTTCATTTACTTGTTAATGTGTTCATGTTGCTGTGCGAGTAGATAAAAATAAATAAATAATTTGTTCTGAAATTCCAGAAAAATAATTGACGCCTTTATCAATAGTTATCTCACATGAGTACTTAAATATAGAGCATTATTAACGTTCCATAAATACAAAAATCAATACATTTTTATGTCATTACTAAGCGATTTTTCCTTCTTTATTAAATCACACAATTATTCACTATTTGTTCTAATTATACTATTTATTCTAAGTTTATTTGCACACAATTCAAGTGTTTCTGTAGTTTTAATAATTAGATGTTCGTGCAAGTATTTTTGTTATAAATCGAAAAATCATTCCGATAATACAAAATGTCTTAACTATCAATAAAATTAGAAACAAATTACAGTTGCAAATTCTATAAATAACGCGCGTTCTGCGGGAAGCTATACTATTTAATTTAATTAATTTCCATTCCCAATTTCATAAATAAAGAGTGTTCTACGGAAAGCTATACTACTTTTATTAACCGTCATTTCCACTACCAAACAATCAGAGACAAATTACAATTGAAAATTTTCTAATTAAAGGGTGTTCTACGGGAAAGTATACTACTTTGAGAGACCGCTATTTCCACTATCAAACAATCAGAGATAAATTACAATTACAGATTGTATAATTAAAGAGTGTTTTACGGGAAGCTATAATAAGTTGGAAGACAGCTATTTCCACTATCAAACAATCAAAGACAAATTACAATTGCAAATTTTATAAATAAAGGGTGTTCTACAAGAAGCTATAGTACTTTGAGCGACTACTATTTCCACTATAAACCATCAGTCAAATTAAAATTGCAAATTGTCTGATTAAAGGATGTTGTACAGGAAGCTACACTACTTTGAAAGGCCGCTATTTTCACTATCAAACAATGAAGAGACAAATTACGATTGCAAATTGTATAATTAAAGGGCGTTCTGCAATCAGAGACAAATTACAATTGAAAATTTTCTAATTACAGGGTGTTCTATGGGAAAGTATACTAATTTGAGAGACCGCTATTTCCACTATCAAACAATCAGAGACAAATTACAATTGCAAATTGTATAAATAAAGGGTGTTCTATAAAAGCTATAGTGTTTATACTTGAGAGATACTTTGAGAGATTACTATTTCCACTATCAAACCATCAGTCAAATTAAAATTGCAAATTGTCCGATTAAAGGATGTTCTACACTACACTACTTTGAGAGACCGCTATTTCCACTATCAGACATTTAGTGGCAAACTGCAATTACAACTTATATAATTAAAGCGATAGTGCTTTGAGAGACCGCCATTTTCACTCTCAAATAATTATAAACAAATTACAATTGCAAATTGTATAATTAAAGGGTGTTCTACGTGGAGCTATATTACTTTGAGAGACCGCCATTTCCACTGTCAAACAATTAGAGGCAAATAGCAGTTGCAAATTATATAATTAAAGGGTGTTCTATTGGAAGCTAAACTACTTTGAAAGATTGCCATTGCCACTATTAAACGAATAGATACAAATTACAATTGCAAATTATATGATTAATGAGTGTTTTACGGGAAGCTAAACTACTTTCCGTAGTAATAACATCAATATTAGAGAAGAAATTAGATTTTTACCAACGAAACGAACAAGCTGGATTCCGCCCTGGGTTTGGAACAAACGACCATTTGCAAAGCATCACGGTCCTAATCGAAAAGTCAGTGGAGTACAACATACCACTGGCCCTTGCATTCGTAGACTTCCACAATGCTTTTGATACTGTAGAGCTAAACGCCATCATAAATACCTAGAGAGAGTGTCGCAATGACTACAGATACTCAGAACTAATCTATAACATCTACCAGCCAGCATGCTACAATATCTGAAGAATTACATCTGAATTTGGGGACTATATCTGGAAAGTTACATGAAAACACCAACCCCATTGAATGTGAAACAGGAGTAAGGTTTTTACAGAGGGGGAACCTTGTCCCCAAAACTATTTATAACGGTCCTACAGTATGCCCTCAACAAGCTAAATTGGGAAACTTAGAGATAGAAGCGAAGAAGAGATAGAAATACTTTAGAGATAGGAAGCATTACCATAGATGGAAAACAACTAAACCACCTTCGTTTTTCGACGACATAGCCTCACAACCGACAATCTGGAGGAGTTAAGGCAGATGCTGGAAGAACTCACATATCGTGCATACGATATGTGAGGATCAAAAATTGGATTGGAGATCAACTTTTCGAAAACAAAAGTAATGACTAATTTGGTACCGAGCGAACACTTTAACATCGGAAACATAAATGTTGATTTAGTCTACAAATACATAATACCTTGTTCATGAAATCAGAATATCTAGAGATAACCAGACCTGCGAATTGCAAAGAAGAACCAACCTCGCTTGGGCAGCATATGGTAAACTCGGCCATATCTTTAAAAGCAAAGTTACGATATGTCTGAAAAGGAAAGTACATGACCAATGTATTCTGTCTGTCCTTACATATGGGGCGGAAACCTAAACTCTAACCACCAATACGACAAGAAAACTTAAAATATCACAACGAAAAATGGAAAGATCAATAATCGGAATAACCCTACACCACCATACCACCAATGAGGACCTACGGAGGAAAACTAAAGTGGCAGAAGTGATCGAGCGTATAACTAAACTCAAATGGAGATGGGCTGGCCGGCCACGTGGGTCCAATGAAGGACGAAAGATGGACAAAGAAAATATTAGAGTGGAGAGCAAGAGCCGATAAGCGTGGCAGAGGAACACCAGCAACATGTTGGACCGATGACCTAAAAAGGATCGCAAACAACGGATCCACGAAACTCAAGATAGAAGACAATGGAGTGCTATGGAGGAGGCCTATGCCCAGCAGTGGACGGAACGGGCTGGTTGATGATGATGAAACTACTTTGAAAGATTGCCATTTCCACTGTTAAACGAATAGAGACAGATTACAATTGCAAATTATATAATTAATGGGTGTTTTACGGGAAGCTAAACTATTTTGGCAAGTTGCAATTTTGATAGTTTTTGTTTGGCTTTGACGAAGAGTGGACTTGGTAAATTTATCTTCGAAGATTATTCGATAAATTGTTTATTTTTGACCAAGAAAACACGTGAAATGCAAAAATTTACTCATAAAATACAAGCATTTATGGATAATAATTAGATTTCGAAGTTTTTAAACTTAGTTTTCAGAGTTAATATGAATTTTAAACTAATTAATTGATTATAAGGCTTCATGCGGACAAAAGACTTAATTAACTAGATTATTAATAAACAGCTTTTTGTCAACTAATTGCATTAATTCATTTGATTAAATATATTACTAAAATTATTATTGTGATCAAATCATTTGGTATTGATTTTCTGGCGCCGAGATGATATTTTTAGAAGTAAAAGTGTATTAAAAAGACAAAGAATACAGAAATAAAACTAGTAAATATAAAAACGATAGGGGAAGTTAGCGAACCTTTCCAGATAAAAACGGGTCTAATACAAGGAGACAAGCTTAGAATATACAAGACAATAATTCGGACCATGGCATGCTTTTGTAGATATGACCGAAACGAAGAAGAACGCACTGGACATATTTGAGCGCAATGTGCTACGTAGGATTCTAGGGGCGGTAACGATCGGAAACATCAGAAGGCCAAGGTACAATAACGAGCTATACCAGATAAACCAAGAACCACTTCTTCTTCTACATTCATCAGACTGCAAAGACTAAGATGGGCGGGATACGTGAACAGGATGGACAACAACCGTCTGCCACTAAGAGAACTGAACGCAAAAATGCAAGGCAGGCGGCCGGTAGGTACGTGAACTAAACAATGGGAGGGAGAGACCCGGGAAGACGCATACCAACTACTCGGAGTAAGAGCGTGGAGAAGAACAGCAAAGGACAAGGAAGAATGGAGGACAAAAGTACAGGAGGTCAGGGCCCCATTTGGGCTGTAGCGCCATGTGAAGAAGAATTCCAGCGATCACTGGAGAGCGTTTGCTACGCTCTGTACACCAATGCCAGCTTATTTCAATCTGATTTCAATAAAAGTATAAAAATTCAACACACTTCTCATTTAATGACTATACCAGGAAGTAATAACAAATAATAATACTCTAGAGCAGACATGTCAAACACGCGGCCCGCGGGCCGCATGCGGCCCGACAATACATAGATTGCGGCCCGCCCAGAGGTTTTAATTTTTTTAATAAAATGCAGTATTACATCCAGCACAATTTAAAAAAAAAAGTGTAAGTGTAAGTCGAAATACTGTAGCAAACAGTTCAGGAAATAGCCGAGAATTGGAGAAATCAGAATAACTTAATATTTTCGAGAAATTACGTTTCTCGAAACGTAAAATTTCGTGCGCCGAGCAATGTAGGTCAACGAGTTTTCCACCGATCTCGATGAAATTTTCCATAAATATTCTTCAACTCATTGGCTATTTCGAATATCAACATTTCAAGCCTATTCTTTTCCTCAACTGACCGTTTTTATTCGCGGCTACGATGTGGAGTTAAAAGTAAGTGAAGAACTTTTGGAAGTCATTCCAAGCATAATACAACTATCTGAGCTGATATTTTTTATGCGCTTATGGTAGTCTTGAAGAAATATAAGTTACCATTGGAAAAGTTCGTTTGTCTTGCAACTGATGGTGCACCTACCATGATCGGTATTACTAAAGGAGTTTTTGCGAGTTTAAAAGAAGCGTATAAACAGTGATAATAATTTTGAACATTTTCATTGTATTATTCACCAGCAAGTACTGTGCTTCAAAGTATTAAATATCTGACATGTGGTTTTCAAGAAAGTGTTTTACAAATTGTTATTCATAAAAGCAAAGCTGCACTGATGAGAGATAAATCTCGAAACGTGTCTGAAGATGGCTAATAACTTAAGGGGGGAAAGTCATGTAATTTGCCAATTTTTGCCAATTTTTTTTGTGTGAAAAAATCAGTTTAACACTTGGAGAATATGCTCCTAAATTTTCAGATCGAATTTCGAAGTATTAACATCTCTATAGCGTATATACACTAGGTATCATGTTCCGAACAAGACCGAGCGTGTTATCGCTTCTAAGGTCGGGCGCTTGGAAGTCCGCGGGAAGCTTATATATCGCGTGACCCTCGTACTGTGTGATCATGAGTGTGATCATGAGTCGAAAGATAAATAAAAGTGAGTCAGATTGTCGTCCTCGTCGTCGGCGACCACCATCAAAATCGCAATTAGAAGAAACAGAAGAAGAAATGTCAAAGAAAGAAATAATGTCGAAGGAGGAAATGAAGGATGCCTATAATGGTCACCTATTTTCATATGATTTCGACAAACGAACAGCCGCAGCACAAGTACTGTCCCCCGGCTGCCGACTCCTGGTGCGCATATCGCGTCGCTGAAGTTTCCAATACAACGCAGTCGTATGAGCATCCTCCTCCTCTACATCCCGACTTAGAGGAGAAAATCTTGCCGATATACGAAGATTTGTCCCGGGATGATTTGCTCACGAGATGCTTGGGAGGCTATGCACAGAACGCAAATGAATTATTCAATGCGACTGTGTGGCGTTTGGCTCCTAAGCATCTACACTGTGGTTGGAAAATCGTGGAGATCGCTGCCTTCTTGGCTGCAGGCATGTTCGCGGACCACCAAACTGCATGCCGAGTATGGAGGCAGGACCGTCGTACTTGGAGCAGGTCCAGAATGGCAAGAACAGCGAAGAAAAAAGAGGAAGCGGCTCGAATGGACGAATTCGCAGAAGAAATTATATTGTATGGCCCTGGTATCGCAGACTGAGCGTTGAAAGCCGTATGTCCTCTTGAACACAACTTTTCTGTATCGAAAACTTCAAACGCGTTTTTCTCGAAACGTAAAATTTCGTGCGCCGTGCAATGTAGGTCAACGAGTTTTCCACCGATTTCGATGAAATTTTCCATAAATATTCCTCAACTCATTGGCTATTGCATGACGTTCGAATTATAAAAAAAAAAAATTTATTAATATTGTTTCTTACCAATTGTTTATTCAGAAACGAGGATTTTTTTTTCAAAAGGGTGCTGAATGTTGTATTTCATTTTTTCTTAATTTTTCTCGACGTCATGCAAAGCGTATTGATGTAACTTAACGATGAAAATTTGGTTTTTTCATTTTCAGTAAGATTTGAGACCTGTAGGCTGCACGGCGCAAATCTAAGGAACCGACTTTCAGCGGCTGTGGAGCCGCCATTTTTTTTTTTTTTTAATTTGTGAATAAAGCTTATATGTTATACTTTGAGATATGAATTGTTTCAATTCGAAAAACCTTTCCATCACTTCATAAAAAAATCTAGAAAAAAACATAGGATTACATGACTTTCCCCCCTTAAGTGATCGGAGAGACATGATCTTAAAAAACAAAACTTCTATAAAATAACTGACAGCTATAAAATAACTGACAAATTTAACATGATTTGTTTTGATAGTCCTAAAAATACTCAATAATGTTATAGAGCTCCGGAAAGGTTGAATATATTTATATATTCAGGCTGTGTTCTGACTTTATTAAGTTTATATGATTATCTATAATGTATTATGGTTTTACCAATTCCACGTTAAATTAAGATTTTCAGAATATGCTCACCAAATTAAATTATTAGAAACGGAAACGGAGATCGATCGAAGATTTTTTTATTTTAAAAGCTGTGAAGTACAATTTCGTCTTTTATCTTCACCTCTATCTATCGATATTAAAATTGTTGATGAAAACTTATGAATCGAATTAATTGATATCCAATAAGATTCTCAGCTGAAGGAAAAATGTATGGAAGTTGGATTTCCAAAATGTTATACATATTATCTGTAGATCGGTTTCCTAAAATCACTTATTGTTAGTACTATATTTAAAAATAGTATCAACGTGCAGCTCTCAACCAATCAACGAATCGTAAACCAAATGTTCATGGGTGATTTTGAATTATTATATAACTTTAATCGCGGATTGTTACTTATGTGTGTGGTTTGATGTATTTACATAGTCCACGAACTATACAATAATGGGCATTTACAATAGTGTTCGTTGATAAAATATTTTTAGTGTAGTAAAAAAACATTGAGTCTAATAAATACATAATATAGTCATTCTAAAAATCGTATTTTATTATTATTTTGTACAGTAAAAACATGCGGCCCTCAACTTAGTACAAAATAGATCATGTGGCCCGCAATATCATATGAGTTTGACATGCCTGCTCTAGAGCTACGTACACACTGTATATAAAACTAGTTTGACTATAGCTGTGTGATCGCTTCGTATAGTTCAACTATACAAATCGTTTCGGACTATCCGAAGCAGTCACAATGTTATAGAAAACAATAGCAGGACTATACGCTAGTTTTCTATACCGTGTGTAAGTAGCTTAACGTTTGGGCTATTAGAAGAAATTATTTCAAATTTCCCTCCTTTACATTGCAGTACCTAATAATTTCAAGAATTATCTGACATTATACGCATTACGCTTATGATTTTTCCGAGTACTTCGCATTACCAAAGAATTAGGATAATTACTTGACATTATTACGCGTTACGCTAGTAATTTCTTCGAGTACCTCGAATTGCAAAAAAATCAGGATAATTGCGAATACATCTGCAACATTTCAAGAAGTGGATATGACCCCTCGTTCAAAGTAATCAGCTCGAAGAAGGTTAAAATAAAATGGCTAGAAGAAACTAAGGCGGACCCAGGGCCATACTAACCCTGTGGGCTGTTTGGGCTACAGCCCAGGAGCGCCACGAACGTAAACATGAGGAATTTTTAAATATGCTTAAATCTCTATATCTCTTAAGGGGGAACCATATTAGGAGGCTGTAAGATACTGATTTTTTAGGATTTCTTTGGGTAGAAAAAAATAACTAGAATTTAATCAAATCATTTCATTCATATTTCGAACAATTTCTGTGAATTTTTTTGAATAATTTCAGCCAAAAATAAAAAAGTTACGGTGTGATGTCCGCCGAAGGTTGTAAGTTTAGTTTTCCAATTGCGTGCAGTAGCCATTTCAATTTTCATGTGAAATCAAAAAGGTTTTGATTTTACATTAATAACTTTTTTTTATTTTCTAAGAATATGAACCTCAATGCAGGCGAAAAAACTGAAAATTAAGAATTTTGCAGGTGTTGGAACAATTTTTCTTCAATTTTCAAGATTTTTTTCTCTAATTATGCAAGGAAAAATACGATTAAAACAATTATATCATCTTACAATTTGGTTTATACAATTCGAAATTTTATAAAGAATCATACTATCAATTTTCACAATGATCGGTTCTACACTTTTTGAGTTAGATTGCACGCAAATGTGAAAAAAGTCATTTCGAGATAAACGAGGTAATGATCCGCTCGAGCCTGTACCCGATGTGCACTCGGTTCTATGCTCATAAAATCTAAAGGAAAGCGAATTTCGATTTGAAATTTTGAGAGCGTATTCTTGGATAGTTAAGCTAACGATTTATGCAATAAAAAGAAAATCCTCCACTTATCGGTTTCCCCCCTTAAACCGATTAGAAAAACAAACAGATCACCTGATTGGCGAGTATCAAGCGGGTTTGAGGAAGGGTCGATCATGTATAGAACAAATATGGAACTTAAAGACGATATTGAGGATTCGTCGATGTACCAGCACAATGGTCACTTTTGTGGACTTTAAGAAGGCGTATGGTTCTGTGGACAGACAGGCAGTTTTTGATACTCTAGAAGAACTTGAAGTGGGCAAGAAGACCAGAGCTATTATCCAGCAGACTCTCACAAATACGACGTCTAATATGAAATTTCTTGGGAAAGTCTCCGAGCCTTTGAAATGTCTACGGGCGTTCGTCAAGGTGACGACCTCTCTCCTACTCTGTTTAACTTAGTTCTACAAAAAGAACTACTTTAGTAGAGTTTATTAGACTTTATTAGAGAATGAGAAAAGGAGATGAAGGGTGTAAACATTGGAAACTCAGGAAAGAAGATCAATGAGAATGAGAAATGTTAGCGTTTGCTGATGATATAGCAGTCATTACTAAGACCAAGGATGAAACAAGATATGCCATACAGTGACTTCTTCTTCTTCTTTGCATGCCTTATCCCTTCGGGATGTTGGCGATCAACATAGCAATTTCCGTTCTATCTACAGCCTGTCCGAAAAGTTGTGTGGAAGTGAGCGAGAACCACTGCCTCACGTTTCCTAGCCACGAGTTTCTTGTTCTACCTGGTCCTCCGTGTCCATCTACTCTTCCTTGCAGAACCAGCTGTAGTAAGCGCTATTTCTGGTTTCTCATTATATGGCCAAGATAGCCAGTTATTATCTTCTTGATTGTGCTCAGAACCTCAGCGTGCCTATTCTTTGCATTACCACCCGCCAGGATATGCGTGATCCCGCCAGGATATGCGGAGCAGCTTTCTATATACCCAGAGATCGAACGCCTCTATCTTCCTTTCTGTTGCTACCGTTAGCGAACAGAACAGAGAAAACGTAACACCTGACCATTCGGACCTTTAGTTGTAATGTCAGGTCGCTACTGCATAGAATTGTTTTGAGTTTATTAAATGCCGCTCTAGCCTTCTCTATTCTGGAGTGCAACTCTACTGAGTGCTCCCAGTTGTCGTTGACAATAGTTCCCAGGTAAGGGTATTTCTCTACTCGTGCGATGATCTCTCCTTCTAACATCAATACGCTGGGATCTGAAGCATTTCGGCTTATTAGCATATGTTTTGTTTTGCTTTGTTGAGCTGGGGCTATATTCCGAGCTAGTGGTGTGAATCTTGGTCATTGGTTCTTGTAAGCCATCCAAACTGCTAGCAAGTACGATGGTATCGTCGGCGTATCGGATGTTGTTTATAAGCTCATCTTGTCGTCTTCTATAAGTTTATCTTGATGCCTTCGCTGGTGTCTTTGAGCGATGACTACACTACACAATATAGCATCAAAGGCAGGCCTCCAGATATCATACGAAAAAACCCAGTATATGGAAAATCTGCATCAGAGTAGTGCAAAAGTCCGCTAGAGATAGAACGGCACAATTCCACAGGTGTCCTCCTTCAAATACCTTGGAGAAATTATAATACCATCAAGACCAGACAGAAGAGCCAACGTAGAAAGAGCCACTAACCTCCATAAGACGTACTGAATAACACAATTACTATAACAAAAGAGTTATATCGCGTAATGCAACATTACGACACTACAAGACAGTTGTTTTATCAGAAGCTTTATATGCTCCAGAAACCATATGCTTAGGTGGTCACCCTAAAACTACAGAAATCGAAAAGCATGAGCGGAAAATTATACGGAAAATTTATGGTGCCATGAGGGAAAATGGAATCTGGATTAAGAACAGCGGAACTCCATTGCTTCACTGACTGGTTTTCTGATACCGTACGGAAGAGACGCCTGAATTTCTATGAGCATATATATAGAATGGATGATGACAGACTAACTAAAAGATTATACAAAGTAATCTACTCAAAGGTCAAAATAAAATGACTAGGAGAAACTAAGGTGGACTTCCAAGAAATGAATATCACAGACAACATCATAGCTAACCATGGATCATTTAGGACAAAAGCAACCAAACATAAATTTCTGGAGAAAACTAAAAAGAAAACTGGTAGGAAGTGGTCGACAAAACATGGAATTTTTAACTTATTAACCCTCCAGTACTATGGTATGGGTCGGATCCGACCCAAGCCCCACTCTTTTCTATCCTACCCCCACCACAATGGCCAGACTAGCGAGCCGCTTTATCTATCTTATCAATCATTCTTCCTGAAGATCTGGACAAGTTTGTGACTCTGAGGTACGTACCAACTTCAGTCTATTGTTACATCATTAAAACATGTCTCCCGGTTGGGTCGGATCCAACCCCACCATAGTGTTTACGATTTTTTTTTTTCATAATTTTTTCCCCATTATTTTTAGATTTTTTAACCAGTCATATTATTTTTATCTTTATAACTGTTAGATATTTTTGGTCGTATTCTTTATAATTCTTGACACTTGTTTTTTACTTTTTTCTCAAAGGCTGTTATTTCTTGCCCATCTTTTTTGCATTATTTTTAGATTTGGTTTTTGTTGTTAATTTTAGATTACAAAGGAAGCTAAAAATATGTCAGTTAATGCATTTTTTCGCAAAGATGATGAGTTGTTAGCTGAATGGATGCAGGAAAATTCAGATTCTGAAGATGTTCAGAGTGAAAGATGTTCCGAAACTGAAGATGATCTTTTAGAAAATGATGATATCGAAGGTGACGAGTTTGAAGTTGCTGAGCTTGAATCAATGGGCCTAGGAAGCATGAGTCCATTAAGCCCTGGCATGGAAGTAGATGAGGCGAGTAGCTTTAACATTGGGAAAGATGGAGAAACAATATGGAGTAACCTTCTTTTATTGCCCATAAAGCCAAGACTGTACGAGCCAATATCGTTTCACATTTAACAGGGCCAAAAGGTGAAGCACGTGGGCTCAATGATTAATTGAATTTTTTTAACTTGTTTATCACTGAACAAATGAATGACATTATTTTAATGCATACAAATGAACATATTACTGAATCGAGAAGAAAATATCCAAAAAATGAGTCATTTACCCGGCCTACAGATAATGTAGAAGTTTTGTGATTGGAATGTTGTTGATGAGTAGAGAAAAATTCTGGTCTAAACACAAAGGACATCCAACTTTTGGATGCCCAATAATGAGATGCACTATGAGCAAAGAAAGATTTCTGTTCATTTTGAGACACATGAGATTTGACTGCATTCAAACTAGGTAGTTTAGGAAACAAAATGACAAATTTACAGCATTTAGACTGTTTAGGGAATTATTTGAAAAAATTTGTACCAACCTTTACACACCATCAGAATATGTTATGATTTCAGTTGATCGAAGAGTTGTCTAAGAAAAATTTAACTTATGTAGGAACTTAAAAAAAAATAAAGTTCAGATCCCTGTTGCAATTTTGTGCAAGGAAGCTGTAGGTTCAACTCGTTTTCTTTTCCAAGATGACAAAATGTTGACATCATACACACACAAAAAAAAAAAAAAAAGTTTTACTGATATCATCAATGCATTTTACAGGAGAGGTAAATGAGACAACTAAGAAGCCTGAAATTATTCATTTTTACAATTAGACGAAAGGTGGTGTAAATGTTTTGGATAAACTATGCCACGATAAAACAACAAAAAGAAATAATAGACGATGGATTATGCGATTCTTCTATGGTGTTATAAGACATAGCTGCTACAAACAGCCTTATAGTTTTTAAATTTAACAAAAATGAAGACTCATATCCTAATTCTTACAGTTCTGAGTTCTTGAAAAATCTTGCTTATGCCTTGGTAAAACCAATCATGTGGGTCATGAACCATCAGAATCAATCAACCATCAGAAGCTGAACTCAGAGGGTCATGAACCATTGACTTCCAAGAGAGTTACAACAAAGTATGTGCACTATTTTGGGAAAAGACTTTTGTGAATTGGAAGCTAACAGGCTAGATTCGACAGACAATGTTTCTCATCAACATAAAAGAAAAAGATGTCTTATTGGTACTTGTGTCGAAAATGACAGAAAAGGAAATATGATCTGGCTAAAATGTAGTCGATCTGTTTGTGGGGAGCACAAACGAGTGATCTGTCAAACATGTTTTGATAATATGGAACATAATGATAATGAATAATTCTCATTAGTTTTAAAGTTGTTCTATTTATATAATTTTTTTGTGAATTAAAGTTACTATATAAATGGACTATTTCTTTCCTCTCATTAGTTTTATAACGTTTTATTCGATTATTATATTTTTTAGTAACTTACAGTTACTGAATAATGTTTGTTATACTACTTCAGTCTTATACTAGTCTTTGTTATACTAGATAATTTTAATATTTCGGTTTTCCTTTGTTTTAAACCGTATTAGTTTTAGTTTAACCGTATTAGACATATTTCATTTAGTTTTAGTTGTATTACTCTAGCTTATATAATGAAATAAATAGTATTTAATTTGATTTGATAGAAAAACAGGTTCAAATGGGGGTGGGTCGGATCCGACCCAACTATAGTACTAATGTCCCGTCACTTCACCATAGTACCGGAGGGTTAAACCTACATTTTTATATTAGTTATTGAGAAATAATTAGTGTTTATGTTATTATGAAGAATAGTATAATTCTCAAGCAATTGAAAAGCATATTATTCAAATAAAAACTTCCTTAAGACATTGGAATGAAACATTCAAAATTCACAGAAGTACAAAAATAGACTTGCCTACCAATGCATTGAAATACCTTAGAAATAATACTGAACCAAATGATAGTCAAACTATTGCAACATAAAATGTTAGACTTACCTACCAATGCACTGAAATTTAAATAAAAACTTCCTTAAAGTAAAAGTATACTTGACAAGTAAGAATGATTTTAAAGCAATTTGTGAGGTAATGATTAAATTATTAAAAAAACACTCAAAATTCACAGAAGTACAAAAATAGACTTGCATACCAATGCATTGAAATTTCCAAGTAATAAAACTGAACCAAACAGCAGTCAAACAATTCCAACACAAAATCTTAAGATTTAACCATGCTTAACAATCTTAACTATGCACTGGAATTTAAATAAAAGCTTCCATAAAGTAAAAGTAGACTTGGCAAGTAAGAATGATTTAGAAAGCAATTAGTGACGAATTAATTAAGCCTCAATAAATTGGAATAAATCACTCAAAATTCACAGAACTACAAAAATAGACAAATAATAGAATAGAATTAATCACAGTAATCGTCGTCGAAATATACTAATCGAGTAAGGTACCGTCACTGAACTCGAAAGGGGTCAAAAGTCAAGATTTCTTGAAAATTAAGAAAAATTGCCAAAAATGCGGTTTACGTCTTGAATTTTTTCCAATGAATTGAACAAAAAATTAGGTTTTTTTGACGAGCCTTACCACGTTCCGCTCCCGCAGGGGCGGCTGTAGGTGCGTTTTAAATTTTTCACTTTTTCCGTAAAAACTCCGTTCCTCTTGGGCGTCGAAACGGGTAATGGTCATTTTCTGTTGTAAAACTGAACAGGCCTTCGACCCGTGTCCGTCTGCCGCTCGCAAGTCCCACATGGCGTCCTCTAGGTGCCAAAAACAGGAGATCGTTTCTAGCACCTTTGAGGAGCAATTTTGGTCCGCGGCTCGATTTTTTTACTGCGTTCTCTTGCCGCGTCGATTTCACGTTTTTTGACGTCAGGCGGAAAAGTACGCAACCGTCGGTTCACCCGGTGCGGCGGAAAATGTAAGCGAAAAAAAACCGTTTTTTACATCACATCTGTGGACGCCGTTCTCTTGATTGAAGAGCGCCGTGTCTCCAAACCGGTTCGTTCGATGCGAGATATTTACCCGCAACCGGCGGTGGAAGAATCTGGTACCTTCAGCATCCTGTTCCCACTCTGGGTCAATTTTAACACAAAAATCGAAAAAACGCGATGTTTTTTTCACCTAATTTGCGGGGATCCCTCTCCCGGGATACCCAACAGTCGGATCGGGACCGGACCGGCACCAATCGATTCGGCATAGTGTCTTTAAGTTTGTTTTGGAGTTTAATTGCGATTGCGTGCCGGATGGCGTCGGGAGGCCCGAAAAACCATGTTTTGCAGAAGTACGCGAGAATCCTCTGGGATTCGCTAAATTAAATAGCAGGGCTTCGCGGTGGTGGTTTCTGAATATAGCACGAAAGGGTCTATAAGGCGATAGGAACGATGCATCGCTCGATCGCATTTGGGGGTCTCGACGCCCGTCCAAACTGGAAACGAATTTTTCAAAATTGAGCAAATTGAAACCTTCAATATTCGGTGAAATGTTTTAAAATTGTATTGCTCTTTTCAGGAATTATAGCCCCACGTGTCTACTTTCGAACGACACCAGTCTCGGCGCATTACACCTCCGGGGACGTTCCGCAGGCCCCAATTCGCGAAGTCACTTTTTTTTCACCTCTTCAAACGGAAACGCTTAAAAGAAAATTTACATTTCCAGTCCAACAAGTGCATGCCCGGTGAAAAGGCCAACAGTTTGGCGTTTGAATTTTTCAAATCCATCAACGGCTTCGCACTCCAGGTCAAAAATACTACGACCATTGCTTGCCGCTGAATCGGCTTAATTGCTTGCCGCTATTTTCGCTCAGGTTATGTGGAAATGTCATTGTTGAAGTTTATCCGTTTATGATTATTCGTGTGCTTGTGAAAAGATAAAATTAAAGAAAACAATTTAAATCAAAATTCTGATTTTTCGCTCAATGTTAGGTTGAAATTCAAATAAAATTCAAAGAGATATCTTGAAATCTCTAAATTGCAGATTTCGGCGACTCTGGCTCTTGATTAGCAACACATAGCAACGTCAAAATTCGCATTTTTTCACAAATTTCTACAAGAAAACGAAGTTTTTTCACTTTTCTTTTAGCAGATTCTTAAAATTCAGACCATTTTACATCAGAAACAGTTGCTTCCCTTCACATTTGAATTCCAAAATTTATTTCATAATCCGCGATATTTACGAGTTTTTTTTAAGAATAATTGGAGCTTTTAAATTGAATTTAGATTCCAACGGTACAACACGCGTCTTCCTCGAATGTATATCAACAGAGTTATTGGCGAAAAGCTGTCAGTTTTACCATTTCACTGAGGAAGGAACAGCCATTTCAATATTTATTGACATTTTCGATTCAAATTCGAATACAACTCATCAAGTTCTATTAAAATATGTTGCATAAATTTTCTGCGGCTGATTCGTGATTCGGATAATTTTACATGGGGGACGATGTAAGTTTTTCGGTCATCTGGTGATTTAAAATCCATTTTTCAAACGGTGGGAATTAAGAGTATTCTACAAGCATAGTTAAAAATTACACATTTAATTTGGAATCTAAACGTGTATTTCTCGACTTCCTAGCGGGTATAACAAGAGAGTTTTTGTTGAAAAACGGTCAGTTCTACCACCAAGTTTTATATAGTTTACAAGAGTTATATTGTACATGTTTCTATTGAAATTTACATATTTGTGGTCGATTGCCTTGACACAGGATTTTTTTAATAAAGAAATACTTGCAAATATATTTTTTTGTTCAATTTTCCGAAGTCTAAGAAACATGCATTTAGCGCTATTTTATAGAGCACATTTTCATCTAAAAGTTGTGTCATTTTCATTTTTCCAGTGCGAACCGTTTTGGCGGAAGAGCCCATTTAAAACCCGTGTAAATTGAGTGACGAAATTCAGAGAAGGGGTACCCCTTCTAAAAATTTTCAATTTTATATTTTTTACTTTTGCGACCAAACCGAAAGATTTTACAAAATTTGCAAAGAATACTTTTTTGTAGACACCGACGTCTTACATACGGATATCCCGCTTATGATTATCCACCTTGCGGCATTGACGAGATATTTCCATAAAATTGTTGACGAGAAAATCATTATTCACGACGTCCCCATTGGAGTGGGAGCTTTCAAATTTTGTCAACTCATACCTCTGGTGGATACCCACATTCAGTATAAGTTTCATTGAAATCCTTCAATTATTAATATATTTTTTCGCAATTTTTGAATATTTTGAAATTTTCGCGTTCGAATTTGATCGGAATTCATGATTGACTGGTGTCTGGATTTGTTTAAAAAATGATTTTAGTATGTTTAACACAACGTGGAACAATAAAATTTCACACATTTGTAGAGAATTAGCCAATCTATGACATCTTTCAGTTAGTTTTGCAAAATATTTTATCTGGCGGCGGCCGTCGTCCCTCAAACTCGATCATAACAGAAATTAATAAATTCAAATAGATATAAAATGAAAACTGCAAGAGATATATTGAAATTTCTTTCAGATCTGTATAGATTATACATTTTTCTATTGAAATTGACGTTTTGGTATCTTCTTGGCCGATAGCCTGGACACGTAATTTTTCTAATAAAGAAATACTTATTGAAAATTTACAAATATATATTTTTTTCAAAGGCTCCGAAGTTGCATGCATTTAGCACTATTTTATATTTTGTCTTTCTTTGAATTTTATATTTTAAGATACCATTTGGGTTTACCATTGGTTTTACCTTGGTTAGATTAGGTTGTCCGCCGCGAAGCGGGAAGATAAATCAAGACAACATACGCGCGGCAGCGCGAACTCTCGGTCCAATGTAGGACAAAGTGGCAAGGACCGTTGGTTTTACCTTGGTTAGATTAGGTTGTCCGCCGCGAAGCGGGAAGATAAATCAAGACAACATACGCGCGGCAGCGCGAACTCTCGATCCAATATAGGGCAGTGTTGCAAGGAATGTTGGTTTACACCGGGTAAAATAAAAGGACAGATAAATCAAGACAACATACGCGCGGTAGCGCAAGCTTTCGATACAATATAGGACGGTGTTGCAAGGACCGTTGGTTTAACCCCGGTTAGATTAGGTTGCACACCGCTAAGCGGCAGATAAATCAAGACCTTCAAACTCGGACATAACAAAAATTAATAAATTCAAATAACTATAAATTGAAAACTGCAACAGATATTTTGAATTTTTTTCAGATATATATACATTATAGATTTTTCTATTTAAATTGACGTTTTGGTACCTTTGCGGTCGATAGCCTTGACACAGGATTGTTTTTAACAAAGAAATATTTATTGAAAACTTGCAAATATATTTTTTTGTCCAACTCTTCAAAGTCTACCAGACATGCATTTACAGCTTGATCTACAATAAGCTAAAGTGGCAAAGTCTGTAAGCCTGAAAGAAAAGCGAACGAAAAATTAAGACAAACTATAAGGGGTAGCGCGACCCAAGAGATCAAAAATAAGAGAAAGAAGAAAGCGCACAGAAATAAGGCAAAGCGCCATAGAAATCCAGACCACATACGCATCCCTCGAAGTCAAACCGGAACTGATACTAATGGATTCAAATAGCAACAACTCGAAAACTGCAATATTTATTTATATATATATATATATATATATATATATATATATATATATATATATATATATATATAATAAAAACTCTTTCAGATCTATTAAGATCATAGATATTTCTATTGAAACAATTTGACCATTTTGGAATTTTCATGGCCGATAACCTTGACACTGGATTTTTAAATAAAGAAATACTTTGTCAACTTTGATTTAATTTTCATATTAAATCAAAGTTGACATTAACGTCAGTTGAGTAATTTATTGGTTATTATTTTTTTTGGTGAAACTTTTAGTAACATAATTTTGCTAAGTGTTGCTAATTGTCTAAAAGCAAACTTACTATAATTGGAGGAGTGATATTGGAAATCAAGAGTTTCCAACCTTCATAAAAGGAGGTTACTATATATGATGAAGTGAAGTTAATAAGGCTTGCAATTTTGACGAAAAAAAAGACAACAATGTAACTTTAACAAATAGTTGGTGAGATTATGTTTGAGTATGTTGGTAACTCAAAAACACAAGACACCAACTTGATTAGAACAATATGTTGGTTATGTTGAAGGTCAAAGTTGACAACATCAATGTTACTTAATCAATTTTAAGGTTATAAAAGTTTTAGTGAGATTTTCAGTAACTTTTTAATCCACAGCTGATTTTCTATCGTCCATCTTGTACACCTTAGGAACTAATACCACATCGTTAGATATAGTAACCTTTTTATGAACGTTGGGAACTTTTCATTTCTAATATCACTCCTTAAATTAAAGTCACTTTGATTTCAGACAATTGGTAACATTATATGATTAAGTACACCTCAAAAGTGTTTGATTATATTATTTTACAAACCTGACAGCATTAAAATTATTTGAGACGGAAGAATTATTAGTTAATATTCTGTGCAGTAGGAATTGTACATCTTGCAACTCATACAACCTTAGCTGATGCGCTTTCTACAAGAATCGCGCAGCTCGCAATTCTGATTACTCTTTCATATACAAATGTCAAAATTCATTAAACAATTTCACCCTCATCAATTATTCCACCTTTAGCAACTATTCCATTCTTTTCAACTCTTCCATCCACAAAAACTATTCCATTCTGAAAAATACGATCCACATGTACTAGTAGATAATACTAATGGAATAGAATTAATCACAGGTTGTCAGGACATAGAAATCAAAACTCTGTTTTAATTTTAGTTGAATGTTTCGTCCTTTTATTAGGACTTACTCTAAAAGGATGACACGTTCAACTAAAATCAAAACAGAGTTCTGATTTCTATGTCCAGACTACCCGTGATTAATTCTCCTATTATTTATTAATTTAAACTGGACGTGATTCAATATATCTACAAAAATAGACTTTCTTACCAATGCACTGAAATACCCCAGAAATAAAACTGAACCAAATGGTAGTCGAACAATTCCAACACAAAATCTTATCTTAAAAATTAATCACTCTGTCAGAAAAGCCACACTGAATGTTGAGCAATAACTTGCAAACACATTTAAATGCCTTGGATGAGTAATAAGCAATAATAACTCCAATTGTGTTTGTCCACATAAGCAAAAGCTTTAATTTCTGACACAGTTTCGAACATTTGACATTTCACAAAGGAACAGTCTGACATTATGAAACCCATGCATGTTTTATGGTCTGATTCCCCTTATAAAAAGATAAAACTGACTTTCATAACCTAAACAGACTTAATTCAATTAAAACTTACTAATCAGAAACATTTGGGAATTAAATCAATTTAACTCGGTTATTAATATTTGATTGAGAATGTAAAAACAAAGACAGTTAAATTAACAGTTAATTAAGGAGCAAAAGCCACATAGAAGTTTAAAATACACAATTGACGTTTGCCAATTTGTTTTTCTTTTTGTTTAAATAATTTCTAGTAAAAAATGTTTGGCAGCACAAAATAAACGTCCTTTGTGTTTTAAAAACATAACGGAAGCAAATTTATAATTTGAGCAACAAAGAGACTGCTGGAGATTATTAATCATTCAGTAATATTACATATTGATTATATCCAGTTTAGCTACGAAACGCAATAAAATTTTGGTAAAAGAACGCGAAAACGTTACCTACACCGCGCAAAGATCGTCTGTTTCGTTTTAAAACACTTTTTCGTTACGGGGAAAAAATACTGTTTCTGGTTAAATGCCGACTTGACGTTGTCACCTTCAGAACCAACTCCCCTAATAATTCGGCGAGAAACACCGCCGAATGCGTGTTTTCCGCGGATATTTTGCAAGCAGTTTATAGCTAAGACTACGGTTTACCTGTTCACGGTGTCTACTCACTTTCTTATATAAAAAACACGCTACACTTTAAAGAAAACGCTATCACATTCAGCTACCTCCCAAAACTTGTCGTACGTCAATATGGCGGACGTGGAAAAGATTCGTAGCTCATGCCACGTCTCGGACTAAACCGAACACCATTGGCTCTCACTTCGTATCATGTGACGGCACGTTGCCATATCCTACACAATTCTCATCAATAGCAAGATTGTTTTCGCAAATAAAATTCAAAATTTGTCAAATATTTTTAAACCAAAATTTAAAACAAAATATAAATTTTCTTGCGTTGATGCAGAAAATTTGTTAACAAAATTATGAAAACGTTAATAAAATTATGAAATTTTGAAAAATAATTATGAAATTACAATAATAATTATAAACTATTATATAAATATTAATTTGGTAAATTATATTAAAATTAAAAATTGTTTAACAATTTGTATTAAATATATTTTTGGTCAAATAAATTTTGTAAATTATGAAAATGTGCTGAAATTATAATAAAATTATGAAATTTCAAAAAATAATTTTAAAATTACAATAATAATTATAAACACAATATTAATTAGGCAAATTACATTAAAATTAAAACCTTGTTTAAACAATTCGTATTAAATATATTCTGTCTCAAATAAATTTTGTAACAAAAATATTAATAAAACTCGCATAAAACACATATTTTTGGCATAAATTCAAAATTTAAATCTAATTTTTCGACTTGCACCCGAAAAAAATCAAATTTCTTCTATTTGAAACTATTGGCAACGCTGTTAAAAATCCTTGCCAATCGTTAAACCACACGCTACAACACGTTTCTCTTTCTCCACAAATTTCCTTACCAAATCCTTTAAATATTACAAAAACTTAATTTTAAAGCAATGCCGTATCCAGACTCCCCGTTTCCCGTTGGTTTCGATCCGGAAATCTTGTTTGGAGTAGGAAACTTCGGCAGTGAGAAGGTAACAGTTGTAATTGGCACCAGTGTAAGATTTTGGCGCGGTTGTTTTTTCAGATTGGAGATTTTGAAAGTTTGGGGAAATGGCTTTGTGTTTGTCCGAAAATCAGCTCGTTCAGAGTGAATACGATTCAATTCGACGTCGAGGATGTCTTTAAATTTATCAAGGAAGAATTAATCAAAGTAATTTTGTAATTGGACATATTTGACTTAAGCTTACTTTACTTAATTTGTCTTAAGTTTATTTTACTTTATTTTGCCTTACGCTTATACTTTACTTAATTTGACTTAAGTTTACTTTACTTTACTTGACTTATGCTTACTTTACTTAATTTGAATTAAGTTTACTTTACTTTATTTGACTTAGGCCAAGGCCGCACTACGGTTTTTTGCCGCGAGCGGTAACCGCTGTAACCGCGAAACCGCTCGAGAAACATACAGTACGCTATGGGAAAAATCAGTCGTGGGAAAAAACCGCAAGTGAGGCCGCTTGTATTAGCTTACTTGACTCACAAAATCACGCGATTAAAAACCGCGGCGGATTAGCCGTAGTGCGGCCTAGGCCTTATGCTTACTTTAATTAATTTGACTTAAGTTTACTTTACTTTATTTAACTTATGCTTACTTTATTTAATTTGACTAAATTTTACTTTACTTTATTTGACTTATGTTTACTTTACTTAATTTGACTTAAGTTTAGTTTACTTTATTTTACTTAAGCTTACTTTACTTAATTTGACTTATGCTTACTTTACTTAATTTTACTTAAGCTTACTTTACTTAATTTGACTTAAGCTCACTTTACTTAAGCTTAAGTAATTTATTGATTTGATATTCTAGACCAGGGGTGGGCAACATTTTATTTGATGAGCCAGTCAGAGTTAATACTAGCTGACGCGGGCCAGAATTTTTTTTCTGCACGCACCTACGATGCAAGCATGCGCATTCACGTGTTTGAGGGCATTAGTGTTTGCGCCAAGCCTCGACCCTTTACAAAAGTCATCAATTTTACAAATCCTCAAAATTCGTTGAAATACCCAAAAAAAACCGGCCAAGTGCGAGTTGTAACTCGCGCAACGAGGTTTCCGTACAAACTCGTAAGTAAGTTATCTTTTTTTGTGGAGGACGTAGCAAGCACATTCAGTAAACTTGACAAGTGGCCTTCCTGAAATCAGGACCATCTTAGTACCGCTGCATGCATAACCTCAAGATGTCGCTGTCGTACGATAGAATTCTACCCTATATTTTATTACCATACATCCCCCATTCACTATGAGTGTTTAGGGGTTCTGGAACTTTACTATTTGTTTTTACTGCTCAATTTTGCCTGTATACCTATAACTGTATAAAGGTATACATGGTATTTTTTTTAAATAACGCGAATATTTTTAAACTTACCAAAAGAAAACTTTATATTAGTATTACACTTATCCACTAACTTATATTAAGATCTATCTATTTCTAGATCTAATATAAACTAATATATTAATTATTTCTAGATCTATTTCGATACTCTTAACATTCAGTTGTTCAATTGACTGCTTTTGGGCAATTGACTACCAAAAAATATAGGGCGTACGTGATTTAAGTATATGTAGATTATAAACAAAAAATAAACGAAATATAATATATACAGGATGTTACGGGACTTGAGTATGTCGCATGTCGGTTATAAACAAGCAAAATTTAGACATAATATATACCCTGTATATATTATGTATATAGAGCGTACGTGATGAAATGCATAACGAATATAAACAAAGAAAATTCAGAATAAACAGCTCGGTGCCGACACATACTTTTTAACCTTCGGACCTAACCGAGGAGGACCTAACTGTATGTAACCCATATGCTTCTGGTGGCTGACAATACCACGCACATACACATTAGTGTATTTTCATAAGTTTCTAATAGTAAATTCGTATTTTACTTTTAATTAAACTACATATTTACGGTTTTCAGATTTTTACCTTCTTGCCAAATTTCATGATTCTAGGTCAACGGGAAGTACCCTATAGGTTTTGATTCCCTTGTGAAATCACAAAATATGACATAAACGGTCATATCTTTTGATAGCGTTGACTTACAAGTTTGATTTTTTCACAGCTGAAAGATACCGCAGACCCGAGTATTTGATAGAAATTTCAACTTGTTACCTTTACGCGTTCCTGAGAAAAATGGTCTTGACAGACAGACGGACAGACAGACAGAGAGACGGACAACAAAGTGATCCTATAAGGGTTTCGTTTTCGGTACGGAACCCTAAAAATGCTGAAAATCAAACATTTTAACTTTTTAGAATATTCTTAAGATTTTGTCGCAAGAATCGATACCAACATTAAAAGTTATATTGGGTTCTGCGGGCCAATTCTTATGTATTTAAAACAGATTTTCACGGGCCGCATTAAGCACTTTCTCGGTTGGCCCGCGGGCCGTAGGTTGCCCATCCCGGTTCTAGACTTAAGACAAAAGTATTGATATACTTAAAGCAAGTTATTTATTGACATGCTTAAGCTAATACTTATTTATTGATATACAGGAACTCCGCAGACAATATTTAAGAACACTAAGAAGTATTTATAACTTTACCCGCAATATTTACTTTTTATCAATTGATTTTTCTGTAAATTTGTTGAATTTTCCTCGGATTCAAAACACAAAAATGTTTGTGCAATAAACCTTTTCATATTTGAAATTTTTTTATGCGCATGCGTCAATTTTCTCTAAGTTTTCGGGCACTTTTTTGACGTATAACCAGTGAAAATAACAAAATGTGCCCGAAACTTTCATATTCCCGCCTTTTAAACAAGGCGGACGCGCATGCGCTTAACTAACCGAAAAAGGTCTATTTCGATGACACTATCCAAATTACAATTTGATCACGTATTTCCAGATTACTTAACTAATTCGATAAAAACGGAATTATCAGCTTGAATCTACTTAAACTAGGCACATTATTTTTCTTTACCTTAAATCTTGATAAACCAGTTTATCTTTTATATTGTAATTTGTGTTGAAGACAATTAAGATCACTGATTAATTGATAACTTACCTGACTTACACTACTTGCACTTAACTCCTAACTTGCACTTCAAATCTTGAGAGTTAACAATATTATGCAATACTAGACAAGATAAGTTCAGGTGAAAATGAAGTGTCGTGAAAGTGTCGAATTGTATGCGAAACGAATTGTATGCGAGACAAACAAAGTGTCGTCGAAGCGCAACGAAGTGTTTCCGAGATAAACGAAGTGTCGTCATTTTGTCGTCGTTTTTTGCATTTTCACGACACTTCGTTTATCTCGGAAACACTTCGTTGCGCTTCGACGACACTTTGTTTGTCTCGCATACAATTCGTTTCGCATACAATTCGACACTTTCACGACACTTCATTTTCACCTGAACTTATCTTGTCTAGTATTGCATAATATTGTTAACTCTCAAGATTTGAAGTGCAAGTTAGGTGTTAAGTGCAAGTAGTGTAAGTCAGGTAACTTCGAAGTACCTTCGAAGTTTCATGGAAGTGCAACAATGTGTTATCGAAGTGCAAAGAAGTTTTTCCGAGATAAAGTGTTTTAATTTCACTGTTCCACAAGTCATTTCCCTGACACACTACGTTTACGCATTACCGACACTTCGTCGACGCTTCATTTAGACAGGAAAAGCTCTGGTGAAAATGTAGTGTCGTCGAAGTGCAACGGAGTGTCGTCGAAGTGCCTTCGAAAATGTAGTGTCGAATGAAGTGTCATCTAAGTGCATATCGAAGAGTCATCAAAGAGAAAAACAAAGTGTCGTCGAAGGGCAACGAAGTGTTTCCGAGATAAACGAAGTATCGTGAAAATGCAAAAAAGTTTTTCGAAAAAACCGAAATGTCACCGAAATGCACAAGAATAGCAACTTCGAAGTACCTTCGAAGTTTCATGGATGTGCAACAAAGTGTTTTCGAGACAAACAAAGAGTCATCGAAGCGCAACGAAGTGTTTCCGAGATAAATAAAGTGTTTTAATTTCAGTTTTCCAAAAGTCACTTCCTTGACACTTTGATAACACTTCATCGACGCTTCATTTAGACAGGAAAAGCTCTGGTAAAAATGTTGTGTCGTCAAAGTGCCTTCGAACATGTACTGTCGTATAAAGTGTCATCGAATTGCAACGAAGGAGTTTTTCCGAGATAAATAAAGTGTTTTAATTTCAGTGTTCCAAAAGTCACTTCCCTGACACTTTGATAACACTTCGCTGACGTATTACCGACACCTTGTCGACGCTTCATTTAGACAGGAAAAGCTCTGGTGAAAATATAGTGTCGTCAAAGTGCAATGGAGTCGTCTAAGTGCCTTCGAAAATATAGTGTCGTATGAAGTGTCATCGAAGTGCAACGAATAAGTTTTTCCGAGATAAATAAAGTGTTTTAATTTCAGTGTTCAAAAAGTCACTTCCTTGACACTTTGATAACACTACATTGACGCATTACCGAGACTTTGTCGATGCTTCATATAGACAGGAAAAGCTCTGGTGAAAATGTAATGTCGTCAAAGTGCAACGGAGTCTCCTCGAAGTGCTTTCGAAAATGTAGTGTCATATGAAGTGTCATCGAAGTGCTACGAAGTGTTCCTGAGATAAACGAAGTGCCGTGATAGTACAGTATAATCTCTGTAGTTCGGACGTTGGTTAATCGGACGACACGTTCCGTAATCCGGCGGTCTGGAGACCGCTCGCGCTCTTCCCTCCCACCACTCTTTCTGATAATCCGGGGGTTGTCTGGTCCTATATGTGTCGGATTATCGAGTTTATACTGTACCTTCGAAGTTTCATGGAAGTGCAACGGAGAGTTTTCGAGACAAACAAACTGTCGAGCGGCACAAATGTCAACACTTCCCCGCCCCTTCGACGACACTTCACAATAAAAAAGTTCAACGAAGCCTAACTGTTCAAATTTCAGTCACTTCCCTGACACATTGCCGACACTTCGTTGAAGCATTACCGACACTTCCTCGACGCTTCATTTTTCGAGATATTTCATCAACACTTCGTTTAGACACTTCAAACACATTTCATTTTCACCAGTGAGAGTAGACAATGCTAGATTAGATAACACTAGACTAGACTAAACAATACTAGACTAGACTAGATAGGACTATACAAAACTAGACAAGACTGGACTATGGGCAAATTATTATTTTTGTTGCAGGTGTCGTTGGAAAGGAATTGCAGTGTTCCAAGGGTTTATATTCATGGGGTTCTACCCGATGTTATAATTGTGGAAGGTTTTGAGGAAGAGGAATTAGATTTAGACAGAAGAGGAAACGAAGTAATTGTGGACGTTCATTGTGGCGCGGCTGTATTAAGAGGATCAAACATTTTTGCGCCAGGAATTATCGGAATGACATCAGGTGGAGTAGATTCAAATCTAGTCTTGTCTGTCTAGTCTTGTCTGTCTAGTCCTGTCTGTCTAGTCTTGTCCTGTCTGTTTAGTCTTGTCTGTCTAGTCTTGTCTGTCTAGTCGTGTCTGTCTAGTCTTGTCTGTCTAGTATTGTCTGTCTAGTCTTGTCTGTCTAATCTTGTCTGTCTAGTCTTAATCTAGGCAATTCATGTCATCGTAAAAATCATCCTCAAACATCTCAAAATCTTTAACGGAACAAAAGTCCCTGGAGCAATTCCTCAACCTCTTATTCCCAAACTTCACACACGTCACTCTCTCACTCCGTTGGCTTCTTTAGGACGTGACGATCCCGTGCCGCTCTCACTATCTGCCTCCATTCCTTCCCATCCAGCGCCGCATCCTCCCATCCAGTGACGCCCATCTGTGTGCAGTCAGAGGTCACCTCATCTTGCGACTACTCCAAGGTCTTGCAGTGGGTCTTGAGCCTTCCATCTTCTCCTCCTAGATTTAGCGAACTATTCTAGGAGCATCCATTCTTATCATATGTCCTGCCCATTGCAGCCGTCTCGCTTTCATACTATTCGTGTCCGGATCACACTATGTCCTTCCAAATGTTTGCGGCTCTGAAGGCCTTGTCATTTGCTAAAATTAGGTCGTTACCTGTGCAGCTTTGTCCCATGTCGGTGCAGGTCAGCAGGTGTGGAGGATTCTGGATTTATCCGCAGGAACACTGAGGGTTTTCGTCCCCTGGTAGCATTCCCCATTTCTGCAGGTTTTCTCTGCCTCTCTACCGAGACTTCTGTGCGAAGTCTGTTGAGCGTTCTCCAGATTGGGTATGGGAGGAAATGTGCCGGTGCCAGCTCCTCTTTTTGTTGGGTGATTGGGTCTTGGGCCTCAGCGCGCCTTTTCTGGAACCTTCTGGCTTCCTGAGAGACTTGCAAAGGTGCTGTTCTGGCCAAAAAGCTGTGGCGGGGTCGGAGTCTGGGTCTAGCTGGTTGGTGGCCATATAGCGGGAGCGGGAGCTCGATCTAGAGTTAGGCCGAGGTATTTTGGTGTTGGGCAGTGTTCTAACTGTTCGCCACACCACAACTATATTCATCTGTGTCCTTGCCTCCCTGTGCGAAGGTGGAAGGCGCACACTTGAGTTTTTGCGCTTTCATGATGTTCACACAATTCGGCTCCATAAACGACTTTTTCATCCGCTAAAACATCTTCCTCGATCTCTAACTGACATCCTCAAAGATAACTCCATACCTACACTTTAATAGTCTGAAGTCGATGATTCTTGTGGAGTGGAACACGCCGAAGAAGAAGAAGAAGGACAAGGCGTAACTCGATATAACGGTGATAAGTCACCGTTTGAAGAAGATCTGAAGGATTCCCATCGACGTCCACCGGTGCTGCTTCAGGACGTCGTCTTCAAACTGGGCTATTCTTAGGAGAAGCCTATCAGGCTCGCCTCCAGCGGGAACCAGAAGTCGTTCTTCATGTGCTCCATAATGAACGCAGAGATCAAAAATTGGAAAAGTAGGCTTAGCATCTGCATAGTTTTCGGAGTGAGGCTGGGAAGAGGTGTATATCGCAGAGGAAGAGGAAGACCAGACAGGAGACGGCGGGCCAACATCCCAGCTTGGAGGAGTTGTTGAACATGTAGATTCCGCAGCAATTTAAAAGGAAGGCCAGAAAAGTCCGGGCGAAGTAGCCCATCCTCGACCATTACTAACGACAATAATTTTGAGAATGCAAAAAAAGGCGAAAATTATTACGAGAATGTCTTGTCTGTCCAGTTTTGTCTATCTAGTTTTGTCTGCCTAGTCTTGTCTGTATAGTCTTGTCTGTCTAGTCTTGTCTGTCTAGTCTTGTCTGTCTAGTCTTGTCTGTATAGTCTTGTCTGTCTAGTCTTGTCTGCCTAGTCTTGTCTGTATAGTCTTGTCTGTCTAGTCTTGTATGTCTAGTCTTGTTTGTCTAGTCTTGTCTAGTCTTGTCTGTCTAATCTTGTCTGTCTAGTTTTGACTGTCTAGTTTTGACTGTCTAGTTTTGTCTGTCTAGTCTTGTCTGTCTAGTCTAGTCTGTCTAGCCTTGTCTGTCTTGTCTGTCTAGTCTTGCCTGCCTAGTCTTGTCTGTATAGTCTTGTCTGTCTAGTCCTATATGTCTAGTCTTGTCTGTCTAGTCTTGTCTAGTCTTGTCTGTCTAATCTTGTCTGTCTAGTTTTGACTGTCTAGTTTTGTCTGTCTAGTCTTGTCTGTCTAGTCTTGTCTACCTAGTCTTGTCTGTCTAATCTTGTCTGTCTAGTTTTGACTGTCTAGTTTTGTCTGTCTAGTCTTGTCTGTCTAGTCTGTCTAGTCTTGTCTGTCTAGTCTTGTCTGTCTAGTCTTGTCTACCTAGTCTTGTCTGTCTAGTCTTGTCTGTCTAATCTTGTCTGTCTAGTTTTGACTGTCTAGTTTTGTCTGTCTAGTCTTGTCTGTCTAGTCTAGTCTGTCTAGTCTTGTCTGTCTAGTCTTGTCTGTCTAGTCTTGTCTGTCTAGTCTTGTCTACCTAGTCTTGTCTGTATAGTCTTGTCTGTCTAGTTTTGTATGTCTAGTCTTGTTTGTCTAGTCTTGTCTGCCTAGTCTTGTCTGTATAGTCTTGTCTGTCTAGTCTTGTATGTCTAGTCTTGTTTGTCTAGTCTTGTTTGTCTAGTCTTGTCTCTCGATTCTTGTCTGTCTAGTCTTGTCTCTCGATTCTTGTCTGTCTAGTCTTGTCTTGTTTAGTCTTGTCCAGTCTTATCTAGTCTTGTCCAGCCTTGTCCAGTCTAGTCCAGTTTTGTCCAATCTTGTCCAATCTTGTCCAGTCTAGTATATGCTTGTCCAGTCTTGTCCAATCTTGTCTAGTCTTGTTCAGTCTTGTCTAGTCTTGTCTGTTTAATCGTGACTTATTTGTCAATTACGTTTGTTATAGGTACAAAAGTTGGAGATGAAGTTAGTATTTACGCCGACTTGGAAAAGAAATGTAAAAAGGGCTTGCAGAAAGCGTACGAAGGGAAGAAAGTTTTTTTGGGAAATGGCGTCGCCAGAATGGCCAGGCGTCAATTGTTCAGCGAAAATTTGCAACCGAGGTAACTCTCCAAATATAGGAAGCTAATAGTAACCCTATATGAAGACTATATAGGAAGCAGTTAAACTTGTATGGCAAGACATGGCGGGTTTACGATGAATTTAACGTAACGGGACGCGGCAGGACGTAACGTAATGTAAAATTAAAACACATATTTTTATATGCGGCTGATTACCATCGACGAGACGTGACGTATCAGAACTTAACGTAACGTGAAAGCTGTCAATCCTCTTCACGTCGCTTTACGTTAATTCCCGCTGTTCCACTTGACACTTTCAGCCAATCAACGCTCTCGTTGGATCAAGAATTTGCACGCATGTACTTGAATTCAAGAGTGACATTTGGTTTTTTCCGGTAAGTTCACTTCACGTCACGTCGCGTCCTATTACGTTAAGTTCATAGTAAACTCGGCATTAGCGTAACTAGTTTAAAAGTTCAATCACCTAAAAACACCTTGATATATTTGCAGCGATATCTTAAAAAGGAATAAAAGTTGCAGACCTTAGTTTAAAAGTTTTCGCATATTCTAGACTTATGTAGCGTACGCACTTGCAGGTGTACATATATTCAAAGTCATAAGCTTGAACGCAGCTTGAACGATTGCCCGTGCCTGAGCTAAACTCAATTCGGAAACGGATGTGTCCGTTACTTCATCACTAGCAAATCTAAATATTAGGCTTAGATTTTTACTTCACTAGTTTGTGTGTCTAAGTCCAAGTTAGTTACTAAATACTAAGTTTCTAAATCCCAGTTAGAGTTAGTTTAATCTAATTCAACCGATAAGCAATAAAATAGCTTAGAAGAAAAATAAATATTTATTGAAAAAAGGCTATCGACCACTAGGTCTTTCTATCTTAAACTATAACTTATATAACTTATTTACTCACTTTTATTTATTTCTTGCAGCGGTGTGGCCGTGGAGCTGAACTGCGCCGCATCCGGCTGCCCGCCTTTAGGAAACCTGCCGCATGCGTCCTCGATGTTGCAAAATATCCCATCCGTGGTTTGCATACACGTGCTAAACCCATTACCTAACGAGACCGTCCTGGACATGTGCGCTTCCCCTGGGAACAAAACTACACACATAGCGGCCAAAATGAAAAACAAAGTTAGAAATAAAGAAAATACACATAGAAAAGATATATACAGGATGGGAAAGAATAGATTATACTAGACAGACACAGACTAGATAGATAATTACAAGACTATTAAGAATGAAACACTTGGGTCTTTTCTTCAAAAATTATATTTGTAATATTCTTCTTCTTCTCCTTGAAGAAATAGACAGACAAGACTAAATAGAGAAGACCAGACAGACAAGACTCCAGACAGACAAGACTTTAGACAGACAAGACTAGACAGACACGACTCTAGACAGACACGACTCTAGACAGACAGGACTCTAGACAGACAAGACTAGACAGACACGACTCTAGACAGACACTACTCTAGACAGACAGGACTCTAGACAGACAATACTCTAAACAGACAAGACTCTAGACAGACAAGACTCTAGACAGACAAGACTTTAGACAGACAAGACTCTAGACAGACAAGACACTAGACAGACATGACTCTAGATAGGCAAGACTCTAGACATACAAGACTCTAGATAGACTAGACTCTATACAGACAAAACTCTATACAGAGAAGACTCTAGACAGACAAGACTCTAGACAGAAAAGACTCTAGACAGACAAGACTTTAGACAGACAAGACTCTAGACAGACAAGACACTAGACAGACATTACTCTAGATAGACAAGACTCTAGACATACAAGACTCTAGACAGACTAGACTCTATACAGACAAGACTCTATACAGAGAAGACTCTAGACAGACAAGACTCTAGAGAGACAAGACTCTAGCCAGACAAGACTACATAGACTAATATATTGCTTCCATTCTAACAATTTTTGTTGATTTTTTAGGGAATTTTGTTGGCAATTGACAAAACTGTGGCAAAAGTGGACCAGTTGAGATCGACGTGTCTAAAGTTCGGGGCGAAAGTTGCCGTCTTCCAGGCGGACTCGACCAAGATTTTTGCAAATGAACTGTGCAATGTGAACCTGTCGAACGGGCCCCCATTTGGGTCGGAGACTTTCGATAAGATCTTGCTGGATGCTCCTTGTAGTGCACTAGGAAAACGACCGCAGCTGCTGAATGCTGATAGCGAGAAAGTTATCAAATCGCATGTCCCATTACAAAGGAAACTCTTCACAAATGTAAGAAGACTAACAGATTAAACAAGACTGGAATAACATGATAATACAACACATCATGCCAATACAAGACATATATAATACAAGATAAGATTAAGAAAATAAACGTCTATGGCAAGATAATTAAGGTAGATTCCCATATGCACGACATTCAGCTACGCGACGTCATGCGACAACGCCTGTCAAATAATGATTACATTGTTTTAAATGGGCACGTCGCGTAGCCATAGTGAGAACGTGCCCATTTAAAACAATATAATCATTATTTGACAGGCGATATCGCGTGACGTCGCGTAGCTGATTGTCG
The DNA here is from genome assembly GCA_944588485.1 of Phosphuga atrata. NCBI lineage: Eukaryota > Metazoa > Arthropoda > Insecta > Coleoptera > Silphidae > Phosphuga > Phosphuga atrata. The sequence goes on from OX155900.1 coordinate 62,618,616, forward strand.
CGTATAAGAAAATCGGCCTTAAAGGTCGATTCCCATATGCGCGACACTCACCTACGCGACGTCGTGCGACAACGCCTGTTAAATAATGATTACATTGTTTTAAATGGACACGTCGCGTAGCTGTCGCGTAGTCATAGTGAGAACGTGCCCATTTAAAGCAATGTAATCATTATTTGACAGGCGATGACGCGTGACGTCTGTGACGTCGGGCCGAGAATCGGCCTTTAGTCTATCTAGTTTTAAAGGTTTTCGCATAATCTTGTCTTAAGCCGCGTACGCACTTGCAGATGTACATTTATTCAGTCACTATAATACCAGAATGAGATTAAACAAAACTAGACCAGACAAGGCTAGACAAGATTAGCCAAGATAATACACTATTAGAAAAGACTAAACAAGACTAGATCACGACTAAACTAATTATTTAGGCTGTAAATCTTTTGAAGGCAAATGGAGTGTTAGTGTATAGTACGTGTACTATCGATGCTAGACAAAATTAGACAAGGTAAGATAAGATTAGATAGGATTAAACAAGACTAGATCACGAGTACACTATTTATTTAATTGGTTTAGGGCAAGGGTCGGCAAAGTGTGGCTCGCGAGCCACATGTGGCTCTTTCGTGTGAGCTTATGGCTCTTCAGAAATACATTGAAACCAACAAAAAATCACAAAAAAAGAAACAGAAGTGTCCCTTTTCGGTCCTACGAAGTCCTACGACCACCGCCGCGACATAACTCACAGTCACAGCGCGGATCTTGGTTATTTCTTTAAGATATTGTGTCTCGCCATCAAGGACCGAAGGACCGAATGGACCGAATTGTTTACGTTTGTACCTAATGTAGCTGGTCTTTGAGATTCGTGAGACTTAAAACTTGTCTTATTGGCCATGAAAAACTACCAAACTATAAAAAGGCTAATGTTGAGAAAAACTCGAAAAAAAAAAGAATAAACGTTCCGCATTTGCAAGGAATTATCCCTGCGGTGATGTAAGAAAGAAAGCAATTGAAGAACTGCAGAACAATTTTAAAAAGACTTGTGTTGTTCCTCTTCTAACTGTTGGATGCAGTCTGCAAATAATGCTAACTTGGCGAACTTTGTCGTGAATCACGAAATCGTCAAAAACGGAAAACCATTCATTGATGGTGAGTACATAAAAAGTTCTTTTATAAATGTGGCTGTTTAACACTATTTCACAATTTTAACGATAAAGCAGATATTATGAATAAAATCAAAAGCTTACCATTTTCTGCCAAAACTGTAACAGAAAGGACAAACAAAATGTCGTTAAATGCATGCAAACAACAAGTTGAGGACGTTAAATTAGCATCATTGTCGATGAGTCTTGTGACATAAAGGTTACTGCACAAGTTGTCTTTGCTCGCTATATTTCATCAGATGGTCCCAAAGAAGAACTCCTTGGATTATTTGCACTCAAGGGTCAAACAAGAGGAGATGTTGAAAAAGCAATGATCTAATGTCTGAAGAAAATTCACATCCCACTTACTAAAATTGTGTCAATTGCAACAGATGGAGCTAAAAGTATGCTAGGGAATACAAAAGTATTTGTCACAATTTGAAAAGAAAAAAATGATCACTTGAACATTTCAAACACAAAATGAACATTTCCAGAAGATATTGGTATTATCGCAATCATAAAAAAATGCAAAAATATGGCTTCATGAAAACAAATCATCCGTGGCTCTTCATCCAGTTTGAAATCATTTTAAATACAAATTTGGCTCTTCAGTTTATAAAGTTTGCCGACCCCTGGTTTAGGGTATAAATCTTTTGAAGCTAGAGGGAGTATTAGTGTATAGTACGTGTACTATCGAGGCTAGACCAGATTAAGCAAGATAAGACAAGATTAGAAAAGACTATACAAGATTAGATCACGACAAAACTAATTATTTAATTGTTTTAGGCTGTAAATTTATTGTAGGTAAACGGAGTATTAGTATATATTACGTGTACTATTGAGGCTAGACAAGATAAGATTAGAAAAGACTATACACGATTAGATCACAAGACCAATTATTTAATTGTTTTAGGCTGTAAATTTATTGAAGGTAAATGGAGTATTAGTATACAGGGTGGGCCATTTAACGTGACCATCCCAAATATCTCCGTTACCCTTAGAATGACGGAAAAAATATCGAAAGGGAATTTTATTGATTTCGAAGGGCTGACCCAGTGGTTAAAAATACTTTTTGTCAAGGTCATTGTTTATGCGTCCTCAAGGCCATCAATGGTTTTTCAAATGGGAACATGTTATTTTTGTATTAAGAAATTGTAGCCACTATTCACACGAATCCAGAGATCCATAATATCATGACCTTTCACGTTTCTTTTTGCGTGATTTAACACTGCCCCTTTCGCGGAATAAATGAATAATTCGAAACATCGACGGAAAGATGATTTCTCTCAGGATAACGTTGTGCATAAAGTTCCTGCGCTCGCACAGAGTTCCTACCGGTCTCACCATGAATCAGAATCATATCCACTTTCTCTGCTTGACTGTGCAATACCATTTTCGACACAGTTCGTCAAAGTTATTTTCAATGGATACACTTGTCAAATCTTTACAAGGTCATGATACCATGGGTCACTGGATTCGTCTGAATAGTGGCTACAATGTCTTGATACAAAAATAACATGTTCCCATTTGAAAAACCATTTATGACCTTGAGGACGTATAAACTGTGACCTTGACAAAAAAGAATTTTTAACCACCGTGTCGGCCCTTCGAAATCAATAAAATTCCCTTTTGACATTTTTTCGACACTCTATAGGTAACGGAGATATTTGGGGTGGTCATGTTAAATAGCCCACCCTGTATACTAATACCATTTACCTTCAATAAATTTACAGCCTAAAACAATTAAATAATTAGTCTTGTCGTGATCTAATCTTGTATAGTTTTTTCTAATCTTCCCTAAAATCTTGTCTAACCTCGATAGTACACGTACTATATACTAATACTCCATTTACCTTCAATAAATTTACGGCCTAAAACAATTCAATAATTAGTCGTGATAAATGGTCCACCCTGTATAGTACGTGTACTATCGAGGCTAGACAAGATTTGGCAAGATAAGACAAGTTTAGAAAAGACTATACAAAATTACGACTAGACTAATTATTTAGGCTGTAAATCTTTTGAAGGTAAATGGTGTGTTAGTGTATAGTACATGTACTATTAAGGCTAGACAAGATTAGGACAGATAAGATTAGAAAATATTAAACAAGACTCTTTCAAGACTAGACTAATTATTTAATTGTTTTAGGCTGTAAATCTTTTGAAGGTAAATGGAGTATTAGTATATAGTACGTGTACTATCACCCTGGCTGAAAACGAAGGGATTGTGTCTTGGGCGTTAAAGACGTTTGATTGTGTTGAGCTGGTTCGAGGAGAGCCGCATTTGGGAGGGAAAGGTTGGCCGGTGGAGGGACTAGACAGTGGACAACAGGAGTTGGTGCAGAGGTTTGGACCGGGCCAAGGCGTGGATTCCGTCGGATTTTTTGTTGCTAAATTCATTAAAACAAAGCAAGTCGTGTGAATTTTGATGTATTTGGTGAATTTTCTTTTCGATCCTTCCTAACAATAGACTAGACAAGGTTAGGTTATCTTTTTGACCCTTCCTAATAATAGAATGGAAAAAGGTTAGGTTAGGTTGTGTTGATCCTTAATCCCCAAACAATTGAATATTTACTGTATTTGGCACATTTTCTCTTTGATCCTTCCCAACAATAGACTGGACTATGTAAGGTTAGGTTGTGTTGATTTTTCCAAACAATTGCCTGTTTAATATATTTGGTGCATTTTCTCTTTGATCCTTCCCAACAATAGACTGGACAAAGTTAGGATAGGTTAGGTTGTGTTGATCCTTCCAAACAATTTACTGTTTAATGTATTTTCTACATTTTAACATAAACAATTTTAACATAACAATAAACTTTTTTTCGGCGTGGAGGGAAAATGCATTAATAAACGCACGGAGACTCCTGGCTCCGTAGAGTGTGGGGCTCTCTGACCGAGGTGTTAATGATCAGCATACCCACTAAAACCCCTCCTCTTTGGATCTACTTGGTACCGTTCTGCACATTCTTCAAGTAGCTCCCCTTCTCTTAAAGCCTTATTTCGTCTTGTGCTTTTTTCTCATAATAAGCCGTATGTAGCATGTACGGCATTCCATTCCTTCTGGAGAGCATAATATTCACAATATTTTCTAACGCTATGTAACCCACCGTAAGTTCTAGCTGGAGTCGTTTATGTTCCAACCGATTGCACTTAAAAATTGTGTGCTCGGCATCGTCATCTTTCGGGCAGTACATGCATCTTCCAGAGTCCCGACGGCCTATTTGCTTTAGGTACGTTATGAATGAACCGTGCCCTATTAGGTTAGTTAGCTGTGCTCGAGCAGTACAAGCATCTTCCAAAGTCACGTCGGTCTATTCGCTTCAGGTACATCATGAAGGAACCGTGCCCTGTTAGGCATTGGGTTAGAAAGTAGTCAGTCTGTCCCTTATTTTTGGACCACAGTTCAATGTTCAACTTATAAGCCTTCTAGTCCGTGCGGCTTTGGTTGCCAAGTTCCATTGGGTCTGCAATTTTTCAAAGGTCCTTCCTCTCTTTTTCTGCTGATGTGTCATTTTGTGTAGTGAATTTGTTTCTTCTTTCCTCTACTACTAGATGTATGGTTAGTACCTTTGCCACAATCATCAGGGCCTCATCCGATACGGTCCTTTCGGCACTAGCTATTCTAAGGGCCATTCTTTGCACGGATGCGAGTTTCTTTCTATGCGCAGCTACGTATAAGTATAATATACGTATATAAGTACGTATTATTTATAAGTTATTATTGATTGCACCGCCATGTACAGAATGCGCCTCTTGTTTGCTCTTGGATCTTTAACGTTGGGCTTTAGGACACTTAAAGCTTTTTTGCAACTTTGTTATCTTTCTGGATGGTTTTATCAGAGTAGGCTTTGGATAGTTTTTTCCCGATATTAACCTCTAGATAGTTGATGGCTAGACTAGGGAAGATTCGCGATTCTCTGACTTGAGAGAACACACTTTTAGCATGTTTGTGTGTGGCTAATAACTCAACCTCCATTTTCTCTGCAACTATTGTCATGGTTGTCGTTCAACCAGGTTTGGACTCAAGGTGCTAGGTTGCCTGCTCAAGGTAGTATTTGCATTTGGCGGTTTGTCATTCCCGTGACCACGATCGCCAAGACATCAGCGTAACACAGCAGTTTAACGCCTTCAGATATCTGCAGCCTCATTATGTCGTCGTATAAGATATTCCACAGAGTTGGTCCTCGAACAAAACCCTGTGGAACACCCCACCTATTTCCATCTTGGTGTTTCTGTCAATTTGTGTCAATCTATCAGTAAAATAGACTTTGACGATGTTTATAAGGTACCTGGAGATTCCTCTTTCTTCCATTTTATTTATTAGCAGACGCCATGACTCTGGATTAAAAGCGTTCTTCTACTAGTATCAGGGCAGCAAAGTCAATATGGATTCAGAAGGGGGAGATCCACCTAGAATGCCCTACACGAAGTAGTAAAAATAGCAAGGGGATCAAACAAAAATGGGCTACCAAGATGGTGTTTGGTACCCCATTTTTGTTTGATCCCCTTTGCTATTTTTACTACTTCGAGTAAGACATTCGTGGTGGATCTCCCCCTTCTGAATCCACATTGACTTTCGGAGAAACCACCTTTCTCCACAATTTCATTCAGGAGTCCGATCCAGTTTCCCGAGCACGTTGATCAGGCAAATTGGTTGCAAATTTATTTGACAGCTTCCAGTTCTTTCTTTCATCTTTGAAAAATGGCAGACCCAATGGAACTTAACAACCAAAGGCGCATGGACTAGAAGGCTTATAAGTAACATTGAACCGTGGTTCAAAAATAAGGGACAGACGGACTACTTTCTGGCGTATCTTCATGACGTACCTGAAAGCGAATAGACCGACGTGATTTTGGAAGATGCATGTAGAAAATTAGAATTAGTTTTGCCATTTTCCATGCCTGAGGGAACGTATTTTTTTCCAATAGTTCATTGAAAAGATCATTAAACAATAAACTGGACAAGGTTAGGTTAGGTTGTGTTGATCCTTCCTAACAATATACTGAACTAGGTTAGGTTTGGTGAACTAGGTTGGGTTTAGGTTATTTGAACCCCAGCTGTTTTGGCCTTTGAGTCAGGCAGCTGGGGTTCAAATCCATACAGAACCAAAGCAGCAAAAATTAATAACTAATGGCTGCAACCCATCACACTCAATTCGCTAATCCGGCTTAGGAAACCATGGGGTCTAAACTGTCTAACACCTTCTCTGGAAATTTGTCGTTCGGATTCGACGTTAAACTGTAGGTCCCTCAAATTCAAATCTTAGTGTTGAGGTTGAATATGTGGCAGAGAAGAGGCATGTGCCCAGCAGTGGGACATAAAGGCTGATGATGATGAGGTTGAGTTAGGTTGTGTTGATCCTTCCAAACAATTTAATGTTTTCTAGGTCCCCAATATTCAAATCTTAGTGTTGAGGTTGAATATATGGCAGAGAAGAGGCAGATGCCCAGCAGTGGGTAATAAAGGCTGATGATGATGAGGTTAGGTGAGGTTGTGTTGATCCTTCCAAACAATTGACTGTTTAATGTGATTGGTGCATTTCCTCTTTGGACCTTCCTAACAATAGACTGGACAAGGTTAGGTTAGGTTGATCCTTCCAAACAATTGAACATTTAATAAACATTTTTTTTATCCTTCCAAGCAAAAGACTGGGCAAGGTTAAACAAGAGACACCGATTTTAAATTCTAGACACTGATTTTCTAAATTATACAAAAACTGCCTCTATACATTGATAACTAGTTATAGCCCGCGGCTTCGCTTGCATGTATTTTTATCGTCAGTCAGGTTCATTTAGATCAGCTATGTTTACCTAACATTGATTATCTTGTGAGTAATATGAAGACTAATATTGAGATAGACCCCCAGTAAGATTTGAGTCAATAGAGCTTTTCATAGTTGAAGTTTTTGTGTGCGCATACTTCAATTTCCGCCTTGTTTTTCGGGCACTTTTTGACGTATAAGGGATCGTCTATTAAACTATTGACATACAATGACGTCTCTAAGACGTCAGGTATATGTGATAAGATCACATGTATATGGACATGTCAACGCGCATTTTATTCGTATGTCAAGGGGTTAATCACGTGAGGCTCGAAGGTGGGGAGGGGGTTTGTGAAGAATCACGAAATATCACATGGGGGGGAGGAGGGGCGGTGGGGTGTAGTGAGATATCAAGTGTATTTATTTTTTCGAAAAGCGACGCGAGACTTGTACCAAAAAATACAAGTGATTCAGGGTAGGGAAGGCCCCCCCTACCCTGAATCACGTGTACAACCTAAAAACTCACCATTTATCACAGAGGGATAAATTTTTATCAACTTAAAAAGTTGCTAAAAAACATCACGTGAATAATGGATGACCCCTAAGTAGTGAAAATAACAAAATGTGCCCGAAACTTTCATATTCCCGCCTTTTAAACATGGCGGACGCGCATTGCGCTTAACTAACCGTAAAAATGTCTATTTATAAAACCGCGCAAAATACTTTCGGATTTATGCCCGAAACTTGTCTTTGCCTCGAAAACAAATTAAATTGACTGAATCTTTTCCTAAATAATTCTAAATAAAATGCAGATTAAAACTATGTATGACACTTGCATTTGCAATGCCAGTTTTAATTTAATATTTTATTACGTTTAGGTAAATTATTACGCAGTATTTAAGAACGAATGCTTCTCGTCGTTGGTCGAGATCCCTGTCACACTCACATTGAAACTGCAATTCAACGCATTCACCGTCACCACCACGGTTTCCTCATATACATTCACGATACTAAAAGAACAAAAAACATTCTTAAAATAACCAGCAATTAAACAAATTAAGTCAATATATAGTGTTGATATAGATCAAGGGTGGGCAAATCTATTGGCTGTCGGGCCACAATACGGATTAAAATTTGACCAAGGGCCGCAGCCTAATTAAAAAAATGTCTTATTAAATGCTTCGTGACCCGCATAAAATATCGACACGTGCCACATGCGGCCCGCGGGCCCACATTTGCACAGGCCTGATATGGATAGTGTTGATCAACTGTCGATACTTGATGAATAAAACAAGGAATTTTGTGTGAAACTTGTGTTATCCATTTGCCCACATTTTACTCTTGTTTCTATTCAATTCTATTCAATTACTTCCTGTGGCGTAGCTAGTCCTAAATGGGACATATACCAAAATTTGTTGAGAAACTCTTTCTACCCGACTGTGGCGATGCCCAAATTTGGAATTTATACACCCCTTCGGCACAAGGAGTGTGTTTTGCTCACACACCACCTTTGCTAATACATACCTTTGGCAAAATATATCACACAGAGCTAGACAAAATAAAGATAACACTTTTCGGTTTCCACAACATTCTGATAACATTACGACATCTTTTTGACATTGCCGAATGGGCACGTCAGGACGTTTGTATCTCGAGGGCCCCATATCTCGGCAGATACAGCTGTAGCTTCGACCCTATAAGGATCTTTACTCTTGGATTGTCTTTGCCGTGCGTATATCTTTCTGACATTAATGCCGAATGGGCACGTCGAGCCTTTTGTATCACGCGAGCCCTATATCTCGGCAGATAAGCCGGTACAAGGATCTCTACTACTGGATTGCCATCTATAGTGTGCGTATATTCCTGATGTTAGTGTTAGGTTTACCTTGGTATGAAGATGACGGAGACATCAAAAAAGGCCGCTTCTTGGAACTTTTTTGGCGGCAAAATTCCCCTCGTTGGATTTACAATAAAATCTTTTGTTCCCGTCACAGAAAATTCCACGTTACAAGCTAAAACATAAAGATTTCAATAGCAAAATTACTTCATATAATTCAAAATAGTATTGAAGTAAAACTTCATTGTCTTCTGTACTGTCTTCTCCAAACTTGTCCATTCTTGTCTAGTATTGTTTAGACGTGTCTAGTCCTGTCTATTCTTGTCACATCTGGACCAACCTTGTCTAGTCTTGTTTAGACGTGTGTAGTCCTGCCTATTCTTGTCACATATGGATCAGCCTTGTCCATTCTTGTCTAGTCTCATCTTAACCAACCTTGTCCATTATTGTCCAGTATTATCCAGTCTTGACCAGTTATGTCCAGCCTTGTCTATACTTGTCCAGTCTAGTCCCGTATTGTCCGACAAAAGTGGAAGAACACATAAGTTAGCGCTTGAGTAGTGGCGACGGCGCGCAGCGGCAAGAGCCCCTAGCGCGCGCGTCTCCCAGCTCGCGTTTCTTTCTTCCTCACCACTACATGCACTTCGTGCAAAGCACACAATCTTGATTACCCTGAACGATGGATCACTTGACTCGTGGGTCGATGAAGAACGCAGCTAATTGCGCGTCATATTATGAACTGCAGGATACATGAGCATCGACATTTTGAACGCACATAGCGGCTAGATACTGTCAGAGCGGCTAGATACTGTCTAGATACTGTCTAGCCACTCCTGTCTGAGGGTCGTTTTCGTCAAACTGTCCGGTCTTTACGAAAAGTCGCTCCTCAGAGCGTCCGATCGGAACGACGTTGGGGCTTAAGCTCGGGGTTCACGGGCGTCTGACGTCCGCGTCTCCTTAAGTCACGGATTTCTCGCTGACTTTGTCGTCGGCCGGCATTTTCTAACGTTCGTCAGTGTCGTCGTCCTCAGGGGATCCGGCCAATACGTGTTGTCCAATCTTTACCAATTCTTGTCTAATCTTGTCCCATCTTAACCAACCTTATCCATTCTAGTCTAGTCCATTCTTGTCTTTTTTTCATTCAGGGGGGACGTAGCAGGCACCCTTGTGTTAACTTGGCAAGTGGTCCCCCTGAAACCCACACATCTTGGCACTGCTCTACGCATAACTTCAAGATGCCGGTTGTTTTGCAATGTTGTCTATGATGTACCTTACTTCCTCCATCCAGTCACGTTGATTAGGGGTTCTGGTTTAGCCGTAGTCTTTCAACAATCTGCCTTTTCTTCTCATCCTGTTCCTTGTAACTGATTATTTCAGATATTGTTTTTTGGACGATGTTTCAGTTTTCAGATTCTAACATGAAGGACGCCTCCCTTGATACAGTTCTGTAAGCGCTACTAGTTATAATTGCTAGCATTCTCTGGACCGCAGCCAGATTGTTTGGGGGCTTTCTTGCTCATAGCCCTGGCCCATACAGGGGTCGCAAAAAGCATTGCGGAGAGGGCCACCGAGCGAGCACAGCAGTTTTCTCTTACTACTCCTGGGTCCTCATACATTAGGCATGAGCCTCTCCAGTGAAGAAAAAGTTTTTTGAGCTTTGCCGGCAGCTTTTTTGACATCGTCCCTAAATGACAAGTTTTTATCTATTCTTCTTCTTTTTTCTTCCCAGTCCTTCTACCCTCTGGAGGGTGTAGTGATACTATTTTCGGTATGTCTTTGAATTTTTTGTTTCCATGCGTTTCTATCTTGTGTTAGATGTATTTTATCTATTATTACGCCTAAATACTTTTATGGTTTATGGTCCCCTTTGGTGTGATAATAGCGTCTCTAAGTTTAAAAGATACGTCGACAATTCTTCTCATGCCACTTAATAAGACTGCCTCGGTTTTTTCAGGTGCCAGCTTTAGCTGTTTACCTTCCATCCACTTGTCTATTAGTAACAATACTTCATTTGCCCTCCGCTTTAGCTCATCCTCGGTTCTGCCGCATACCATCAGGACAAGATTGTCTGTGAAGCCAACTCCTTGAGTCTGAGAACCCCATTCTACACTATGTTCCACAACGTTGGGCCCATAACTGATCCCTGTGGAACACCGCAATGAGTCTTCTTCATAGAGCGCTAGCTGTCTGATTCGATGACAATTGCCCTTTTAGATAGGCAACTATCTATCATCGCTATCATATATGGCGGAAAAAATGGGATGAATGGGACGGGCTACGCGACCGGGATGGGATGGGATGGGATGGGACGAAAATTTTAGGTTTGTGGGACTACTACTACTATTCGTGTCCGGATCACACTATGTTCTTCCAAAAGTTTGCGGCTGTGATGGCCTTGTCAAAAATTAGGTCGTTCCCTGTGCAGCTCTGCCCCATGTCGGTGCAGGTCAGCAGGTGTGGAGGATTCTGGATTTCTCCGCAGGAACACTGAAGGTTTTCGTCCTCTGGTAGCATTCCCCATTTTTGCAGGTTTTCTCTGCACCTCGAGACCCCTGTGCGAAGTGTGTTGAGCGTTCTCCAGATTGGGTATGGGAGGAAATGTCCCGGTGCCAACTCCTCTTTTTGTTGGGTGATTGGGTCTTGGGCCTCAGCGCGCCATTTCTGGAACCTTATCGCTTCCTGCGAGACTTGCCATTCGTCTTTTAGTCGTCTAAAAAGCTATGGAGGGATTGGAGTCTGGGTCTAGCTGGTTGGTGGCCATAGAGCGGGTGCCTTGAGTCGGTCTCTTGTCGCCCCCTTTCTGCCTCAGCGGCTACCTCTCTCCTGTTGTGAAGCGGTACTATCCCAATGAGAGAGTATACCTGATGAAGTGGCGTAGGCTTCAGACAACCTGTTATTAGGCGGACTGCTTGATTCAAAAGGACGTCGATTTGCTTTGCGTGAGTGGATGCACACCATACCGGAGCGGCGTATTCGGCTGCAGAGAAGCTTAATGCAAGGGCTGATGTTCTCAATGTTGCTGGCTGTACTCCCCATGACCTACCAGTCAGTGTCTGGAGAAGGTTGTTTCTTGTTGCTACCTTTTTTCTGGTGTTGAGGCAGTGGCGCTTATATGTGAGAGCTCGATCTAGTGTTACCCCTAGGTATTTTCGAGTTGGGCAGTGTTCTAACTGTTGGCCACACCACAGTATATTCATCTGTCTCATTCCTCCCTGTTGCGAAGGTGGATGGCGCACACTTGAGTTTTTGCTGGATTCAGTCGGAGGAGATTGTGATCGTAGTAGGCGGCAAGGTCGTTCAGGGCATTAGTCAGTTTTTTCTCTACCTCATGGAAACTATTTTCTTGGGCTGCTAGCGCTGTGTATAAAGTGCCTTATCTCCAGCCATATGGGTTGGTCCTTGGTATAGATATTGTACAGTAATGGGACCAGTACACTGCCCTGCGGAAGTACGTTCCTTTGTAGGAGCCATCTACTATTTTTCACAGGATGGGACACTGGGACGAAATTGTGTTGGGATGGGACAGTGACAAGGAAGATGGGATCTGGAACGACAAACTCGTCCCATGCTCATCTCTACGTTCCACTTATCGACCCTGCCTACTAAAGAGACGGTAGCAAGCGCAAGGTTAATTATGGAGCTCGACTACCGCCTCTGAAACGTTAATAGTTCGCCCACGTTAATTACGCCCAAGTCTAGTTCCGAGATTCATTCCCCCCTTTTATCATTTTTTCTGCTTCGCCAGAGTCCATTCATCCATTCTTGTCTAGCCTGGTCTTGTCCATATTGTCCAGTCTTATCCAATCTTTACCAAGAGGTCTTGTCTAGTCTTGTCTAGGTGTAATCTTCTCTAGTCCTGTCAATGCTTGCCTTCTCTAGAATAACCTTTTTCAATTTCGTCCAATCTTCTCTAGTCTTGTCTAGCCTTAATAATTTAACATTTCTATTAAAATTCATTTTACCTGAATGATTTCTCACGGTGAGGATCTGTTTCTTGTTGTTACAAATGAAAACCACCCCGAAGTTGATTAAGGACGGCACTTCAATGTCGGGGAAATAAATCGCAATTTCCAGCGGGATTGTCTGCCAACCAGGAAATTAAATGAAATTTTAGAAATGGTCGATATTTTCTTACAAACAGAAACAAATCGAGAATATTTCTGTAGTGTCCTGTTAGAAAAAGGGCCAATGTACATTTTACAGGATATCGTGTTAAAAATACACTTCCGAGCAAAGCGCGTCAGTGTGGCTACGCTCGAATGGCGCCTCATACATTTCCATAGCGCATAATGTTGCGTCCACACGCTTGGCAAACACACAAATCCAATCCACAAGTCCAAACGTTTGGTAAACATTTGCCTTGGTTTGCAAGCGCTTGCGACCGATTCGATCGAGTGTCGGCTTTTGACCCAAATCAAAGAAGTTTTCGGCAAGCGCTTGGGATCCATCCACACGTTTGTGCGTTGTTGTGACGTTATGTAAATCAGCAATATACTACAATGTAATTTTTATAATTGAAATTGCAAAAATGCAAGTTCAAGATTTTAAAATTTTAGATCAAGATTTTTCAGTTCATCACGCGCTTGTATTTATTCAAGCGTTTGTATAGGTTTGGAGTTTGTAGCAAATTGCAAACGTTTGCGGCAGGCGTTTGTTGCCACACGCTTGAATATATTCAAGGTTTGGAGTTTGCGGCAAACGTTTGGCAAACACGTGGACGCAGCATAAAGATCGATTCTCATATGCGTGACACTCAGCTACGCGACATCGTGCGACATCGCCTGTCAAATAATGATTACATTGTTTTAAATGGGCACGTCGCGTAGGAATAGTGAGAACGTGCCCATTTAAAACAATGTAATCATTATTTGACAGGCGATGTCGCGAGATGTCGCGTAGCTGAGTGTCGCGTATATGATAATCGGCCTTTATAGTATCGCTATATCACCGCATCAGTATCGCTGCGTTAGTGACGCCAGTGACGCCGCTTTGCTCGGGAGTTTACCTTAAGTCTACCATTGAATAATGAATTGTGTAAGTAAATAAAGGGCCAATATTCTGCTACAGCAGGAAAAATGAGAAAATTTTGCTATTGCAGGAAAAGAACCTATTGCATTGGCCATTTGGCGACGTCTACGCGATATCCCTTTTTCTACTTACACAATCGAATTCTGAGTTCCATGTTAGACTTCCAGTTAAGTCTAAAAAAATGGACATTGGCCCTTTTTCCAGCAAGGTAACATTTTACAGTTTGGACACTTCTTTATCAGAAAGCTCCTTACCTGTTTCATGTGGAAGTTTTGCGTGATCACGACGTCCGCCTTCACCCGGTAACAGAGCTTATCCATCTCGATGCTTTCGTCCGCGAACGCTTGAAATTCCGCGAAATCCTTGCCATCGTAAAAAACCTTGCAAATCTCGCGCAACACATCCTTCTTTATCGAGTAACTCAGTTTCACCTAAACCAAAAACAAGTGCTCTACAGAATTGCTTTATAGAAACGCGTGGAGCACGTACTTGCAAAGAAGCAAGGAAACGATATCACTCGGGATATTGTACTATACAACAGACATTTGCATGTTATTACTAGTCCCAGTACATTTTGATATTACTAACAGCCGTAGACAAATAACATTGTTTTTAAGACGCGTTTCGGGACCTATGTCTCATCAGAAGCAAGGATACGAGGACACGATAGAAAAGATCGGGTTTGCTAAAGATTAAGAGCTGGAAGAGATCTGCATCGAACAGAAGAGAGTGGAGGAATATACTAATAGAGACCAAGGCCCAATTTGAGCGGTAGTGCCATAGTAGAGAAGGAAAAAGCGACATAATTTTCTTGAGTTAGACTTTCTTACTTTCAGACATTGTCCAGGCGGCAAATTGATGGTTTTGCCCTCCTCCGTGACCACACTGTCGGCCGTCCTCATCTCCAAAACCTTGAACGGATCATCGGCGCTGACGGACACGACGTTTTTGGCCAAGCCGGGATTCCTGAAGAACAGAACTCTGGTGTCGGTGATCGCGTGCCTCAGGATCACTTCCGAGGCGAACAGCACGTAGCGCATGTCCTCGTCGCGAATCTCAAAGTTCAACTTGGGCACCACCAGAGTCGCCGTCAGCAGCATCATCGCCAGGTTCGCGTCCGATCCCGTGACTCGATAAATATTCGCCCGAGATCTACCAAATATTCGCATTAGTTTGTTTCGAGCAGTCCCAAGCACATACATTTTATCGTTCAAAATTGCTTGCAGATTCATTGCCCAAAATTGCAGATTCATTGCCCAAAATTCAAACATTGAATATAATGCCTGCTACACACTCTTGCGAAGTAACTTCAGCGATTATCCACACTCTTGTCTTACTTGGCGAGGACCTCAGTGCCATAACTCATACCGAACATATATCTGCTTGCTATTTGCGCCTTTAATTGCTGCTGCAGCTATTTGCACCTTTAATTGCTGCTGCAGCTATATGTGCTTTCTTTGTACTCGTGCCTCGTGTGCCTTTGACTCGGATAAGAAAAAGCGAAGTAGTTTGGAGCGAAGTTAGCCAAGGCGAGGCGAGGAAGCACAAGGCGGGCCGATTAACCCTTCCACAATCTCGTGTCTCGCTCAACTTCTACTACTTAACGATGCTACTTCACGAGAGTGTGGAGCAAGCATAAATGATACAGTTCAGTATCAGTCTGGGACTCTGATACTTCAGATACTACCTGATACTCTCCTGATACTTCAGTATCAGGTTCAGTATGGGATAATTAGGATATCTACACGTTCGTTCCAGTTACCAGCAAGAAGTTAATAATTTGGAATTAATGGGACTATTAAAGGAATTACTCGTATGTTTCAGGAAGATTCACCATGCCGATCAGTTGGGCTTCCATATCGGTGTCGTGCAAATTGTGCAAGTATATCGTCGGATTGAAGATCAGCGTGACTAAGACCGTCTGTTGCGGATTTATCACAGTTTCATCCGGAATTATCTTGAAAAGGAAAATTAGTTTAATATCTTGAATTTTAATATCTTAAGTGTCGTCGAAGTGTTGACAATCGACCTTTTTGCGGTTAGTTATAAAGTTACTTAGAAAGGCGGGGATATGAAAGTTTCGGGCAAATATTAAGGTTATACGTCAAAAAGTTCGGGCAATTTTTAACGTATAACATGGCGGAAATTGCCTATTGGGCTAAATTGAACTATTGGACAGCTGTCAAACTATTGGACAACTATCAAACTATTGGGCAATTATCAAACTATTGGGCAACTGTCAAACTATTGGGCAACTGTGAAACTATTGGGCAACTGTCAAAATATTGACACATGCACACTAAACATTTCAACTATGAATCAAACTAATTATGACATTCAACCTGGTTTTGTCGTGTCAATGTCCAGTCTTCCCTCATGAAAATAAAAAGATGTCGTTGAATTGTCTGAACGAAGTGTCAGTAAGACGTCAACGAAGTGTCGTCAAAGTGCCAGGGAAGCGTCTTATGTAATACTAAATTTGAACAGTGAAGCTTGATTGAACTTTTTTCTTGCTTGATTGAACTGTGAAGTGTCGTTGAAGTGTCGGGGAAGTGTTGACATTTGTGCCAGTTCAGTCTCGAAAACACATGGTTGCAGTTCGACGAGACTTCGTTTGTCACGGAAACACTTCGTTGCACTTTGACATCATTTCATCGACACTTTGTCGCATTTCACCACTTTGTCACATGTCACTTTGTCGACACTTTGTCACATTTCACCTGGGTTATTTAGTTGTGTCCATTCTATATTGTCTAAATATTTGCTAAAAATATTTACTTTACTTTAAAGATTTTGTTCTCGGTGCTGTCTGATCCAAGTAACTTCTTGTCGGTGAACATGCGAGACTCCTCCGATCGCAGCGGCATCGACCTCGGACTCTCCGCGTTTCTGCGGAACTCGTCCAAGAGGAGGTTCATCAGATTGTTGCCACCCTCCTCCGCCTTCAATCTCACCTCCCACGACGCCACGATCTGTATCGAACTGACATTCTTGATGTAGATCTTCCTCGAAATGTCCTCGGACTTGTGACAAATCACTCCAAGCCTTCATCAATCATTATAATATCAATTCATCGTTACATCAAATCGGCCCTGGCGTCACTAACGCAGCGATACTTACGCGGCGACATAGCGATAGTATTATACACTATGAAAATGAGGCGCCATTCGAACGCAGCGACACTGACGCACTGACGCTGACGGCGTCAATGTCGCTGCGCTCGATGGCGCCTCATACATTTCCATAGTGCATAATACTATAGCTGTTATTTGACGCTGCGTTAGTGACGCCAGAGCCGCTTTGCTCGTAAGTCTACTTTTACCTATATACTGGAAATTGCGTTTTGCTGTTCTTGGCGATGGGGAAGACGATGGGAACGCCCACGATTTCCATCAGAACTGTGATGTAAAACGTGGGCAGAGTGTTGATCTCGATGGCGATCTCGTCGGCGTAAACGCCCCAGGTGCTGGCGTAGACGTAAATGTCAATTGTCGTGGTCTCGTACGGCTCGAGCTCTTCACGCGCGATCACCAGCTTCACGAAAATCCCGTGGGAATTCAACATTCGTTCCCATTCGTCTGGATACATTACAGAAATACAGATTACAAAATTGCTTTAATAATGGTATTATCACAGCAGATTAGACAATATTGGGTTATACTAGACTAGACATGACTATACAAGGCTGTTGGACAACTGTCAAACTATTGGGCAACTGTCAAACTATTGGGCAACTGTCAAACAATTGAGCAACTATCAAACTTTTGGGGAATTATCAAACTATTGGACAACTCTTAAATCATTGGGCAACTGTTTACTATTGGGCAAAGACTTTTGAACAGCAATCAATCTTTTGGACAACTGTCAAACTATTAGGCAGCTGAGAACTATTAGGTAATTATCAAACTATTGGGCAGCTGTCAAACTATTGGGCAACTGCCAAACTATTGGGCAACTGTCAAACTATTGGACAATTTTCAAACTATTGGATAAACGCCAAACTATTGGACATCAATCAATCTTTTGGGCAACTGTCAAACTATTAGGCAACTATCAAACTATAGGGAAATTATCAAACTATTAGGCAGCTGTCAAACTATTGGGCAACTATCAAACTATTTGGCAATAGTCAAACTATTAGGCAACTGTCAAACTATTGGACAATTTTCAAACAATTGGACAATCGTCAAACTATTGGGCAACTGTCAAACTATGGGGCAACTGTCATACAATTGGGCAATTATCAAACTTTTGTGGAATTATCAAACTATTGGACAACTATTAAATTATTGGGCAATTGTTAGACTTTTGAACAACAATCAATCTTTAGGGCAACTGTCAAACTATTAGGCAACTATCAAACTATTGGAAAATTATTAAACTATTAGGTAGCTGTCAAACTATTGGGCAACTATCAAACTATTGGGCAACTCTCAAACTATTGGGCAACTGTCAAACTATTGGGCAACTTTCAAACTACTGGACAAATTTTCAAAATATTGGACAACCGCCAAACTATTGGGCAACTGTCAAACTAATGGGCAACTGTCAAACAATTAGACAACTATCAAACTATTGGGCAATTATCAAACTACTGGGCAACAGTCAAACTATTGGGCAACTGTTAAACTATTGGACATCTGTCAAACAATTGGACAATTTTCAAACTCTATGACAACCGTCAAACTATTGGGCAACTGTTAAACTATGGAGTAACTGTCAAACAATTGGGCAACTATCAAACATTTAGGGAATTATCAAACTATTGAACAACTGTCAAACAAATGCGCGACTATCAAAATTTTGGAGAATTACTATTGGACAACTCTTAAATTATTGGGCAACTGTTAGACTTTTGAACAGCAATCAATTTTTTGGGCAACTGTCAAACTATTAGACAACTATCAAACTATTGAGAAATTGTCAAACCATTAGGCAGCTGTCAAACTATTGGTCAACTATCAAACTATTGGGCAACTGTAAAACTATTGGGCAACTGTCAAACTATTGGGCAACTTTCAAACTATTGGACAAATTTTCAAATTATTGGACAACCGCCAAACTATTGGGCAACTGTCAAACTATTGGGCAACTGTCAAACTTTTGGGGAAATATCAAACTTTTGGGGAACTAATGGAAAACTCTTTATTGGGCAACTCATAGACTTTTGAACAGTTATCAATCTTTTGGGCAACTGTCAAACTATTAGGCAACTATCAAACTATTGAGCAATTATCAAACTATTAGGCAGCTGTCAAACTATTAGAGAATTATCAAACGATTCGGCAACTGTCAAACTATTGGGCAACTATCAAACCTTTGGGGAATTATCAAACTATTGGACAACTCTTAAATTATTGGGCAACTGTTAGACTTTTGAACAGCAATCAATCTTTTGGGCAACTGTCAAACTATTAGACAACTATCAAACTATTGGGAAATTATCAAACTATTAGGCAGCTGTCAAAGTATTAGGTAATTATCAAACTATTGGGCAGCTGTCAAACTATTAGGCAACTATCAAACTATTGGGCTACTTTCAAACTATTGGGCAACTGTCAAACTATTGGGCAACTGTTAAACTATTGGACAATTTTCAAACTATTGGGCAGCTGTCAAACTATTGGACAACTATCAAACTATTGGGCAATTATCAAACTATTGGGCAACTGTCAAACTATTGGGCAACTGTCAAACTATTGGACATCTGTCAAACTATTGGAAAATTTTCAAACTATTGGACAACCATCAAACTATTGGGTAACTGTTAAACTATTGGGCAACTGTCAAACAGTTGGGCAACTATCAAACTTTTGGGGAATTATGAAACTATTGGACAACTGTTAAATTATTGGGCAACTGTTAGACTTTTGAACAGCAATCAATCTTCTGGGCAACTGTCAAACTATAAAGCTAAAAACTATTGAAAAATAGTTTAATAATAATTTAATTAGTAGAAAAAAAGCTTTAAAACTATTGGGAAATTATCAAACTATTAGGCAGCTGTCAAATTATTAGGTAATTACCAAACTATTGGGCAACTGTCAAACTATTGGGAAACTGTCAAACTATTGGGCAACTGTCAAACTATAGGGCTACTGTCAAACTATTGGACAATTTTCAAACTATTAGACAACCGTCAAACTATTGGGCAACTGTCAAACTATTGGGCAACTGTCAAACAATTGGGCAACTATCAAACTTTTGGGGAATCATCAAATTATTGGACAACTCTTAAATTATTGGGCAACTGTCAAACTATTAGGCAACTATCAAACTATTAGTAAATTATCAAACTATTAGGCAGCTGTCAAACTATTAGGTAATTATCTAACTATTGGGCAACTGTCACACTACTGGGCAACTGTCAAACTATTGGGCAACTGTCAAACTATTGGCCATCTGTTAAACTATTGGGCAATTTTCAAACAATTGGACAACCGTCAAACTATTGGGCAACTGTCAAACTATGGGGCAACAGTCATACAATTGGGCAATTATCAAACTTTTGTGGAATTATCAAACTATTGGACAACTATTAAATTATTGGGCAATTGTTAGACTTTTGAACAACAATCAATCTTTAGGGCAACTGTCAAACTATTAGACAACTATCAAACTATTGGACAATTATCAAACTATTAGGCAGCTGCCAAACTATTAGGTAATTATCAAACTATTAAGTAATTATCAAATTAATGGGCAGCTGTCAAAATATTGGGCAACTATCAAGCTATTGGACAACTGTCAAACTATTGGGCAACTGTCAAACTATTGGGCAACTGTCAAAATATTGGGCAACTGTGAAACTATTGGACAATTTTGAAACTATTGGGCAACCGTAAAACTATTGGACAACTGCCAAACTATTGGGCAACTATCAAACTATTGGACTATTATGAAATTATTGGACAACTCTCAAACTATCGGGCAACTGTTAAACTTTTGCAATGCTGTTAAAATAAACAGCAATAAAACTTTTGGGCAACTGTATCAAACTTTTGGGCAACTGTATTAAACTTTTGGGCATCTGTATCAAACTTTTGGGCAACTGTATCAAACTTTTGGGCAACTGTATCAAACTTTTGGGCAACTTTATCAAACTTTTGGGCAACTGTATCAAACTTTTGGGCAACTGTATTAAACTTTTGGGCATCTGTATCAAATTTTTGGGCATCTGTATCAAACTTTTGGGCAACTGTATCAAACTTCTGGGCAACTGTATTAAACTTTTGGGCAACTGTATCAAACTTTTGGGCAACTGTATCAAACTTTTGAGCAACTCTATCAAACTTTTGGACAACTGTATCAAACTTTTGGGCAACTGTATCAAACTTTTGGGCAACTTTCAAACTTTAGATGTAAAATCTATCGAAACGTACCGTTTTTCTTAACGTTCAACTTGATCAAAACTTTATTGATTTCCTCGTCCTCGCCAATATTCGGCGGAAACTCGGACGCACTGGCCCGGATGAATCCCTGGATGGGAGTAATGTTCTCCACGACAATCCTCTGCATCCTTGCTGGGGAAAAAAGCAGATTGTTCTCATTAGTAACTCCAAAAACAACGAGAGATTTTAAGATACCTTCCCTTAATGGTACTTTGCGGAACTCCACGATATTGTCGTGCATCTGGAAATCAGGGTCGAAATATTTCCGCAGAGAATCGACTTCAGGAGGAGGCGTCTCCAACTCGCCGGGTTCGTTTTCCCTCTCAAGTCTCTCCAAATATTTCGTGATATCACCGATGTTCAAAATATCTTCCCTCGCTTCCTCAATACAGTCGTAACTGGACAGTTTTTCGCTGGAGGTGTTATTCTCGCCAAGACTAACCTTGACAAAACAAAAATAACAAAATCAGAAATTGATCTAAAAAGGAAACGTATGCCAATACATTTAGGGTTTCTGTTTCTCTTGGCGGTGGCCAAATAACAGAGTCGATTTTCCCTTCGACGTTCGGAATCTTCAAATTAACCGAGATGTCATCGACAACGCAAAGAATCGTTAGGATTATGGGGTCCTTGACCACGTACTCGCCCCTCATCAAAGGATGCTGCATGGAGATGTAGCAGGGAGCATAGAGCGAGTCAATGAGACAACACTGATGGGCCAAAATTTCAACATTGACCCTCGCGTTCTTCTCCGCTTGCAAGCATCCAGATCTCGGGATGAATTTGATCTGAACCAGATCGGCCTTGGCGCCGTAACACTCGTCGAAACGGTAGAACCCGTCGATTTTGCTCACGTTGTGCAGGCAGAGCGTGAAAGTGGTCACTGTGTTCAGGAAAATCGGCTCTTTAGGGCACAAAATTGGACACTCGCACATGCTGGTGTGCATGTAGACAACTAAATCGTCTATCCCAAAGGTCACTCTGCAGACACTGTCCAAAACCGTTTCATCCGAATGCTTGGTGTACAAGCTTAGGAACGAATTCCATTCAGTTGCTTCCTAAGAAATAAGAAAACAGATTAATATTCAACAAGTAGATATTAAAGGTGCAATCAAACTATGTATTTCGCTTGATAAGAATTGGTGGGTTATTCAAACCTAAGTTGAACCATAAGCTTCATCTTGCAGATAAACCAAGAATATTAAATAACAGACAATTTGTCTAAGGATTTGACTCATTATAAAGCAATTAGTTTATTCCAATTAGGTATTGCATACTTGAGCGTTGATGATGTATTCAGCTGCGATGTCTCCGTTGTCTAGATCGGTGACCTTCAAGGTGATTTCATTGAGTTTGGACCGGTTTTGGTCATCCGTCGCCTCCCAGAGCTCCCAGTCGATGCTGGTCTCGTTGTCGTTTATTATGGAGAACTTCCTGCAGTAGGTGTAGCCGATCTGCAGCCATCCAAAGTCCAGGACGTCCTCCAGAATGCGCAGAAACGATCGCTGCACCAACGCCGAGATTTTAAACTCCTTCTTGTAATGATTATGAACAACTAATCTGTTGGAATCATTTGGAACAGTGAATGTGTTAAATTTAGTGAATGTGCTAAATCTATGGTTATGCGTAGATTATAATCATTTGGTACAGTGAATGTGTTAAATTTAGTGAATGTGCTAAATCTTTGGTTATGCGTAGATTATAATCATATGGTACAGTTAATGTGTTAAATTTAGTGAATGTGCTAAATCTTTGGTTGTGCATAGAATATACTAAACGAAGTCGTTTTGGACATTGATCCATCAGATTTCGACTTACTCCTAAGTCTTAATCTGAATAGGAAGAAGGTAAATTTGAAACAGCGGGACAAGAACCACAAATGGGACAAGATTGCACAAATGTTTACTAGAAGAACAAATTTTGCTCCATTAGATTTGGACTTACTCCAAGGTCTCCGAGATATTTTTGAATCCCTTGTTGCGTATTATCAGGTTGTTGATGATCCTCTCGTTGACGGTGGCCGTGTAGACCTCGGGATCGATCGAAACCACGTCCGGATTCCGGCAGTTCCAGTAGCAATCCACGATGCTCTCGCCGGTGTGGTAAATGATCAGTTCGAACTCCTTTTGGTACTCCGTCCCGTATCTAACAACATATTCGACAAGAATGTGACCTTTTCATAGTTTAGAATTTTTTTTGTAGGCATGTGTCAATTTCCACCATGTTTACGTCAAAATGTGCCCGAAACTTTTTGACGTACAGAGGCATTCAATTGTATAATTAGCCAATAGACCTTTTTACGGTTAGTTAAACGCATGCGTGTCCGCCAAGTTTGAAAGACGGAAATATTAAAGTTTCGGGCACATTTTGTTATTTTCACTCATTCATACGTCTACTCTGTCCCGTATCTAACAACATATTCGAATAGAATATGAATAGACCTTTTCATAGTTGAATTTTTTTGTGCGCATGTGTCAATTTCCACGATGTTTACGTCAAAATGTGCCCGAAACTTTTTGACGTACAGAGGCATTCAATTGTATAATTAGGCAATAGACCTTTTAACGGTTAGTTAAGCGCATGCGCGTCCGCCAAGTTTGAAAGACGGAAATATTAAAGTTTCGAGCACATTTTGTTATTTTCACTCATTCATACGTCAAAAATACGTCCGTTACGTACATGCATACGTCAAAGAGTTTCGGGCACATTTTGACGTATAACCAGTGAAAATAACAAAATGTGCCCGAAACTTTCATATTCCCGCCTTTCAAGCTTGGCAGACGCGCATGCGCTTAACTAACCGTAATAGGTCTATTGGCTATTTATGTAATTGAATGCCATTCATTAGTTAACGACAGACAAGACTAGAATCAATGTTCGCCATAACTAATCAATATACTTACGATAATCGATGAATATTGATCTCGCTTGGCTTGAACACAATATTGTATTCCTTGATCTTGCAAATTATTTCTATTTCGGCGAACAACACGTCCACACACTACAAAAAGAAAACAACGTAAAAAAAACAAATATATTAGGTGGCTCAAAAGTCATCATCCTGTTTGAATGGCCGTTATTTTTTTAATCTGGTGCATTATATCAGCGGTGTTTGGACGTTTGTTTAGGAGAGACTCACATAATTTATTAAGTATCAAACACATTGAAGGTGTAATCGGGCTATGCAAGCGAATGCGCTTTTAGAAAGTAATTCCTAGCAACAAACAGAGTGTTTGAAAGGGCTTTAGACTATGGTTTACTTTCGCTTTACTTTCACTATGTAAAACGTTTTCTGAAAGTGCACCTTTCGTTTCTGATGAACAACAAACGAGGATACAAAGGTGCCAACATTGGGCCCTGAGGCCCTCGTTTTGGCGGATCAGCCAAATAGGACCAGTCTGCACCTTAAGATGCAGATGCTTAAAACTTTTCTTCCCTGATGAATGACAAACGAGACTGTAAAGGTGCTAACATTGGGCCTTGAGGAACACCCTCGTTCTGGCAGATTAGTCAAAAGTGACCAGTCCGCACCTTAAGATTGCTGAAAAAAATCGTTTCTGATGAACGACTAACGAGGATGTAAAGGTGCTAACATTGGGCCTTGAGGTACACTCTCGTTTTGGTCATCACCTAAATAGGATCAGTCTGCACCCTAAGATTGCTGAAAAAATTTCTTTCGTGATGAACGGCACGAGGATGCAAAGGTGCTAACATTGCACCTTGAGGTACACTCTCCTTTTGGCGGATCAGCCAAATTGGATCAATCTGCACCTTAAGATTGCTGAAAAAATTAATTTCTGATGAACGACAAACGAGGATGTAGAGGTGCTAACATTGAGCCTTGAGGTACAACCTCGTTTTAACGATCAGCCAAATAGGATCAGTCTGGTGATTGCTGAAAAAAATTCTTTCCTGATGAACGGCAAACAAGAATACAAACGTGCAAACATTGGGCCTTGAGGTACACCCTCGTTTCGGCGGATCAGACAATTAAGGCCAGTCTGCACCTTAAAATTACTGAAAAAAAAAACGTTTCGGTTGAATGAGAAACGGGGATGCAAAGGCACAAACATTGGGCCTTGAGGTACACACTCGTATTGGAGGATTAGCCAAAAATAATCACTCTGCACCTTAATATTGTTGCAAAAATTTCGGTCCTGATGAACGACAAACGAGGATGCAAAGGTACTAACATTGGGCTTTGAGGCACACCCTCGTTTTGGAGGATCAGTCAATTAAGACCAGTCTGCACCTCAAGATTGCTGAAAAAAAAAATCATTTCAGTGGAACGACAAACGAGGACGCAAACATTTGAGGTACACCCTCGTTTTCATGGATCAGCGAAAAAGGATCAGTCTGCGCCGTAAGATTGCTGCAAAAATTTCGATCGTGATGAACGACCATCGAGGATACAAACGTGCAAACATTGAGCCTTGAATTACCCCTTCGTTTTGGTGGATCAGCCAATTAACAAAATTATTACGCCCAAATACTTTATGGCTCCCTCTGGTGTGATAGTATACTCTCTAAGTTTGAAAGATACGTCGACAATTCTTCTTATGCCTGGTAATAAGACTGCCTCCATTTTTTCAGGTGTCAGCTTCAGCTGTTTCTCTTCCATCCTTTTATATATTAGTAGCAATGCTTCATTTGCCCTCCTCTTTAGCCCATCCTCCGTTCTGCCGGATACCACTACGGCAAGATTGTCTGCGCTGCAAACAGTCTGTACCCCTTCTGGCAACTTGAGTCTGAGAAACCCATCATAAACTATGTTCCACAAAGTTGGGACCATGATTGAGCTCTGTGAATCATCGCTATGAGCCCTCTTTATAGAGCAGTGGCTATCTGATACACAGTTATCCTTTGAGATAGTTAACTATCTATCATCGTTATCAGGTATAGCGGCAAGCTACGTCTTAGGTATAGGGTATTAGGTATAGCTACGTATTAGGACCAGTCTGCACCTTAACTTGTCTGCATCTTGAACGAGAAACGAGTATGCAAAGGTGCAAACATTGAGCCCTGAGGTACCATCGTTTTGGCGGAACAGCCAAATAAGATCAGTCTGCACCTTAAGATTGCTGAAAAATTTTCGTTTCTGATAACCCATAAACGAGGATTCAAAGGTGCTAGCATTGGGCACTGATGTATACCCAGTCAAAAAGGACGTCTGCACCTTAAGATTGCTGCAAAAATTCGTTTCGGTTGAACAACAAACGAGGATGCAAAGGCGCAAACATCGGGCCTTGAGGTACACCCTTGTTTTGTTGGATCAGCCAAGAAGGATCAGTCTGTGCCTTAAGATTGTATAAGGATGTAAAAATTTCGTTCCTGATGAACATTGGGCCTTGAGGTACACTCTCGTTTTGGCGGATCAGCCAATTAAGACCAGTTTGCACGTTAATATTGCTGAAAAAAATTCGTTTCTGATGAACGACAAACAAGGATGCAAAGGTGATAACATTGGGCCTTGAGGTACACCTTCGTTTTAGCGATCAGCCAAATAGATCAGTCTCCACCGCAAAATTGCTGAAAAAAAATCTTTCATGATGAACAGCAACCGAGCATGCAAAGGTACTAACATTGAGCCTGAAATAGTACCTAACATAGTACCTTGAGGTACACCCTCGTTTTAACGATCAGCCAAATAGGATCAGTCTGCACCGTAAGATTGCTGAAAAAAATTATTTCCTGATGGACGGCAAACGAGGATACAAATATGCTAACATTGATCCCTGAGGTACACCCTCGTTTTGGAGGATAAGCCAAAAAGGACCAGTCTGCACCTTAAGATTGCTGAAAAAAAATCATGTTTCATGACCGACAAACGGGGATGTAAAGATGATAACATTGAGCCTTGAGGCACACCCTCGTTTTGGTAATCATCCAAATAGCATCTGTCTGCTGTAAAAAATTCTGGTAAAAAAATGGGACTGCTGAAAAAAATTCTTTAAATTTTCATTCATTTCATTTTAATTTCGTGCTGAACGACACGAAGATGCAAAGGTGCTAACATTGAGCCTTGAGGTACACCCTCGTTTTGGCGGATCACACAAATAGGAGCAGTCTTCACCGTAAGATTGCTGAAAAAAAATTGCGAAATCATGTTCGCGCTATCTTGTCGCCCCCTTTCCGCTGAAGCAGAAACGGGGCCACAAGAGACCGACCCAAGGCACCCGCTCTATTGTCACCAACCAACTAGACCCAGACGCCGATCCCGCCACAGCTTTTTGGCCAGAACAGCACCTTTGCAAGTCTCTCAGGAAGCCAGAAGGCTCAAGAAATGACGCGCTGAGGCCCAAGACCCAATCATCCAAAAAAAAGAGGAGCTGGCACCGGTACATTTCCTCCCATACCCAATCTGAAGAACGCTCAACAGACTCCGCACAGGAGTCCCGAGGTGAAGAGTAAACCTGCAAAAATGACCTCAGTGTTCTATAAAACCCCCAGTGTTCCTGCGGAGAAATCCAGAATCCTCCACACCTGCTGACCTGCACCGACATGGGACAGAGCTGCACAGGGAACGACCTAATTTTAGCAAATGACAAGGATATCAGAGCCGCAAACTTTTGAAAGGACATGGTGTGATCCGGACACGAATAGTAGTAGTAGGTGCCAACATTGGGTCTTGAGGTGCACCCTCGTTTTATCGGATCAGAAAAGAGATCCTTCACATTCAGACGAAAAAATTCGTTTCTGATGAATTACAAACGAGGATGCAAAGGTGCAAACAGTGGGCCCCTCGTTTTGTCTCAAATAGAATGACTTTTTGCTTCTGATAACCGACAAACGAGGATGCAAAGGCGCAAACTGGTACATCCTCGTTTTGGTGGATCAGCCAAATAGGGTCATTCAAATTACATTTTTGTTAGCCTTAGAGACTTCGTAAATATATCTTTCAGGAGCATCCAGGGCCAATTTGGGCACACATTCCACGTAAAAACTAAAAAAAAAACCAAGAAAACTTTTAGTTGAACTAAAACATAAATAAGAAAAATCCAATTTGAATCTACCTCAAGTGACACCTGTAGAATCCGGTCTCGAGAGCGTCAGGTGTCAAACTTATAGCAATTTCCTTGGACGCATAAGCTGGAATGTAGCGTTCGGTGGGATCGATTTCAATGCAGTTTTTATGGAACGTTTTCAATTTCTTCAAACTCTCCACCTCGGGAGTCCTCTTAACGACCGACCAACGATAATTCAACGGAACTGGGCTGAAGCACACGACATTACAAATATACTGTTGTTGAGGCTTAAAGGGCCTACAGACGATGAACATGGTTGACCAACATGGTTGTTCAAATGCAGTGTTGAAGTGTTTGTTGGACGTCTGTAGGCAGGTTGGATGGAGCCTCAACCATCCAACCTGCCTACAGACGTTCAACAAACACAAACACTGTAGATCGTCGGTAGGCCCCTTTAAAAACAAATCTAGATTTAGACTGAACCAACTAAC
This sequence comes from Phosphuga atrata, assembly GCA_944588485.1. Lineage (NCBI taxonomy): Eukaryota > Metazoa > Arthropoda > Insecta > Coleoptera > Silphidae > Phosphuga > Phosphuga atrata. The sequence continues at coordinate 62,647,229 of OX155900.1, forward strand.
CAGTTACTTTCAATCGAAATTTTCTTCGTTTTAGTTTCAAACGGGTAACAAATATCGTAATCCAAGATGTATCTGGCCAAATGGATGCCCTCCAGCCAGTCCTCCTGCACGTCGTTCTCCTCCATGTGCTTCAAATAATCGATAATGATTTCCGTCTCGTTTTTGGGAGCGTCCTTCGGCAGGTAGTTCTGCACGTCGTATTGCGACGAGACGTAACTGTCGTTGCTCTCTTGTTCAGGGGCGGGCGCCTCCGCCTTGGATTCCGTGAACACCGAGCTGGCCATGATGAAGTTGTTTTCCGATTGCGACGGCACGTACCCCATGTATCCATGCAATACGTACAATATGTTTATCAGGGACTCGAAAGGAAGAAACTAAAAATATTTAGAATCATATGACAGAACTTAACTTTTGGCCTTTTTACCTCTTTGGACTTTAGTGCGATTACGTGTTCTTCGAATAGAATGCAGTCGGCGATAATGTCCAGGATGTTGTAGGACAAGTTATCGCAGAGCAGAAGGGCGTTCTCCAAGTTCAAACCGACTTTCTTGGCGCAGAAAGTTAGAAAAAGGAAAGTTACTTCCTCGTTTTTCAGCTGCCAATAAATCGGCTGGATGGTGAAGGGTCCTTTGTACAACTTCAAGTCTTGATCAATCGTCTAAAACAAACAACAAATGCCAATTATAACCAACCTTGGATTTCTAACGTAGTTCTTCAAGGATATCAAATATTCAAGACTGTTCCCCAAGAATCTAGAATATTCATGTAGTTCCTCAAGGACTTATAACATTAAGGATTGCGCCCCAAGGATCTATAATATTCATGCAGTTCCTCAAGGATTTATAACATTAAGGATTGCGCCCCAAGGATCTATAATATTCATTGAGTTCCTCAAGGATTTATAACATTAAGGATTAAGCCCCAAGGATCTATAATTTTCATGCAGTTCCTTAAGGATTTTTAACATTAAGGATTGCGCCCCAAGGATCTATAATATTCATGCAGTTCCTCAAGGATTTATAACATTAAGGATTGCGTCCCAAGGATCTATAATATTCATGCAGTTTCTCAAGCAAGGATCTATAATATTCATGGAGTTCCTTAAGGATTTATAACATTAAGGATTGCGCCCCAAGGATCTATAATATTCATGGAATTCCTCAAGGATTTATAATATTAAGGATTGTGCCCCAAGGATCTATAATATTCATGGACTTCATCAAGGATTTATAATATTAAGGATTGTGCCCCAAGGATCTATAATATTCATGGACTTCCTCAAGGATTTATAACATTAAGGATTGCGCCCCAAGGATCTATAATATTCATGGAGTTCCTCAAGGATTTATAACATTAAGGATTGCGCCCCAAGGATCTATAATATTCATGCAGTTCCTCAAGGATTTATAACATTAAGGATTGCGCCCGAAGGATCTATAATATTCATGAAGTTCCTCAAGGATTTATAACATTAAGGATTAAGCCCCAAGGATCTATAATTTTCATGCAGTTCCTTAAGGATTTTTAACATTAAGGATTGCGCCCCAAGGATCTATAATATTCATGCAGTTCCTCAAGGATTTATAACATTAAGGATTGCGCCCTAAGGATCTATAATATTCATGGAGTTCCTCAAGGATTTATAACATTAAGGATTAAGCTCCAAGGATCTATAATTTTCATGGAGTTCCTCAAGGATTTTTAACATTAAGGATTGCGCCCCAAGGATCTATAATATTCATGCAGTTCCTCAAGGATTTATAACATTAAGGATTGCGCCCTAAGGATCTATAATATTCATGGAGTTCCTCAAGGATTTATAACATTAAGGATTAAGCTCCAAGGATCTATAATTTTCATGCAGTTCCTTAAGGATTTTTAACATTAAGGATTGCGCCCCAAGGATCTATAATATTCATGCAGTTCCTCAAGGATTTATAACATTAAGGATTGCGTCCCAAGGATCTATAGTATTCATGCAGTTTCTCAAGCAAGGATCTATAATATTCATGGAGTTCCTTAAGGATTTATAACATTAAGGATTGCGCCCCAAGGATCTATAATATTCATGGAATTCCTCAAGGATTTATAATATTAAGGATTGTGCCCCAAGGATCTATAATATTCATGGACTTCATCAAGGATTTATAACATTAAGGATTGAGCCCCAAGGATCTATAATATTCATGAAATTCCTTAAGGATTTATAACATTAAGGATTGTGCCCCAAGGATCTATAATATTCATGGACTTCCTCAAGGATTTATAACATTAAGGATTGCGCCCCAAGGATCTATAATATTCATGCAGTTCCTCAAGGATTTATAACATTAAGGATTGCGTCCCAAGGATCTATAATATTCATGAAGTTCCTCAAGGATTTATAACATTAAGGATTAAGCCCCAAGGATCTATAATTTTCATGCAGTTCCTTAAGGATTTTTAACATTCAGGATTGCGCCTCAAGGATGTATAATATTCATGCAGTTCCTCAAGGATTTATAACATTAAGGATTGCGTCCCAAGGATCTATAATATTCATGCAGTTTCTCAAGCAAGGATCTATAATATTCATGGACTTCCTCAAGGAATTATAAAATTAAGGATTGCGCCCCAAGGATCTATAATATTCATGCAATTCCTCAACGATTTCTAACATTAAGGATTACGCCCCAAGGATCTATAATATTCATGGATTTCCTCAAGGATTTATAACATTAAGGATTGCGCCCCAAGGATCTATAATATTCATGCAATTCCTCAACGATTTCTAACATTAAGGATTACGCCCCAAGGATCTATAATATTCATGGACTTCCTCAAGGATTTATAACATTAAGGATTGCGCCCCAAGGATCTATAATATTCATGCAGTTCCTCAAGGATTTATAACATTAAGGATTGCGTCCCAAGGATCTATAATATTCATGCAGTTTCTCAAGCAAGGATCTATAATATTCATGGACTTCCTCAAGGAATTATAAAATTAAGGATTGCGCCCCAAGGATCTATAATATTCATGCAATTCCTCAACGATTTCTAACATTAAGGATTATGCCCCAAGGATCTATAATATTCATGGATTTCCTCAAGGATTTATAACATTAAGGATTGCGCCCCAAGGATCTATAATATTCATGCAGTTCCTCATGGATTTATAACATTAAGGGTTGCTCCCCCAGGATCTATAATATTCATGCAGTTCCTCAAGGATTTATAACATTAAGGATTGTGCCCCAAGGATCTATAATATTCATGCAGTTCCTCAAGGATTTATAACATTAAGGATTGCGCCCCAAGGATCTATAATATTCATGCAGTTCCTCAAGGATTTCTAACATTAAGGATTGTGCCCCAAGGATCTATAATATTCATGGACTTCATCAAGGATTTATAACATTAAGGATTGCGCCCCAAGGCTCTATAATATTCATGGAGTTCCTCAAAGATTTAAAACAATAAGGATTGCGCCCCAAGGATCTATAATATTCATGCAGTTCCTCGAGGATTTATAACATTAAGGATTGCGTCCCAAGGATCAATTATATTACAATTAGTTCGTCAGTAATATTCAAGCCCTTCGTCAAGAATTTATGACTGTATGAATTTATGAACAGTTCCCGAAAGATCTATAATATTTCACTTGGTTCATCAAGCTTCTGCAGTATCAAGTACCTGAAGAACTTATAACATTATAAACAGTTCCCCAAGGAGCTATAATACTTCAGTTAGTTCATCAAGCTTCTGCAGTACTAGGTTCCTCAAGGATCTAGATTACTAGAATTTCTAATTTAGTTTCTAAAATTTTCAAAAATTTCTAATATTTAAGCCCTTTCTCAAGGATGAATAACATTAAAAATGATCCTCAAGGATGAATAACATTAAAAATGTTCCTCAAGGATCTATAATATTACAGTCAGATTATCTAGCATTTGCAGTATTGTGTTATAAGTTACCCAAGGATCTATAATATTAGTTAGTTCATCAAGCTTCTGTAGTATCAAGTTCCTCAAGAACTTATAACATTATAAACAGTATAGATCCATGAAGATCTATAATACTTCAGTTAGTTCATCAAGCTTCTGCAGTACTAGGTTCCTCAAGGATCTAAATTACTAGAATGACGTGGACCACAGACGTGGAGAAGCCCACTAAGGATCTCGTGGACAGCGCATAAAACTAATGTTTCTATACTAAAAGAACTGTACATTGACATGAGACTATCAATCGTTATCAATCGACGAATACTTAAATATTTTGGACACGTCAATCGTGGAACTAGAAAAACTGGTCATCCAAGGGCTAGAAGGGCACCAAGGGCACCAGGGCTAGAAAAACTGGTCATCCAAGGAAAAATTGAAGGTACGCGACGTCGGGGATGCTCTCGAAATCACTGGATCGACCAGATGCAAGAGATCACCGGGACACCACTACAGGAAAACATAAGAACGGCGGCAGACAGGGGTAAATGGAGGAAGATCTCTAACTCCGCTATGACATAATAAAACGCCAGCATGGAATCAGGACACTTCAGCCCTGAGGTTTTAGGCACTTCTTGTACATACTTTGTAACATACACATACAACGAAGAGGAACTGGCTGAAGCGATAAATAGTATACGTAATGGAAAAGCACCAGGGCTAGACGACGTACCAACAGAAGTGATCAAGATCATCGCCCAGCATTACCCTACGTTCACTCTTGAAGTAATGAACGCTTTCCTAACTACTGAAAACTTTCCAGATAAATGGAAACGTTCAAGACTAGTTCTCATTACGAAGGGATATAAACCAATTGGGGAATCATCATCATATAGGCCTCGATACATACTAGATTTGTCAGGAAAATTGCTAGAAACATTCCTACTAACGAGACTACAAAAGGAATTTTACGCCGGACTGGGGTTAACCGAGAGGCAATTTGGATTTAGAAAAGACAGGTCAACAAAGATCGCAGAGAAAGTTAGAACGAGCAAAAAAGAAACCAAGGAAAATTTGCGCTGTGATAATCTTTGATGTATAAATTCAATCCTTTTGGAAAAGAATATAAGGAGAACAAAAAGCGAATAAATGAAAGTATAGTTCAAAGTATGATACAGTATGGAGCAGAAGTATGGGATATAACAGAAACACTACTTGCGACTGAAATGGATTTTTTTAAGAAGCTACACTTCACAGCTTCTTAAAAAAATCCACGGAGGGATAGAGTGAGAAACAAGGAGATCCGAAATAGAAAGGGCAGGGAAAAGAATATTTCAGACAAAGTTGAGAAAAAAACCAATGACTTGGTTCGGTCATACGAAAAGAATGGATCAGAATAGATGGCCTAGGAAAGTGTTGAAATGGATACCGCCGGGAAGGAGAAAGATAGTAAGACCTAGAAGAAGCTGGAGGGATGGAGTAGATGAAGCGATGGAAACAAGAAGCCTAACCGAGGAACCTCTTGATAGGAGAATATGGCAACTAAGTACTGGGATGTGCGTAATGCGTTTAACACAGCCAATTGGGAACTAATAATGGGAGCTGATAAAGAGACGCATAGCTCCGTATCTGTTACGGATGATAAAAATTTGCCTTTCAAGAAACAGGAAATTAGTGCTGCAAGCCCAAAAATGGGACAGTCAAAATAGAAGTGAGCTGGGCGGTTCCTCAGGGCTCTATTTTGGGTCCTATACTATATAATCTCTTATACGACGACAACTAAAGAACTAAACTGCCAGCGGGCGACACATTAATTTGATTCTCACACGATATAATACATAACAGAAGTATTTCAAGAAATCTTAAAATTAGAATATACAAGACGATTATCAGACCCATATTATTATTCGCAAGTGAAGAATGGACATTGGGAGCAAACGAACAAGCATCACTTGGAGTTTGGGAGATGAAAATATTAATGAAAAACATATAGAGGAAAAATAACACAAGAGTGATGGGAAAGGAGAACTAACCGAGAAATACAAGATCTGTTTAACGAACCAAATATAATCACAGTAGTCAAAGGACAGAGACTTTGATGGTTAGGCCAGATCATGATGAATGTCAGGGAGAGTACCAAAGAAAACTTTTGAAAGGAGCTTAGGTGGTAAAAAGTGTTGAGGGAGACCGAAAGCAAGATGGAAAGATGAAGTAATCAGGGACGCAGAACAGAGCAATATCATAAACTGGAGAGAAAAGACAAGAGATAGAAACGGAAGAATGTTATAAACCTAGCCATGGGCCAACTGCGCCTACAGTGCTGAGATATGGATCTATGCATGTACGATATGGCGCTGGTTGTAACTGCCAAAAACGTGCAAGCAATAAAGCTAACAGGTAATCGTGTAATAGATACTGTAACACAGTCGATTGTGGCGTAGAAATTAAAACTGGTGGCCGAGAAAATGGAGACAGTGCTGCTATCAGGACCAAGAAAACTTAGACCAAGAAAGTTTAAAGTAAGAAGCACTGAAATAGTTCCTACGCCACATATTAAATACCTAGATATTCATGATCAATGATCTTCAATCCGAGGATTGATTTGCAGCAATTCTCCACTCTGCTCTGTCTTCAGCCTTCTGCTTTATTTCTTGATATGTTGCACCCAGCATCTCGACTTATTTGGTGAATGTATTGCTGCCCTGGTCTCCCTATGCAGTTCTTGCCATCAAGGTGTCTTTCGACAATTGTGTTCAGCAAGCAATCATGTTGCAGTGTTTGGCCAATAAGTTGCATTCGTCTTTTTACAATGCTGTTCCACAGACATCTATTTTCCTCGGCACCCCTTAACACTTCTTCATTTGTCACTCGGTAAATTTTTAGCATCTATATATAACACCACATTTCTATGGCTTCCAGGTATCAGGACCCTATAGGTTTCACACCCATACAGTGCAACAGTCCACACAAAAGTTTTAATTAGTCTTTTCCTTAGCGCAAGGCGCTAATACCTAGGTATAATAATTGATAAAGGGCTAACATTCGCTGAACACCTTACTGAGGCTGCAGGAAAAGGTCTAAAAACTCTGGAAGCAATGGATCAAACACTGCCAAACGTAGGGGGAGCCAGAAATTCTAAGCGCAGGATGTAGCGTATGATGCACCACTGTGGGCAAACAAATTGGCTACTAGGAGCAACTAGATAAATTAGCATCCGTCCAACGGAAGATTGCATCGAGGGTGTGCAGTGCATATCGTACTGTGTCCGGAAAGGCAGCAATAGTTATAGCGGTTATTGCACCTATTGATCTGCTAAATTAGAGAAAGAGACGAGAGCAATAGAAAAAAAAACAGAAAAGAACTTATATGCTACAAAGGAAGCAAGAACAAACCTCCTTAAAGAATAGCAAGAAAGATGGACAAATACGGAGAAAGGACAGTGAACTAGTTTATTAATCCCAACCATAAATACGTGGACTAAGCGAGAACATGGAGAAGTCTACCGTGAGAAGTCTAGTTACTACCTGACACAATTCCTAACCGGTGACGGTTGCTTCAAGGCCTTCTTATACCTGGTTGGAAGAGCAGCGGATAGCCTGTTTGTTTACAGTAGTGAAACAGACACAGTATATTGTACAGTATGCAGTATAGTGTACAGTATACAGTATAGTGTAAAAAACCTTACAATTTTGTATTGTTATAGATGAGAGAAGGAAAGCGACGAAGTTGTAAAAAACTTAGATAATACTTTTATGCATGAACAATCATTGGATATATGCTGGAAGAAAAAAAGAAGTCTTGTCTGTCTGGTCTTGTCTGTCTAGTCTTGTATGTGGACAGTGTCTAATATTTAAGCCCATCCTCAAGGATGCATAACATTAAAAAGGTTACTCAAGGATCTATAATATTACAGTCAGGTTATCAAGTGTTTGTAGTATTGGGTTCCTCAAGGATCTATACTAGTCAAATAGGATCAGTCTACACCGTAAGACTGCTGAAAACATTTCTTTCGTGATGAACGACACGCGGATGCAAAAGGTGCAAACATTGAGCCTTGAGGTGCACACACGTTTTGGCGGATCAGCCAAATAGGACCAGTATGCACCTTAACCCTTTCACTGCCATGTCATTTATAAGGAATATTTATAAAAATGCCGGTAGTTATGCAACCCCTTTCACATAGATAAGTCCCTATGATAAACTGAAAGTCACTGAACTTATATTTTCAAGTACACCACAGTACACAAATTAATCTTGCATTCCTTGAATTACGTTCACATTATATTCGCATTACGGCCACATTACGGCAACATTAGCTCACCACTACACCCGCATGAGCTTATCATGCGCCTCGTCATGCGCCGTGCTGCAGTAGGACAGTGAGCTCCTAATAAACTCATCATAATAGAAAGAAGCCGATGCCATTTGAAATAAAGTGAAATTGGTTTAAAATTAGGTAGTATAATATTAATAAAATTTTAACATTTAATAATAATATATAGTCCTATGAAGTTAGCTACCGAATTTGCAAAAATATTATATTACATCGGAGTTCCTGGTAGATATCAGATAGTTCTAGAGTATTTGTGCAAAATTTCGCGCAATAGTTCTGTTTGCAGTTTTCGGTAGAATTCTTAGTTTTATCGAAAATCCAATTATCGAAAGTTCAAACAAATAAGGAAAAAATCATGATTTTTTGAAAATTAAAAAAAATATTTTTATAAATTCTTTAACGACTCGAAATCTAACACAACTGATTTGCAAAAGATTCAAGTATTTTATAAAAATAATTCCACAAATCTGCCGTCTCCGGGGTCGGCTGGGCAAATTTTTCAAGTTATTTCACTTTTTCGCCCACAACTAGGACAGTTTTCGTCGCACGTACGTGGTTCCGGTGTCGGTGTGTCCAGAATGTCGCCACTCGTCCGATTGTCACCTCACTTTTCGATATTTTTGCTTTAAATTTTTGGAAAGTGCGAAAAACTCAATTTTTCTTTACATTTTTGATCGCCTAAACTACGCGATCCGGAAGTCTTATCGAAAATCGCCGTACGTGGGTTAGGTCGTCTATTGAATATGATGTGCCGACTTTTTAAAGACCGCGGGAGCCGCCGGAGGCGGCGTTGTAGTCGGAGGACCCGGTTTCGCAGAAGAATGTGAATAACGTCGCCGACAAAAGTCGCGCAGCAACGAAAGTGGTGTCGGAGGACGCGTCTCTAAATTTTCTACCGGAATCCTTGCGTGATCCTGGCCATCTTCGCCGTGACCTCCGTAAAAGTGGTAATTTTTCTAAAGCAATCTTTGGGGTCCGTGTGGGGAAGCGTTCGGCCTGAATCGCCAGATCACGACGGAATTGCGATCAATTCTAAGACGACTGACGTATAGCGTTTCCCGAATTTAACTTGGGGGACCGCACCACGTGTGTTTTTGAAATGGCGAAATTCGGCTTTTTTATGCAGCCGGAGGCGGCAGATCTTCGAAATTTTAACGTTGTGCATCCCCAGCTTTCGTCCTCCGTCCTGCCGCGCCCATCCAGAGGTTCAAAGCCCCCCAGAAAATCGAGGTTTTTGGCGGAAACGGCCCGACGGAAGTGGCGGCAGCGTTGCAAATAGAATTTTTTAGCCAATTTTGCAATCACTTCCTCGGACGCCCTACACTTATTTAAAGGGCTCCAGGTCGCTGATTCGGTTCGTTCTCCTCAGAACACTTGCCCGCAACAATTCCGGCCAGAATTTTTAAACTGCAACGGATTTTTGCGAATCTGCGGCAGTTTAAAGAGAAAAATGCGCAAAAAGTGAAAAAAAAACAGGCGTTTCGAGGTGGTCGAACCAATTGACGGATCGGGACGGGAGCGGCGCCGTTCGATCGAGAATAGAACTTATTAGTTTGTTTGTGAGTTTAATCCCGCTTTTTTTTGGAGATGGCGTCGCGACGTCATAAAACGACGTTTTTTGGACGTCCAGGATAACTGGCACAGATTGATCAGCTTAAGCTCTGCGGTAACGGTTTAACGCGATTCACGCAGAAAATTGAACGTTTTATCTTTTAGTGCAAGCGGCATCGCGCTGCGTTGTTTGCAACCGTCGCGACGCCGGCCCAAACTCGCGCTATTGCATGACACTAATGACGAAAGTAAAACGTCCATATTTTTGTAGCCACCCGATGAATGTTCTGGATTTTTCAGTGGATTGTAGAATGGTCTTTAGGCTTTTCGCACCCATAATTGGACGTCGCCGAATCGCGTCGCGACGTCCACTTATAACTGTTAATCTGCAAAGAGAAAAACTTCATTGCCGATTTGGGGCGCCTGGATGTCGCGTTTTTGACATTCCAAGTTGAGCGACATGTGGGCCCCGAGCGACATGTTGTACCGTTTGGACCGTGTCTCACGAAAATTAATTTCATTTCTAATTTAAATTGGGATGGTCCCGTCAGTTACCTTTAGGGTTGCTCGCGTCTCCGCCCCGTGTGGACCGTCCTTCCGTCGCCTATTTCAAGGGAGGAAAATGGAAAAACAATAAAAATCGGGATATATGTGGGGAGGGATACCCTTAACATGGGTCAGTCCGGACGTTGAATGCCGCTGCAGCCCTTCGGCTCGTGATCACACCACCCTGGTTAAACTTAACTTGAAACGATAAACTTAAATGCGTGCAAGTGTCGGTCGAACTTGGTTCGCGCTTTGATTTTGGTCTTCACGCTTCTCACACTCGAAGCGCATTTTTGTCTGCGCCGCGTCGCTGCTACCAAGGAGTCGCCCGCCACAGTTCGAAACGAAAGGTGCCGGAAGGTCTAGTTCGTCGGAAGGTGCCGTTAGTCATTCTAACCGCTGGAGTTTCGCCATTTCTGGGTGCAACGACTCGAAACTGCTCACGTTAGAATCGGAACGGATTCCCGCGCCACTTTTGTATGTAAGGGCTCGCGACCCGAGCCGTCCCCGTCGAGCTGCCGACGTTGGAAAACATCATCCTTTTTTACATTTGTACCCTCACCGCGTCCACAAATCCGACTCTTGCACGGAGATATGCCGCCCACCGTTAGGCGTATTTTGGTACCACTCTCGGCTTCCTGCGTCGCTCCCTTCACCCGGTGCGTCCGAAATGCCGACAAAAATGCGCAACCGCCTCCTTGGTCGACAATTTGCGAGTTTCGATCATCGGCGAGAATTTGCGTTCGCATCGCGCAGGATAGATGCGGGTATCTAAAAAACCGATCCGCACATCAGTAGGGCCCACCGATCCTGAAATATCTTCATAAATGTGCAGGATGCACTGTAAAAGTGCAGCTTCAAGTTTGCCGCCGTCTGCGTTCGACGTGCCGCGGCGGACTCGCGATTTTTCCGCGCAGTTCTTTAGATTGAACCTTTGGCTTTGCGGCAGTGTAACCGGCGTCGTGGCGCCGAGTTATAGACGTGGAGATTTCTCGCCTTTTTTTCAACACGTCCACAAACCACCAAGACGTGGTCTATCCAGAAAACTGACACCTTCACCGTGTAGCCTGGTCTTTTTTCTATCCGGACTGCGAGTTTCGCCGTTCCGCGGCCTGTAGTTTACGCGGGGCGATTTTTTTCAAAAAAGTCGAGAATTTTCGACATATTTGTTGAAATTTCTTAAATTTTAAATAATGTCAGCGTTTTATCACCAGATGGCGCTTGTAAAAAAAGAAACCACGGGCTACATCGCCCCGGACGGCGCTGTATAAATTCAGGGCCGCGGGCCACATCTCCCGCCATAGTCTCACCGACCTTCGAAGCCGAAACATGAACAAGTTCATTCCGTCAACCGTCAACGAAGCCGCCGCTATGAATCTCGACCCCGTCTACCTAGACACCCTGGACGACAGCCTCATCGAACAAATGCTAAATTATATTACGAACCGCAGAAAGAAGACCCAACCTGACAACGAGAAGCTTCAGGAAACCGCCGCCGAGAAGACAACCGAAGCCACCGCCGAGAAGACAACCGAAGCCGCCCCTAGGAAAACAACCGACGCCGCCCCCAAAAGCACAACTGAAGCCGCCCAAAAGAGAACAACTGAAGCCCCCGAGAGAACAAATGAAGCAGACCCCAAAAGAGCAACTGAAGCCGCCCCCAAGAGAGCAACTGAAGTCGCCCCCAAGAGAGCAACTGAAGCCGCCCCATGAAGAAGAGTCACACCGATGGACACGTACAGCCCCACCGAAGCCGCCCCCAAGCGTAAACCATCAAAGGAGGAAGAGGAAACCATCAAGACCAAGCACATCAGGACCGCAGGCTACTGGAGAACAACCAAGAATCAACCAAGGAAGCCGACAACCCCACCAAGACAACAGGACCCAGCTGTAGTCAAGTAAAACCACCGAAGAAAACCAAGGAGAAAAAAAAATGAAAGACACAATAGACGACAACAAAAGACAAAAAAAAAACCGGCCAAGTGCTAGTTGTGACTCGCGCACCGAGGGTTCCGTACAAACTTGTAAGTAAGGTATCTTTAGGTTCTTTAGGACCTAACTGTATGCAACCCATATGCTTCTGGTGCCTGACAATACCACACAACACATTAGTGTATTTTCATAAGTTTCTAATACTAAATTCGCATTTTTTTCTTGTAATTAAATTACATATTTACGGTTTTCAGATTTTTCCCTTTATGTGTGCTGTGAGACACCGCTTCTTGCCAAATTTCATGATTCTAGGTTAACGGGAAGTACCCTATAGGTTTTGATTCCCTTGTGAAATCGCAAAATATGCGACATACGCGGTCATATCTTTTGATCGCGTTGACTTACAAGTTTGATTTTTTCACAGCTGAAAGAGACCGCAGACCCGAGTATTTGATACAAATTTCAACTTGTTACCTCTAAGTGTTCCTGAGAAAAATGGTCTTGACAGACAGACAGACGGACGGACGGGCAGACAGACAGACGGACAACAAAGTGATCCTATAAGGGTTCCGTTTTCGGTACGGAACCCTAAAAAACAACAACCGAAAATCAAAACAAAAGACGGTGGAACGGTGGAACAACGGGCTCACACCCACGACCGCTAAAAACAAAGGATCCCATATCACAACTCCCGGAATGGCGGCAAAAGGGTTAAAATTGCTGAGAGAACGAGAACTGAGGATGCAAAGGTGCAAACATTGAGTCCTGAGGTACACTCTCATTTTGGCGGATCAGCCAAATAGGATCAGTCTGCAACTTAAGATTGCTGAAAACTTTTCGTTTCTGATAACCGATAAACGAGGATGTAAAGGTGCTAACATTGAGCCCTGAGGTATACCCAGCCCAAAAAGGACCAGTCTGCAAAAAATTTAAATTACTGAAAAAAGTTCATGGCTCAAGGATCTAAACTTCTATTTCTAGTTCATAATTTTGTAAATTGAAGTATTCCATGAATTTTTTGATCTCACCTTGCATATGTACACAAACAATATTTACATTTATATCTCGATCGAACCAAGTTTCCTCGTCCATGATGAAGAACTTGCCCTCGCCGCCGCAGTTCCGCATGAACAGGTACAGATGCATGAGCTCGCCTTTGAAACACGTCCCGAAATCTATGCAGTTGTTCAAGGCTATCGACCGGTTGGTGTCCAAATTTGGGTCTATGCACTTGATGGGGTAGATGGCCTTGAACATCATTATGTACAAATTCGGCATGTCTCTGTAACTCTGCAGTTGCACAACAACTTCCGTTCCTGAAACAATAACTACTTCAATCTTGTTCTACACAAGATTTATCAATCTCAGGAAGGATCACTCGAGTATTTTATGGAGTATCTATAATGTTGCACGTCTAGTCTTCTCTACAACCATATACTCTGTCCGGCGAGAGAATGCATCCCGTCTCGACGAGTTTAGCATTGTTCTGCGCATACTCCCACTTTATTTCGAGTGCGCGGTGTTTAGTCGTATTTGAAAAACTGACGCATATTTCTAACGACGTGCCTCGGCGTGTCCCTTTGTCCGTCATACCTCGGCGCAGTACAGCTGCATTCTCTCGCCGGACAGAGTATAGATTAAGTTTTGAGAATGTATTACCACTCCGTTCACATATTTTAACAGAATCCTCCAGGTTTTTGAAAACGTCCGTCTGGAAGGTCACGCAGAAAGTGGCGCGCATTCCAGATGGCACTTTAGCCGATTCTCCGACGAGGAACACCTTAAAAGCCGCGTTCCTCGGTAGGAGCGGATCTATGTAGAAGCTCCGCGTGTTCTTCGAAATATTCTGAACATTGAAATATTTCTGCAAAACAATACCAATGATAAAAAGCTCCAATTGAATAGATTGAATTGGATACTTTGTAGGTGACGTTCATTTTGAAGTTGCGGAATGTGATCGTGTGCTTGTTGGGTCGAAAGATGATCTCAACGTCCTTGGGTTTTTCCGGTTCCGTTTTCGTTTTCGTAACGATGTCTGGGAGTTTCGCCAGCTTTACAGGAACCAGATCCAGATCGCTCACGCAAGGTTTGCACGTGTGAATGTTCCAATTCAAATTGAAATCTGGAAATGAAGTTGTGAAATACGAGCTTGTGTGGATAATATAATGTAGCTTCTTTCACCCATGATTCTCTGCATGTGGTTTGGATAAACATCGCCTTTTTGGATCAACCCGTACTTGGTGATATTCCGTTTCTTGATGCTTTTGTACAGCGGAATTCGTTTCAGCAATCGGAACTCTTGAAGTTTCGCCGAACTTGCGATTGTGTCCTCCTTGTGGTGATATCTGGCCTTCACTTTCATGAATTTCTTCTCCACGTAAGATATGTCGTCCATACATAGTAGAGCATTCTCAATTTCCTATAAACAATATTAAGACAGACAATACTAGACGACAGACAAGTCTCAAAATATTGCAATAGCTACGTGCAGTATGTTCTAACAGCAGTCAGCAAACAACTTGAAATATTTCTGCAAAACAATACCAACGATGAAGAATACCTATTGAATAGATTGATTGGGTTCCAAGTATTGATATGGTGATGATTTTAAATCTTGCGCAGACATCGAACAGTTTGTTAACAGTTTTGACTGCTGTTGGAACAAACTTATATTGTGATATTTCTTACAATTTTGGCACTTTTAGCTGTGTGTTTAATGGGTTCCAACTCGACGTTAAATTTGGAAAGGTTAGTGGCCACGTTCTTGGGATAGGTCGGCTTCTCGAGAATGTCTTGGAAGATGTCGGTGATGATCGGGGCCGCGTCGTGGTTCTCTTTCTGCCCACTTTTGGGCACCAGCGGTACATTTTGGTCCATGTTACGACAAACAAATGCTCAACACAAAGATCAAATTCGGTGTGACGTCTGAATTCCAACTGACGTTCGCTTTGACAATTCGCTCTTGCACATTTGCATTTTGTTTTCGAGCCATTTCAAAAATTTAAACAAACGTTCATTCAATCAAAAAACGACAAAGATAAATTTAGATTATAACACGGGCGTAGATCATAGCACGGGCATAGCACCGGCGGAGCTTTTGGGGGGTTCTAGATACACCCCCACCCCCCGAAATATGCAATACATAACATAAATATTACATTGAAATAAGAAGAAACGAGGAGACAATTCTCTTCAAGAGAGCATGGTAGACTGTGAGTGCAGTTTAGGAACCCCTGGGAAGTTTTAAAAAGTAAAATGGCGCATTTCTGTTATTGTATTTTCTTCCAACCCCAAACTAAACCCTGGCAACGCCCATGGATCATAGTGAATAGTGTACATAGGGTTGTATTGTCTAGACTAGACTATTAATCTTTTCTTTTATTTCCAGGCTTGGTGCGTGGTAACGACAAGATGCAACGGAGTCAGACCCATTGCTGCTGCCCCATCACCACCGTGATGCAGACACATGTCATTCTTTGAATGTTCTCAAGTTGCTTCTTCATACAGGCCTGCTTGGTTCTACTTCCCCTATCATGGTTCCCCTATCATGGTGTACATCTATCGCAAGATTTTCTGGTTACAAGTCCACATTTTCCTTGTAAGATTTCAGCACAACATTTGAGTGCGTTTGGCTTTGCCTACAACATCCTCAGCGTGCATGTTCCATAGAGTTTGCTATCTAGTTTTACACTTTATCTCCTGATGTATTCTACTGCCTTCGCATCTAATAGTATGGGCTGTAGGCAGTTTAGTCTTCTCTTCCTAGTAAAGGGCATCACCGTGGTTTTGCTCAGGTTCAGTTTTAGTCCCACTGATTGACACCATTTATTGTACACATCTCTCGATTGCATGTACCTCTGCTTTGAAGATACTTGGGTAGAGTATTTGCTATGAGGTCCAAATACTCCTGCACCAGTACCTTCCTTCGTCTTCGAACCATCTGTATACCACTTGATAGCTCTTTCCTCAATGTGGTATGCTGAGGATTGGTCGCTACAATCGGCATTTGGTACTTCCAGTCAGGGAATCTTGGCAGCGAGGCTGTACCGCGTCCCCAAATCCGATTTTGCGGTACGGGGCTATGCCGCCCGCCGCTACGCGTATTTTGGTACCACTCTCGGCTTCCTTCGTCGCTCCTTTCGCCCGGTGCGTCCGAAATGTCGAAAAAAATCCGCATCCGCCTCTTTGGTCGGCAATTTGAGAGTTCGACGGTCATCGGCGAGAATTTGCGATCGCATGGCGCAGGACAGATGTGGGTGTCTAAAAAACCGATCCGAACATCAGTAGGGCCCCCCGATCCTGAAATATCTGCATAAATGTGCAGGGTGCACTGTAAAAGTGCACCTTCAAGTTTGCCGCCGTCTGCGTTCAACGTGCCGCGGCGGACTCGCGATTTTTCGGCGCAGTTCTTTAGATTGAACCTTTGGCTTTGCAGCAGTGTAATCGGCGCCGTTGCCGGGCGTCGTGGCGCCGAATTATAGACGTGGAGATTTCTTGCCTTTTCAACACGTCCGCAAACCACCAAGACGTGGTCTATCCAGAAAACTGACACACTTGATAGCTCTTTCCTCAATGTGGTATGCTGAGGATTCGTCGCTACAATCGGTATTTGGTTCCTCCAGTCAGTGGATCTTGGCAGCGAGGCTGTTCCGGTCCCTGCTCCAGATTATTTTACCTCTGCCTATTTCTTCCTTGCTGAACCTTGGAGCTGCTACTGGATTTGATCTCGTTGCACCTTGTCCTGGGGTGAAACGCCAATTCGGCGATTGGATCTGACGTGTCCCACCACGACAAAGTGCAACGAGATCAGATCCAGCAGCAGCTCCATTGCTGCTGTTGGGCATTACCCCAACGCTCCCGTGATGCAGACACCTGCCAGTCTTTGAATCTTCTCAAGCTGCTTCTTCATAGAGACAGCTTGATAATACTCCTATTGCCTCTGCCTATTTCTTCCTTGCTGAACTTTGAAGCTGCTGCTGGATTTGATCTCGTTGCACCTTGTCGTGGGGGGGAAACGCCAGATCGGCAATTGGATCTGGCATGTCCCCCCACGAAAAGGTGCAACGAGATCAGATCCAGCAACAGCTCCAATGCTGCTGTTGGGCATGACCGCTACGCTCCCGTGATGCAGACACCTGCACCAGTCTTTGAATCTTCTCAAGCTGCTTCTTCATAGAGACCAGCTTGATTATTCTAAACCCACCCCCCTCCCCCAAAACTAAAAAAACCTGTAAATTGCGCTTTGAAACTTTTCTTCTTATTCTTCTGTGTAGGCACTATGTGCCTGTTTCTGTAAATTTCTCCTCAGTCCTTCGGTTCCTGCGATTTGGAAGTACAGGAGTCTGTCCATCTCTTCGGTAGTCTTCCAGAGGCTCTCGTTCTGTGATGCCACCGTGAACCACCATGATGCAGACACATGCCAGTCTTTGAATCTTCGCACGTTGCTTCTTCATAGAGGCTAGCTTGGTTCTACCTCCCCGTAAGTAATCGCAGGTCTCACTATCATGGTGTACATCGATCGCAGGATTGTCAGGTTACAACTCCACATTTTTCTTGTTAGATTTCTGCACAACATTTGAGCGAGTTTGGCTTTGCCTACAACATTCTCAGCGTGCCTGTTCCATAGGAATTTGCTATCTAGTGTTATACTTTTTCTCCTGTTGTATTCTACTGCCATCCCACCTAACAATATGGGATCTAGACAGTTTAGTCTTCTCTTCCTAGTGAAGGGCATCACCGTGGTTTTTCTCGAGTTCAGTTTTAGTCCCACTGATTTACACCATTGCATGTACCTCTGCTTTGAAGATACTTGGGTAGAGTATTTTGTATGAGGTCCACATACTCCTGCACCAGTACCTTCCTTCTTCTTCAAACCATCTGTATACCACTTGATACCTCTTTGGTCAGTGTGGTATGCTGAGGATACGTCGCTCCAATCGGCTTTTGATACTTTCAATACGGGGATTTTGGCAGCGAGGCTGTTCCGGTACCAGTTCCCTATTATTTTACTTCTGCCTATTCCTTCCTTGCTGAACCTTACAATCGCCGATTTGGCGTTTCCTCCTACGACAAGGTGCAACGAGGCCAGATCTAGCAGCAGCTCCATTGCTGCTGTTAGGCATGACCCCATCGCCCCCGTGATGCAGACACATGCCAAACTTTGAATCTTCTCGTTCCAATGCTTCTTCATCATTCTTTATCATCATCCAATGCTTCTTCAAAGAGACCAGCTTGATTCTATTACCCCACGCAGCTAAAAAACCAGTAAATTGTACTTGAATGAAACTCATTTTTTTAGGATCGCCCACGCAACCAATACGGATTTCTTGCTCCATTCACGATACGTTTCCATTCTTTCCGATCGAATGTGATGTCCTTGGCTTGATGGGTATCCAGTCTTTGGTTTCTCAGATCTTCTTCCACTTGTTTCAACCATGTCTTCTTTAACGCGTTTCTTTATATTCTCCAGTCTGGCGGTCGCTCCTGCCAAAGGTGTTTGCGTGGAAGCCGCGTGTTATTCACCCGGCAGACGTGGCCAAACCAACGTAGTCGTCATTTTTGTATTTCTTCTTCGATCGGTGTCTGTTGATCGCAGCATTCTCTAATCGTCTCGTTTCGGAGTCGGTCGCGGATAGAGACGCTGAGTATTTGTCTCAAGCATCGCATTTGGAAGACCGCGAGCTTGTTTAGGTCCGGTTTGAGGAGTGTCCACGTTTCTGATCCATAAAGAAGAATAGGAAGGATTAACGTTCGCTATAGGAGTATTTTGGTTTTGATGGTGATATTCGTCCGCTCCCATATGCACCACTTGAGCGAGACGAATGTTGCTGTTGCTTGGCCGATCCGACTATGAACATCGGCCAATTCCTTCTCTGTCACAAGCGAACACAAATACTTGAACTGTGGTACCTGTTCGATTTGGGTTTCATCGAGGTAAACCCTCGCTTTCCATCCATTTGAAGGAATAGCAGATTTTCGTCCGTTGTGAGCACTTTGGTTTTAACAGCATTGATCTTTAATCCGTGTGACTGCGCGATGCGGGAAATGTCGTACAAAATGTCTGTTGTTTCGGCATCCGTGTCGACGCAGACGGCGCTGTCGAGGGCGAACATCAGATCGGTTATGAAGTCGTAGCTGTCGCCGTATCGGACTCCGCGTCGATCATCGAATGCTTTCCGCATAATCGCGTCAACGACAACGTTAAAAAGTAGTGGCGAGGCGACGTCTCCTTGTCGAACTCCAGTTCGAATCGGAAACTCCTCGGATAAGTCATTTCGGATACGAGCACTTCTGGTTGAGTTTGAAGAAGTTGAATGATTTTCGGGAATGGGGGACACGGAAAGAGCCTCCTCGAAGAATGCATGATTGGTACATTCGGGCGTCCCCTGGGCAACGGTGCATAAGCTCCGGCAGATGCTAGTAGGGAAAGATCCTATGTTCTGGGCCAACCTCCCGCACCTTATGGGAAATTACATGTAAATCTTGGTGCAAGCACCTTATGGGAGAATCCTATACAAAATAGTACAGTACGCGGCCGAGCGTGGATGTGTAGATGTCGCCCTCGATGTGACCTTGACTTGAGTTCAGTTTTTCACCAACAGGAGGCGCGTGAAATTACAGATTTATTTTATTTTTAAAAAATTACAGATTCCTTTTAATTAGCGCTTTAATTCAATTTTTCCACCATCAGATGGCGCGTGAATTTTCAGATTCCTGTAAAATTAAAATATCTTGGCAATTTGGTTACCTAAGACTATTTAGTGGATTAAAGTTATAAATGTATTGAGTTATGTATTATAATTGTATCATCCAGACATTAAATATATTCAAAAAATTGTTTTTTCCCGCGCTTATGTATCAATAAATTAAATTATTTTTAAAATTAAAGTATTTATAAATAACTAAAATATAGTATAAATATCATAACTGATTAGTTTTATTAAGACTTTTGTGAAACCGGATCGGGGGGGCGTTTGTGAAACTGGATCGGGGGGGCGTTTGGGATAGCACCATGGGTTTGAGTGCGAGAATATAAACGAGGTGGCGATGGAAAATTTATTTGTGCGGTATTGACCTTGAGCTCATTGCGAGCGCGAGCAAGATAAGTGAAATACTTGGAAACGCTGCGTAATCAGTTTCCTGTTTAATTTATCGCTATACATTCCGATGTTCGAACGTTTTGTTTTAAATAATTATTAGTTAGTTCTTAACTAGACCCCGTCACGACAAGTCGATATCAAGCTTAAAAAATGTTCTCCTGCAGTAAATGCCAAAAAGTTTTTGCAAGCAAGCATAATCTTAGACTCCATTTGAAAACCTGTGGTGGTATGCAGAAAATCAACCTCAAATGTGAATTGTGTGCTGTAACATTCACAAGAAACGGCAGCTTAAAACGTCATATGAAGCAACAGCATAAAATCGTTGAGAAGAATGGCGATGCTTCACCCTCCACTTCGAAGAGATCCCTAGATGTTGACGATTCACCCTCCACCTCGAAGAAGGCTAAATTGGATCATGCGACCCCTTCGACCCATCACTGCGAGATATGTGATCAGCAATTCGCAACCAGAGTCAAGTACGCTGGACATCTGCGGTCGCAAAAACATCTTCAGGTGGCGGTGAAGCCGTTCAAACAAGATGTTATAGAAGTTTGCTCTAGCTTCAAGAACAGAGTGGCAAGCTATAGGATTAATGGATCGGGTATAGATATAGATAGTTTTATTAGTAAATTAAGGGGCACTGTACGTTGCATGATTGAAAACGTTATCAAGTCGTATAATTCCGGGTTGAAATTTAATATAGAGCTATTTAGTATTTACATAAATGAAAAAAACCCCGCGGGTGATTTGAAATCATTCAATACAAAGTATCGCGAGATAACACCTAGCATGAGTAACTTTATCGAAATTTATGATTCTATGTGTGCTACAATTAAAACAAAATGTGAAGAGTTTCAGGAGAAAGATTCGGGTTGGTCACTTAGGGAGATTTCCCATTTAGAAATTAATCTAAATAAATATAAACCAATACGTGGGTCATCATTTATTGAACTGCCAAAAGAGATTAGGGACCGGAAAGCGTGTATCAATGTTCAAAACGAAGACGAGTTTTGTTTCTTATGGAGCATTGTATCCGCATTACACCCCGCGAATGAACATTCCTATCGCCCGGCATCATACCCTCACTTCTCTCAAATTTTAAATTATGACGGACTAGAATTTCCAATTAAAATTAAAGACATTTCCAAATTTGAACAGATGAACAACATTAGCATTAACGTTTATGGTTTAGAATTTAATTTTAAATCTAAACAACATGATGTTGTAGGACCAATTTTTCACACTAATAACATTAGGGTAAGACATGTAAATTTGTTATATTTAGAAGAGGGGGTTAAAGGTCATTATGTATATATAAAAGATATTTCGCGACTTGTAAGAAGCCAGATCACATCAGATTGTAGAAAAAAATATCTATGTGATGGATGTCTGACTTTTTTTTCAAGCGAGTTGACTTTTAATCAACATAAATTGAATGACTGCAACAAAATTTACACTATTATGCCGACAAAAGACATTGTAAAAGACAAGCGAGGTGATATGATCCCGGGGGATATATTAAAATTCCAAAATTACGATAGAAAAATGCGTATACCCTTTGTTGTATACGCAGATTTTGAATCAATTTTAAAACCGATGGATACATGTCCACCAAACCCCGACAATAGCTATACCAACCAAACACATATACACGTACCGTACAGTTTTGCCTATAATATAAAATGTTCATTTGATGATTCATTGAGTAAATTTGTCACTTATACCGGAGAAGATTGCCCGAAATTATTTTACGAGAACCTCTGTGCAGACGTTAAGGAAATATATAGGAATCATTTAAGCGTCACACTTCCAATGATTAAATTAACTGCAGATGAACAAAATTCCTACGATACGGCCACTTCTTGTCATATATGTAATAAATTATTACAAGTACCAGACAAAGTCGCCGATCATGATCATTTAACGGGTAAATTTCGGGGAGCCGCCCACTCAAATTGTAATTTAAATTATAAAATTCCGAAAATGATTCCTGTTTTCTTCCACAATATGTCAAATTATGATGCGCATTTATTTGTTAAAGAGTTTGGCTGTGATGAGGAAAAAATCGATATCATTGCCCAAAATAAGGAGAAATATATTTCAATCACCAAAAATCTACCGGTCGGTGAATATGTAGATAAAAACGGGGTGGAAAATAAAATTTACATAAAACTGAGATTTGTAGATTCATTCAGATTTATGGCTAGCTCTTTGGAGAAACTAGCGAGAAATTTGAGCGATGATCAATGCATAGAGGTTAGAAAATTTTACCCCGACAATGAGCATTTTATGTTATTACGACAAAAAGGTGTTTTTCCATATAAACACATGGACTCGTTTGAAAGATTGACCGAGACATCTATCCCGCAAAAGGACTGTTTTAACGACTACCTAAATAATCATATCATCACCGACAAAGAATACAATTTTGCACAGACCGTTTGGAATACTTTTAATTGTCGAAATTTAAAAGATTACTCCGACCTATATTTAAAGACTGACGTATTACTATTGACGGACATTTTTGAACAATTTCGCAACGTGTGCACCACAACATATCAGCTTGATCCGGCCCATTATTATACGGCACCCGGACTAAGCTGGGATGCAATGTTGAAAATGACGGATATAAATTTAGAACTTTTCACCGACATACACATGCACCATTTCGTATCCAAGGGTATTAGAGGGGGTATTTGTCAAGCCTCGCTGAGATACGCTAAGGCGAATAACAAATATTTATCCGAGTATAATCCCAATCAACCCAGCACGTATTTAGCATACTGGGATGCCAATAATTTATATGGCTGGGCACTTTCCCAACTAATGCCCTGCGGCGGTTTTAAATGGTTGACGGAAACTGAAATTTTAAACTTTGACGTGACTAAAATTAATGATGATTCACCTATTGGCTATTTCATCGAAGCAGACATTGAGTATCCTGAATCGCTACAGGTCCTACATAATGATTTACCATTCCTCGTTGAGAGCATGATTCCACCGGAATCAAAATTTAATAACAGAAAACTTATTCCAAATTTAGAAAACAAAGAAAAGTATATTGTTCACTATCGAAATTTAAAGCAGGCAATAAATCACGGACTCAAAATTACAAAAATCCATAGAATAATTGAATTTCGGCAATCTGCTTGGCTAAAACAATATATTGATTTAAACACTACTTTACGACAGGCGGCTAAAAATGATTTTGAAAAAGACTTTTTTAAATTAATGAACAATAGCGTATTTGGCAAAACGATGGAAAATGTAGACAAGCGAGTGGATATTAAACTTATCAATCATTGGGAAAATATTGGCCGTAAACCGGGCGCGGAAACACTTCTCGCTAAACCGAATATGAAAAGTGTTTCAACATTCACCGAAAATTTGATCGCGATTCAATTTGAAAAATTAAAAGTTCTATATAACAAGCCGATTTATGTGGGGTTTTCCGTTTTAGAACTATCAAAATTGTTAATGTATGAATTTTATTACGATTTTTTGAAACCAAAGTATGGCGAGAAAGTTACTCTCTGCTACTGTGATACCGATAGTTTAATTTTATTAATTGAAACCGACGATATTTATGTAGATATTAAGGAGAATATTGAAAAATTTGATACTAGCAATTACGGGTCTGATAACGTTTTCGACATGCCTCTAAAAAATAAAGGTGTGTTAGGCTTAATGAAGGACGAGTTGGCGGGTGAGATTATGTTTGAACATGTTGGGATAAGAGCGAAAATGTATGCTCATTGCACAGAGAGCGATAAAGCGAATTGGAAGAAGAAGGCTAAAGGTGTGAAAAAATGTGTTGTGAATAAAGACATTAGTGGCGAGGATTATAAACAGTGTTTGCTCACCGGGGAGCAAATATATCGTAAACAAAGGACATTTAGGAGCTACAAACACGTTATATTTACCATAGAACAGAATAAAATTGCACTGAGCCGCGATGATGATAAACGTTACATATGCCCCGATGGCGTACATACTCTTGCGTGGGGGCATTCCAAAATACCAAAATAATACAACCAAATCTATATATATATATATATATATATATATATATATATATATATATATATATATATATATATATATATATGTATATATAATAATATAATTGTAAATAATGTTTATTCTTGTAATTATGAAAAGTGTTTTTTTAATTATAAGGATTATACTAATAAAATGTATTATTAAAATGTTTTTATATTTTCTTTTATTATGCTACCCAATTTTAATGTTTTCAGCCTGAGCATTTATGTAATTGTTAACATATTTTTTCCTGTTAATAAATGTCTATATTTAGCATATATTTTTTACCTTAATTTTGTTACCTACCTTCTATGATTTGAGCGTGAAAGGGATATATTGTTGGATAAGGTTGAAAAATAATGAGAACTCTACATATATCCAATTTATGGTGGGTTTATTGTAATAATACAATTAATTCAATACATTCAAATACTTAGATATATAGTAATTCAATTCAAGTTAACAATCGTAAATATTACTCCATTATATCGGCTTCTCTTAAAGCGTTTTCTATAGTTTGAATCTCATAATCCCTAGATGTGTTTCCAAATTTTTGTGACTTTTTTAACAGGTATAATCGTTCAACCAACTCGTTAGGATCATTCCATTCAATAAACGGATTAAACGACTCCCCGCTTGCAATTTTCTCATTGACATAAGGTATGTTCCCTTCGAAATCATAGTCTGTGAAAACACTTTCTTCATCTTCTTCTCTCTTATTAATGCAATTTCTTGGAAATCCTGCGGGGGTATTCTGTTTGGATGTTTGAGAATTACTAATATCAAATCGATGTTCCAATAAATCCAGGTAATTTAACAACTCTTTAAAGGAGTCAGCTAACATTGAGATGTTTATTTTGTTTTCTTTCACCCCCACCATTAAGTCATTGTATATATAATGATCTTTGGGTGCACCTGCCTCGATATCTTCAGCTACACTTTTATCTAAACTGCTTTCTTCCATTAAGCCATTATCTATAACATTTTCAGGCAGTTTCGCTTCAACTTTCTTTACTTTACTTTCAATCAAACTGTCATTGTTTTTTGATTGCTTCAATCGTTGTACTTTCTTTAATATTATATCTCTAAATTATGTAGATTTGTCATTTTCAATTACTAGATCAATATTATCAATTATTTTTATACGTTTTTCTTTTTGGATTACCTCATCATCTGACAGATTTCTAAATGTGGCTTCATTAAGAGTGTCTTGCGATTGTTCTTCGAGATTCGCCAGTTTACTCATCTTAGTTGCATAATGTTTAGTTGACAAATGGCGATTATATATATCACGACGAGAAAATATTTTTGTACAATACTCGCATACAATTTTAAAGTTTTTGTTGTGACCTCTTTCATGTCTGCGTAAATTTTCAATCAATGAATATTGTTTGGTACACTCGCTACATTTAAACATGACGTATTCCAGTACTAAACTGATTAACAATCAAGTTTGCTCCTATTTATACCGAATGCAAAATTTAATGGATAGGGAAGAACAAAAAGTGGACGGAGTGGACGGAAAGTGGACGGAGTGGACGGAAAGTGGACGGAGTGGACGGAAAGTGGACGGAGTGGACGGAAAGTGGACGGAGTGGACGGAAAGTGGACGGAGTGGACGGAGCGAACAGAAAGTGGACGGAAAGTGTTTACTAATAAAATCTTGTACTCATTGGGGTAGGTTAGTTGGGTTAACATTAGGGTAGGTTAGCATTAGATTAGTTTGGTTAGGTTACAGGTGTTAAGACTGAAGCGCAGTAGATTTTGGAAGAAGAGTCGAATCAGTGGTATAATTATGAACACCTTTATCATTAAATACAATCCCCATCTTGATAATAAGACACCGGCGTTAATATTAAATTATAAATGCTATAAACCGGGTGTGAGCTCTATGTAACCCCATTGGGTTAGTTGGGTTAGGCTTAAAGATTACTGATAGTCAAGGTCATAGATCTCACTCTAGTCTTGAAATGTCAAGGTCACTGATAGTCAAGGTCATAGATCTCACTCTAGTCTTGAAATGTCAAGGTCACTGATAGTCAAGGTCATAGATCTCACTCTAGTCTTGAAATGTCAAGGTCACTGATAGTCAAGGTCATAGATCTCACTCTAGTCTTGAAATGTCAAGGTCACTGATAGTCAAGGTCGTAGATCTTAGGTTAAGTTAGGTACTGCTTTAGGTTAGGTTAGGAATGAAACGGGCGCGCCCGCTAGGTTAGGTTAGGAATGAAACGGGCGCGCCCGTTTCATTCCTAACCTAACCTAAAGCAGTACCTAACTTAACCTAAGATCTACGACCTTGACTATCAGTGACCTTGACATTTCAAGACTAGAGTGAGATCTATGACCTTGACTATCAGTGACCTTGACATTTCAAGACTTCATTCCTAACCTCCGTAACCTAACTTAATGCTAACCTAAGCCTAACACAACTAAACCAATGGGGTTACATAGACCTCACACCCGGGTTTAATGTGGGGTTACATAGACCTCACACCCTCTTTAGCGTGGGGTTTCATAGACCTCACAGGCTCATCGATGCAAAGAACTCTACATGATATAAATAGAGGTGTATAGCATTAATACATTTTTTAATATATTGAATTATTGGATGATCCCAATACATTTATAACTCTAATCCACTAAATAACTCCTGTAATTTTGCAATTTATATTTTAATTACATCATTTTAATTGCGATTGTAAACACTATTCAGTTTTAATAATGCGATTTGCTAATCTAGTCTAAACTTGTCTATTCTGGTGGTGGTATTTTTCCTCATTATAAATGATTGCTATAATAAATATTATGTAGAAATGAGAATTTGCCCGTTTCATTCCTAACCTCTCGTAAAATAGCCTAACCTAACCTTACCTAAAGCAGTACCTAACTTAACCCAAGATCTATGACCTTGACTATCAGTGACCTTGACATTTCAAGACTAGAGTGAGATCTATGACCTTGACTATCAGTAATCTTTAAGCCTAACCCAACTAACCCAATGGGGTTACATAGAGCTCACACCCGGTTTATAGCATTTATAATTTAATATTAACGCCGGTGTCTTATTATCAAGATGGGGATTTTATTTAATGATAAAGGTGTTCATAATTATACCACTGATTCGACTCTTCTTCCAAAATCTACTGCGCTTCAGTCTTAACACCTGTAACCTAACCAAACTAATCTAATGCTAACCTACCCTAATGTTAACCCAACTAACCTACCCCAATGAGTACAAGATTTTATTAGTAAACACTTTCCGTCCACTTTCTGTTCGCTCCGTCCACTCCGTCCACTCCGTCCACTTTCCGTCCACTCCGTCCACTTTCCGTCCACTCCGTCCACTTTCCGTCCACTCCGTCCACTTTCCGTCCACTCCGTCCACTTTTTGTTCTTCCCTATCCATTAAATTTTGCATTCGGTATAAATAGGAGCAAACTTGATTGTTAATCAGTTTAGTACTGGAATACGTCATGTTTAAATGTAGCGAGTGTACCAAACAATATTCATTGATTGAAAATTTACGCAGACATGAAAGAGGTCACAACAAAAACTTTAAAATTGTATGCGAGTATTGTACAAAAATATTTTCTCGTCGTGATATATATAATCGCCATTTGTCAACTAAACATTATGCAACTAAGATGAGTAAACTGGCGAATCTCGAAGAACAATCGCAAGACACTCTTAATGAAGCCACATTTAGAAATCTGTCAGATGATGAGGTAATCCAAAAAGAAAAACGTATAAAAATAATTGATAATATTGATCTAGTAATTGAAAATGACAAATCTACATAATTTAGAGATATAATATTAAAGAAAGTACAACGATTGAAGCAATCAAAAAACAATGACAGTTTGATTGAAAGTAAAGTAAAGAAAGTTGAAGCGAAACTGCCTGAAAATGTTATAGATAATGGCTTAATGGAAGAAAGCAGTTTAGATAAAAGTGTAGCTGAAGATATCGAGGCAGGTGCACCCAAAGATCATTATATATACAATGACTTAATGGTGGGGGTGAAAGAAAACAAAATAAACATCTCAATGTTAGCTGACTCCTTTAAAGAGTTGTTAAATTACCTGGATTTATTGGAACATCGATTTGATATTAGTAATTCTCAAACATCCAAACAGAATACCCCCGCAGGATTTCCAAGAAATTGCATTAATAAGAGAGAAGAAGATGAAGAAAGTGTTTTCACAGACTATGATTTCGAAGGGAACATACCTTATGTCAATGAGAAAATTGCAAGCGGGGAGTCGTTTAATCCGTTTATTGAATGGAATGATCCTAACGAGTTGGTTGAACGATTATACCTGTTAAAAAAGTCACAAAAATTTGGAAACACATCTAGGGATTATGAGATTCAAACTATAGAAAACGCTTTAAGAGAAGCCGATATAATGGAGTAATATTTACGATTGTTAACTTGAATTGAATTACTATATATCTAAGTATTTGAATGTATTGAATTAATTGTATTATTACAATAAACCCACCATAAATTGGATATATGTAGAGTTCTCATTATTTTTCAACCTTATCCAACAATATATCCCTTTCACGCTCAAATCATAGAAGGTAGGTAACAAAATTAAGGTAAAAAATATATGCTAAATATAGACATTTATTAACAGGAAAAAATATGTTAACAATTACATAAATGCTCAGGCTGAAAACATTAAAATTGGGTAGCATAATAAAAGAAAATATAAAAACATTTTAATAATACATTTTATTAGTATAATCCTTATAATTAAAAAAACACTTTTCATAATTACAAGAATAAACATTATTTACAATTATATTATTATATATACATATATATATATATATATATATATATATATATATATAGATTTGGTTGTATTATTTTGGTATTTTGGAATGCCCCCACGCAAGAGTATGTACGCCATCGGGGCATATGTAACGTTTATCATCATCGCGGCTCAGTGCAATTTTATTCTGTTCTATGGTAAATATAACGTGTTTGTAGCTCCTAAATGTCCTTTGTTTACGATATATTTGCTCCCCGGTGAGCAAACACTGTTTATAATCCTCGCCACTAATGTCTTTATTCACAACACATTTTTTCACACCTTTAGCCTTCTTCTTCCAATTCGCTTTATCGCTCTCTGTGCAATGAGCATACATTTTCGCTCTTATCCCAACATGTTCAAACATAATCTCACCCGCCAACTCGTCCTTCATTAAGCCTAACACACCTTTATTTTTTAGAGGCATGTCGAAAACGTTATCAGACCCGTAATTGCTAGTATCAAATTTTTCAATATTCTCCTTAATATCTACATAAATATCGTCGGTTTCAATTAATAAAATTAAACTATCGGTATCACAGTAGCAGAGAGTAACTTTCTCGCCATACTTTGGTTTCAAAAAATCGTAATAAAATTCATACATTAACAATTTTGATAGTTCTAAAACGGAAAACCCCACATAAATCGGCTTGTTATATAGAACTTTTAATTTTTCAAATTGAATCGCGATCAAATTTTCGGTGAATGTTGAAACACTTTTCATATTCGGTTTAGCGAGAAGTGTTTCCGCGCCCGGTTTACGGCCAATATTTTCCCAATGATTGATAAGTTTAATATCCACTCGCTTGTCTACATTTTCCATCGTTTTGCCAAATACGCTATTGTTCATTAATTTAAAAAAGTCTTTTTCAAAATCATTTTTAGCCGCCTGTCGTAAAGTAGTGTTTAAATCAATATATTGTTTTAGCCAAGCAGATTGCCGAAATTCAATTATTCTATGGATTTTTGTAATTTTGAGTCCGTGATTTATTGCCTGCTTTAAATTTCGATAGTGAACAATATACTTTTCTTTGTTTTCTAAATTTGGAATAAGTTTTCTGTTATTAAATTTTGATTCCGGTGGAATCATGCTCTCAACGAGGAATGGTAAATCATTATGTAGGACCTGTAGCGATTCAGGATACTCAATGTCTGCTTCGATGAAATAGCCAATAGGTGAATCATCATTAATTTTAGTCACGTCAAAGTTTAAAATTTCAGTTTCCGTCAACCATTTAAAACCGCCGCAGGGCATTAGTTGGGAAAGTGCCCAGCCATATAAATTATTGGCATCCCAGTATGCTAAATACGTGCTGGGTTGATTGGGATTATACTCGGATAAATATTTGTTATTCGCCTTAGCGTATCTCAGCGAGGCTTGACAAATACCCCCTCTAATACCCTTGGATACGAAATGGTGCATGTCTATGTCGGTGAAAAGTTCTAAATTTATATCCGTCATTTTCAACATTGCATCCCAGCTTAGTCCGGGTGCCGTATAATAATGGGCCGGATCAAGCTGATATGTTGTGGTGCACACGTTGCGAAATTGTTCAAAAATGTCCGTCAATAGTAATACGTCAGTCTTTAAATATAGGTCGGAGTAATCTTTTAAATTTCGACAATTAAAAGTATTCCAAACGGTCTGTGCAAAATTGTATTCTTTGTCGGTGATGATATGATTATTTAGGTAGTCGTTAAAACAGTCCTTTTGCGGGATAGATGTCTCGGTCAATCTTTCAAACGAGTCCATGTGTTTATATGGAAAAACACCTTTTTGTCGTAATAACATAAAATGCTCATTGTCGGGGTAAAATTTTCTAACCTCTATGCATTGATCATCGCTCAAATTTCTCGCTAGTTTCTCCAAAGAGCTAGCCATAAATCTGAATGAATCTACAAATCTCAGTTTTATGTAAATTTTATTTTCCACCCCGTTTTTATCTACATATTCACCGACCGGTAGATTTTTGGTGATTGAAATATATTTCTCCTTATTTTGGGCAATGATATCGATTTTTTCCTCATCACAGCCAAACTCTTTAACAAATAAATGCGCATCATAATTTGACATATTGTGGAAGAAAACAGGAATCATTTTCGGAATTTTATAATTTAAATTACAATTTGAGTGGGCGGCTCCCCGAAATTTACCCGTTAAATGATCATGATCGGCGACTTTGTCTGGTACTTGTAATAATTTATTACATATATGACAAGAAGTGGCCGTATCGTAGGAATTTTGTTCATCTGCAGTTAATTTAATCATTGGAAGTGTGACGCTTAAATGATTCCTATATATTTCCTTAACGTCTGCACAGAGGTTCTCGTAAAATAATTTCGGGCAATCTTCTCCGGTATAAGTGACAAATTTACTCAATGAATCATCAAATGAACATTTTATATTATAGGCAAAACTGTACGGTACGTGTATATGTGTTTGGTTGGTATAGCTATTGTCGGGGTTTGGTGGACATGTATCCATCGGTTTTAAAATTGATTCAAAATCTGCGTATACAACAAAGGGTATACGCATTTTTCTATCGTAATTTTGGAATTTTAATATATCCCCCGGGATCATATCACCTCGCTTGTCTTTTACAATGTCTTTTGTCGGCATAATAGTGTAAATTTTGTTGCAGTCATTCAATTTATGTTGATTAAAAGTCAACTCGCTTGAAAAAAAAGTCAGACATCCATCACATAGATATTTTTTTCTACAATCTGATGTGATCTGGCTTCTTACAAGTCGCGAAATATCTTTTATATATACATAATGACCTTTAACCCCCTCTTCTAAATATAACAAATTTACATGTCTTACCCTAATGTTATTAGTGTGAAAAATTGGTCCTACAACATCATGTTGTTTAGATTTAAAATTAAATTCTAAACCATAAACGTTAATGCTAATGTTGTTCATCTGTTCAAATTTGGAAATGTCTTTAATTTTAATTGGAAATTCTAGTCCGTCATAATTTAAAATTTGAGAGAAGTGAGGGTATGATGCCGGGCGATAGGAATGTTCATTCGCGGGGTGTAATGCGGATACAATGCTCCATAAGAAACAAAACTCGTCTTCGTTTTGAACATTGATACACGCTTTCCGGTCCCTAATCTCTTTTGGCAGTTCAATAAATGATGACCCACGTATTGGTTTATATTTATTTAGATTAATTTCTAAATGGGAAATCTCCCTAAGTGACCAACCCGAATCTTTCTCCTGAAACTCTTCACATTTTGTTTTAATTGTAGCACACATAGAATCATAAATTTCGATAAAGTTACTCATGCTAGGTGTTATCTCGCGATACTTTGTATTGAATGATTTCAAATCACCCGCGGGGTTTTTTTCATTTATGTAAATACTAAATAGCTCTATATTAAATTTCAACCCGGAATTATACGACTTGATAACGTTTTCAATCATGCAACGTACAGTGCCCCTTAATTTACTAATAAAACTATCTATATCTATACCCGATCCATTAATCCTATAGCTTGCCACTCTGTTCTTGAAGCTAGAGCAAACTTCTATAACATCTTGTTTGAACGGCTTCACCGCCACCTGAAGATGTTTTTGCGACCGCAGATGTCCAGCGTACTTGACTCTGGTTGCGAATTGCTGATCACATATCTCGCAGTGATGGGTCGAAGGGGTCGCATGATCCAATTTAGCCTTCTTCGAGGTGGAGGGTGAATCGTCAACATCTAGGGATCTCTTCGAAGTGGAGGGTGAAGCATCGCCATTCTTCTCAACGATTTTATGCTGTTGCTTCATATGACGTTTTAAGCTGCCGTTTCTTGTGAATGTTACAGCACACAATTCACATTTGAGGTTGATTTTCTGCATACCACCACAGGTTTTCAAATGGAGTCTAAGATTATGCTTGCTTGCAAAAACTTTTTGGCATTTACTGCAGGAGAACATTTTTTAAGCTTGATATCGACTTGTCGTGACGGGGTCTAGTTAAGAACTAACTAATAATTATTTAAAACAAAACGTTCGAACATCGGAATGTATAGCGATAAATTAAACAGGAAACTGATTACGCAGCGTTTCCAAGTATTTCACTTATCTTGCTCGCGCTCGCAATGAGCTCAAGGTCAATACCGCACAAATAAATTTTCCATCGCCACCTCGTTTATATTCTCGCACTCAAACCCATGGTG
Source organism: Phosphuga atrata (assembly GCA_944588485.1). Classification (NCBI taxonomy): domain Eukaryota; kingdom Metazoa; phylum Arthropoda; class Insecta; order Coleoptera; family Silphidae; genus Phosphuga; species Phosphuga atrata. Next base: position 62,680,647 of record OX155900.1, read on the forward strand.
CTATCCCAAACGCCCCCCCGATCCAGTTTCACAAACGCCCCCCCGATCCGGTTTCACAAAAGTCTTAATAAAACTAATCAGTTATGATATTTATACTATATTTTAGTTATTTATAAATACTTTAATTTTAAAAATAATTTAATTTATTGATACATAAGCGCGGGAAAAAACAATTTTTTGAATATATTTAATGTCTGGATGATACAATTATAATACATAACTCAATACATTTATAACTTTAATCCACTAAATAGTCTTAGGTAACCAAATTGCCAAGATATTTTAATTTTACAGGAATCTGAAAATTCACGCGCCATCTGATGGTGGAAAAATTGAATTAAAGCGCTAATTAAAAGGAATCTGTAATTTTTTAAAAATAAAATAAATCTGTAATTTCACGCGCCTCCTGTTGGTGAAAAACTGAACTCAAGTCAAGGTCACATCGAGGGCGACATCTACACATCCACGCTCGGCCGCGTACTGTACTATTTTGTATAGGATTCTCCCATAAGGTGCTTGCACCAAGATTTACATGTAATTTCCCATAAGGTGCGGGAGGTTGGCCCAGAACATAGGATCTTTCCCTACTGATGCTCCCACAAACTGAGCTACAGGGATTAGATTAGCGACAAGTGTTCGGTCTCCAGGGCTCTCTACAAACTGGCCCAGTCGATGCAATCAAAGGCGGATTTGAAACACAGTAAACCATTGAGCAGGTTTTTTGTGTTTTAATCGAGCTTGTATAAGTTTCTTCCAAATGCTGTATTTTGGCCAGGCACCATGAGAAAAACAAGTCAGTCCACATAGCCTTCCTCGACCTGGAAAAGGCATTGGATACCCCATTGAACTGATCTGGCACGCGCTCCGGTCACACGGCGTCCTTGAAGCATATGCGGACTGGACATAGCTCCTTTACCACTGCCATCCGAAGCCCAATTGGTATCTCGCACCCCTTTCCTATACATGTCGGCATCCATCAGGAGTCGTCTCTCTGACCCTTGCTATTCATTATTTGCATGGAGACAGTAACAGCCGGTGTCCAAGCAGCTCACGGACGCTACTATGCTATACTACGCTACGGACGTTCCTGTACGCCGATGGCGATTTCTTAGCCAAGGAGGAGCGGCCAGGATTTACAGGAACAAACGGGACAGTGGGAAAGCATGGTTTCCTTAGTATGTGAATGGACGCCGTGACATACAGCTGCGATAAATCAATGCCTAGGAGAAACAATGAAAGAAACAAAAGACCGGTGTATTTGGTAGACAACCGAGATAGCCGAAACAAGAGCACGGTGCATCTTAAAACGAAGAAAATACACAAGAGCGAAAACAACTAGCCAATAGAGGCCGCCAATGTAGAATACAAGAAATGCAAAAAAGATCTGAGCATACAAATAATGAAAAGCAAAGAAAAGTGGCGGGAACTATGCGAGAAAGTAGAAGAGGACGTATGGGGGCTTGGGTACAAGATAGTAATGAACAGAATTCGAGGAACACCTGAAAACATTGGAATCGAAAAGAAAAGAGAGATATACAGCACACTGTTCCAACAGAGAGATGTAAATCAATGGCAGGAAATACAGACATTTACAAGAACAAACGGGATTCTGCCATTCTGCCTACATGTCTGTATTTCCTGCCATTGATTTACATCTCTGTGTGGAAACAGTGTGCTGTATATCTCTCTTTTATTTTCGATTCCAATGTTTTCAGGTGCTGCTCGAATTCTGTTCATTACTATCTTATACCCAAGCCACCATACGTCCTCTTCTACTTTCTCGCATAGTTCCGGAATTCACCATAAAAGAGCTTGAAAGGGCTGCTAACAGAAAGACGACGAAGAAAGCCCCGGGGACAGACGGAATACTGCCGGAAATAGTAAAGAAAGTAGTGGAATTGAACCTTACAGTAGTACTAAAGGTAATGAACAACATCATAACAACAGGGAAATACCGAAAACTGGGTGAGAGCCCCACACACAGGCTGGCAGATAAAAAAAAAGGATGTGAATGGACACAGACTGAATATCAAAAAGACAAAATATATGGATTGTGGCCTGCAGACGGCCGGAACAATCCAAGTCCGCGGCCAGAACATCAATAATTCAAGTAGCTTGGTTCCTCGACCTGCGCTGACGATAACATTCAGATTGTGGCCTCCAGACGGCCGGAGTCATCCAAGTCCGCGGCTAGAACATCAATAATTCAAGTAACTCGGCTCCTCGAACTGCGCTGACGACAACAGTCAGATTGTGGGCTGCAGACCGCCGGAACCATCCAAGTCCGCGGCCAGAACATATAACACAATAATTCAACTAGCTCGGTTCCTCGACCTGCGCTGATGATAAGTCAGACTGTGGCCTGCAGACGGCCGGAACCATCTAAGTCCGCGGGCAGAACATCAATAGGAACAAACGGAACAGTGGGAAAGCCTGGATGTAGCCCGGCTCCACGACCTGCACTGACGATAACAGGCAGATTTTGACCTGCAGACGGCCGGAACCATCCAAGTCCGCAGCCAGAACATCAGTAATTTCAAGTCTGTCTGTTGGCCTGTCAATGCGGTCTGGATGAAGTGGAGGCAGGCCACAGGAGTATTAAGGCCGATTCCCATATGCGCGACACTCAGCTACGCGACGTCGTGCGACATCGCCTGTCAAATAATAATTACATTGTTAAATGGGCACGTCGCGTAGCCGTAGTGAGAACGTGCCCATTTAAAACAATGTTATCATTATTTGACAGGCGATGTCGCGTAGCTTAGTGTCGCATATATAAGAATCGGCCTTTATGCGATAGCACAATAAACACAATTTCTGAAACATTTTTTTCATTTACTGGCCTTACAAAAAACATAATTTTAATGATTTACTGTGAAATATAATAATTTTAACCCTATCGGTACTACTGTCGCGCATTGGCGGCGGTCATGGAATGTTGTGTATACTATTGTCGCCAATTGGCGGCGGTCATGAAACGCTCTCTGTGTACTACCATCCCCTATTGGCGGCATCCAAGAAACATTAAGCGATAAGCCTGTTTTGTCTGCTTTTCCGTCTGATCCACGAGATAAGATTTCATCAGAAGTCATTCGGTATACGCTGCCGTATTCTTCTGAGCCGTTCACAGAGTGGTCGTGTTCTTGGGGAGTCGTCTGCTTTTTTCACTGCTGCCTTCGCCAATCTTCTCCATAGATTCCTTGGTCGCATGGCGCGCGCATTCTGTCACAGGAGTCTCAGTTACAGATTTGATGGTGTCTTTCCGTCGTGTTGGTGATCGGCCACGAGGTCTCCTACCTTCCACTCTGCCCTGAATCACCAGCTGCTCCATTGAGTCACTTTCGCGGGCAACGTGTCCAAAGAATCTGAGGATTCGTAACTGAACAAGCGGCGAGATACGTTGGTCAATTTTTAATTCTTTCGCCAATCTTCTCCATAGATTCCTGTTGCTCGCATGGCGCGCACATTCTGCCACAGGAGTTTCAGTGACAAATTTGATGGTGTCTGTCCGTCGAGTTGGTGATCGGCCATGAGGTCTGCTACCATTCAACTCTGCCCTGAATAACCAGCCGCTCCATTGAATCACTTTTGCGGGTAACGTGTCCAAAGAATCTGAGGAGTCGTACTGAACAAGCGGCGAGATACGCTGGTCAATTTTTAATTCCTTGAGTATGGACACGTTAGTTCGGCGAGCGGTCCAGCTGATTCCCAGCATGCGCCTCCAACACCACATTTCTAGGGCGTCGATCCTTCACCCGCAAGGTCCATTTTTCCGCTCCATACAAAAATATAGGAAAAACCAGGCGTATTTTTCGTGATTCGGCGGTCTCTCCATATCTTGTCTAGCCTTTGCGCAGCGGACCGTGTCATGGAGCAACGTCGTTTAATCTCGAGGTCACATCCCCCGCTATTGGTAATAGTGGAGCCCAAGTAAATGTAGCTGCTGACAACCTCACAGTTGGCAATGGGAGAAGTATCTGGATTGCTTTCATTGGCACTATCATCATCTTTGTTTTTTCGCGGTTCAAGGCGAATCCAAACTCTAGGCTAGTGGTTTTTTGATATCGTCTTTGGATGAAACCAGAAGCGTTGTATCGTCAGCATACCTCATCAAATTAGATATGTTCATACCTCCAAACGATACACCTTTATGCCATTCCTCTAGAACAATACGTTATGTATACGTACAATACGTTACGTATACGTACATAATGTATTCGTTGTAGATGTTAAAAAGAAACGGTGATAATATACATCCTTGTCTGAAACCGGCTTGTGTTTTAAGGGATTCACAGTCTACTAATTCCAAACGCACACATGCTGTGCCGTCCTTAAAGAGCTTCTCGATCAGATGTACTGAATGGCGCGGAACGTCCATCTCCAGCAGTACTTCCCATGATTTGGACCAGACAACGGTGTCGAAGGCTTTGCTAAACTCGATAAAGCAGATGTACAGCTTTTTATTAAACTGTCGGGTCTTTTCGATGATTTGTCTCAAGATGAGTCTTTGCTCCTGAGTTCCTCGACCTTTGACAAAATCTGCCTGTTCTGGTGCAATTTCGCTGTTCAAGTAAGCTTGAGGTCTGGTATTCAATAAATGTAGAAGAATTTGCTGCTATGTGATATCAGGGAAATCAGACGATAGTTATTGCACTTTTTGGTTGATCCCTTTTTATGGAGAGGAGTGACTTTGCCCATTCCTTCGGCCATTCTCCAGATCTTGAAGCAGATGCAGTGCATTATATCTACTCCGAAGTCTCCCATAGCTTTGATAACCTCTATGGGTATCTCGTCAGTGCACACTGCTTTACCGTTTTTGAGATGATTTATAGCGGCCCTTACCTCATCTTTTAAAATGGGAGGTTCCCTATTTTCTGCGTCTAAGGTAGTAGGATTATGTACACTGAGAGCAGAACTTCTGGTAGAAAATAATGAACGACAGTAATCTCGCCAAACATCTGCAATCTCCTTAATCTCCGCTGCCGTATAGTCTCTTGTGGAATACCTTCCTGTGGAAAAACACCTTCTTCCTCAACCACTCGTGTGGAAAAGTTCCTCGTGCCACGAATGTATTACCGTGACCAGCGCCTCCGTAGTGTCTCTTATGGAAAACACCTTATTCCTCAAACACTCCTGTGGAAAACTTCCTCGTGTTATGAATGTATTACCGTGGTCAGCCCCTCCAGACAGTCTCTTATGGAAAACACCTTCTTCCTCAAGCACCCTTGTGGAAAACTTCCTTGTGGCACGAATGTATTAACGTGGCCAGCGCCTCCGAACAGTCTCTTATGGAAAACACAAACTTCCTCAACCACTCCTGTGGAAAACTTCCTCGTGCAACAAATGTATTACCGTGGTCAGCGCCTCCGTACAGTCTCTTATGTAAAACACCTTCTTCCTCAACCACCCCTGTGGAAAAGTTCCTCGTGCCACGAATGTATTAACGTGGCTAGCGCCTCTATACAGTCTCTTATAGAAAACACCTTCTTCCTCAACCACCTTTGTGGAAAACTTCCTCGTGCCACGAATATATTACCGTGACCACCGCGTCCCTACAGTCTCTTATGGAAAACACCTTCTTCCTCGACCATTCTTGTGGAAAAGTTCCTCGTGCCACGATTGTATTAACGTGGCCAGCGCCTCTGTACAGTGTTTTATGGAAAACACCTTCTTCCTCAACCACCCTTGTGGAAAACTTCCTCGTGCCACGAATGTATTAACGTGGCCAGCGCCTCTGTACAGTGTTTTATGGAAAACACCTTGTTCCTCATCCACAATTGTGGAAAACTTCCTCGTGCCACGAATGTATTACCGTGACCACCGCGTCCCTACAGTCTCTTATGGAAAACACCTTCTTTCTCAACCATTCTTGTGGAAAAGTTCCTCGTGCCACGAATGTATTAACGTGGCCAGCGCCTCTGTACAGTCTTTTATGGAAAACACCTTCTTCCTCAACCACCCTTGTGGAAAACTTCCTCGTGCCACGAATGTATTACCGTGCCCAGGGCCTCCGTACAGTCTTATGCAAAACACCTTCTTCCTCAACCACCCCTGTGGAAAACTTCCTCGTGCCACGAATGTATTACCGTGCCCAGGGCCTCCGTACAGTCTTATGCAAAACACCTTCTTCCTCAACCACCCCTGTGGAAAACTTCCTCGTGCCACGAATGTATTACCGTGCCCAGGGCCTCCGTACAGTCTTATGCAAAACACCTTCTTCCTCAACCACCCCTGTGGAAAAGTTCCTCGTGCCACGAATGTATAAACGTGGCCAGCGCCTCTGTACAGTGTTTTATGGAAAACACCTTCTTACTCAACCACCCTTGTGGAAAACTTCCTCGTGCCACGAATGTATTACCGTAGCCAGTGCCTCGATACAGTCTCTTATGGAAAACACCTTCCTCAACTCCCTTGTGGAAAACTTCTTCGTGCCACGAATGTATTACCGTGGCCACCGCCTGCGTACAGTCTCTTATGGAAAATATCTTCTTGTGGATCAACATCTTCTTTTGGAAACAGCTTCCTCGACCATTCTTATGGAAAAGTTCCTCGTGCCACGAATGTATTACCGTAGCCAACGCCTCCGTACAGTCTCATGTGGAAAACATCTTTTTGTGGAATAACCCTTTCTTCCTCAATTACCCTTGTGGAAAACTTCCTCATGCCATGAATGTATTGCCATGGTCAGCGACTCTGTACAGTGTCTTATGGAAAACACCTTCTTCCTCAACCATTCTTGTTGAAAAGTTCCTCGTGCCACGAATGTATTACCGTGGCCAGGGCCTCCGTACAGTCTCATATGCAAAACACCTTCTTCCTCAACCACCCCTGTGGAAAAGTTCCTCGTGACACGAATGTATTAACGTGGCCAGCGCCTCTGTATAGTCTTTTATGGAAAACACCTTTTTCCTCAACCACCCTTGTGGAAAACTTCCTCGTGCCATGAATGTATTACCGTGGCCACCGCCTGCGTAGTCTCTTATGGAAAACATCTTCTTGTGGAACAACACCTTCTTCATCAACCACCCTTGTGGAAAACTTCGTCATGCCATGAATGTATTACCATGGCCAGCGACTCCGTACAGTCTCTTATGGAAAACACCTTCCTCGACCATTCTTATGGAAAAGTTCCTCGTGCCACGAATGTATTACCGTTGCCAGCGCCTCCGTACAGTCTGTTGTGGAAAACATCTTCTTGTGGAATAACCCCTTCTTCTTCAACCGCTCGTGGAAAAGTTCCTGGTGCGGCTAGCGCATCTGTACCGAAAGAGTTAATGATTTACAGGAAAACATAATTTTAATGATTACAAGAAAACTTAAAAAAATACATTCTATAATAAGTAATAATAGATATTAAACTTTGTTTTATTGTATCAATAAAATCTTTAAAACTACATTTACACCTATAATGATACTTTATTATCAAACTATGATAATATAGATTTAAAATAAATATACGAGACTATTGCAAACAAACAAAATATGTATATATATATAAACAAACGGAAACAATTTCGTCCCATTTCAGTAAAAAAAGAACTCGTTTCATCAGAAGAGGAAAAAAACCAATAAAATCTTTCACATATATATAATTTATACAAAAAAAATAAATCTTTTGAAAGTAGTCTCAACCTTTCTATACATAAAATATATTCAAATATATTTTGGAAACTTACAAACCTGCAACGATCTTACACGATATTTAAACCAAAAATAAAAATCAAACTAAAAAAAAAATCAAACAAAATGTTTCGAGCGTCAGGAAATAAATTAAACAAAGATAGTTGTTATCTAAATCTATTTATCTAATTCCAAAGCTGCGTATTGTTCCGCCGTCACTTCAGTCATCATAAAGTTCCCATCTGGCAGCAGCAGAACCACTTTCCTTGTCCCACCTAAAAAACAACTCATTCATTCAAAACAACATTATTCATTAATTGATTAATAATTCATTAATTATATTAAGCCATATTCATTAATTGTGATTTTAATAGTTTACAAAGATCTATTTTCATTGATTGAATTTAATAGATTGCAAAGATCTACACTTCCCAAAACAATTAGTGGGTCACTAATTTGTGCCTGAACAGGTCAATATACCAGGCGCGGTGGGCAAGGTCGCAAAAGAAAAACTCAAAATCAAGACCGACTTTTACTGATTTCGAGTCTTCGCAATGTCTTTACCTGCAATGTTAACATAATCCGAAGTTAACATAATCAGAAGTGAAAAACTTCTATGCTTCCTTCGAAACCTTGATTAATGAAATACAAAACCGCGATTTCGTAATAATTCTGGGCGATCTAAATTCCAAGGTTGGAAGTACGCGCGAGGACGATCACCTGCGCCATGTAGCAGGGAAATACGGCTAAGGAACTAGAAACGATAGGGGTGAAAGACTGATACAATTTTGCATTGACAATAACTACTGCATCACGAATACAGTATACAAAGAACATATACGCCCCGTCTATTCACCTGGACCTCACCTAATAATAAGACCAAGAATCAGATAGACTACATATTAATAAGAGGACGCTGACGAACATCCATTTTATCGGTAAAGACACTCCCGGGAGCTGACTGCGGATCGTATCATCAACTTTTAGTATGCAAATTCCGGATAAAACTCCAAGCATGCAAGAGATCAATCCCAAAATCCAAGCTACCGCTGATATTGGATGAAGCTTTCTTCGAGACTGCCTTGATTCGTAACATCGAGATCAATATACTGCCAAAACAATACGCAAATCCAAACAAGATTTGGATGGACACAAAACACAGAATAATATCAACGCTAAGAAACAACATTGGATGTCTGATAGCACGCTTGACATAGTTGAAATTAGGAGAGAACTCAAAACCAACGGCCTTACCAACAAGGAACAGTGAGTATAAGAAACTTTCAAAGCTCATTCAGGCAAATTGCAAAAAGGACACAAATGACCACCTCAAAAATATCTGCAAAGAAATTCAAAGATCTCTTAATTTCCCTCAGGACGACCCTTGGGGTCACTGCATCAGACCAGACAATTAGGAACAGGTCGAGGGAATGAAAGTTGAGGACAAGGCGACCCTTCCGAAAACCCTCTTTGACTCGACGCCACAGAATAGCAAGGATGAATTTTTTCTCGTGAACATGTCGCATGGCTACAATGGAATTCTGTGTTCTTCACGGAAGAATCAAGGTTCCGTATTACTCGTTGCGATGCATTAAGGCCCAGGCCGCACTACGGCTAAACCGCCGAGATTTTTAATCGCGTAATTTTGTGACTCAAGTAAGCTAATACAAGCGGCCTCACTTGCGGTTTTTTCCCGCGAGTGATTTTTCGTTTAAGGTACTGTGTGTTTCTCGAGCGGTTACCGCTCGCGGGTAAAAACCGTAGTGCGGCTTCGGCCTAATTCCTGATTTAAACCCTATAGAGCAGGTTTTGGATATACTCTAATGACGTGTTCGTGGTCGCCCGCATGCTCCTCAGTCCATCCAGCAACTAACGGCGGCTATTATTGAAGAATGACTTTTGCGAAGAAAGCCAAGACGGGTATAATGCCGTTATTCGCACTATGGGAGCTCATTCTCCCTATTAAGTTACCATTTTCTGTACAAAAGTTTCCATTAACAATTAATTTAAATTCGTTTTGTACTTTGGTTTTGTTAGTTGTTAATTATTACGGGTATTTTAAAAGTACGTGATGCTGACGCTTCCATATGTGCTAATTAAAACAATTAAATAGAGCGTCTTTCAGATGTTTTTAATTTTATTTGCATGTAATTGCTGTTTGAATTTTATGAAGGCACAAATTAGTGACGGGGTGCAAAAGGGGGTAGTGAAAGCGAAACACACGACGATTGTCAAGATTCGTCGCAAAACCCTCTCCTTCTCAATTTCGATTCTCACCGCCACGCATGGTTCGCCCCGGTAACATGCCAGACGCCCTCCAAGGTGCGGTGGAAGCCCAGAAAAGGAGGTTGGCAGCGGGCTAACAACCCAATCCGGAAGACTAATTGTTAGGAATTGATTAATAATTCATTAATTATATTAAGCCATATTCATTAATTGTGATTTTAATAGATTACAAAGATCTATTTTCATTAATTGATTTTAATAGATTGCAAAGATCTACACTGCCCAAAACAATTAGTGGGTCACTAATTTGTGCCTGAACAGGTCAATATACCAGGCGCGGTGGGCAAGGTCGCAAAAGAAAAACAACTCAAAATCAAGACCGACTTTTACTGATTTCGAGTCTTCGCAATGTCTTTACAACTCCCTGCAATGTTAACATAATCCAAGCATATGCACCTACAACAGAAGCAAGTGATGAGGAAGTGGAAAACTTCTATGCTTCCCTCGAAACCTTGATTAATGAAATACAAAACCGCGAGATCGTAATAATTCTGGGCGATCTAAATTCCAAGGTTGGAAGTAGGCGCGAGGACGATTACCTGCGCCATGTAGCAGGGAAATACGGCATAGGAACTAGAAACGATAGGGGTGAAAGACATACAATTTTGCATTGACAATAACTACTGCATCACGAATACAGTATACAAAGAACATATACTATATACCTATTCTAGTCTAGTCTATTCACCTGGACCTCACCTGATAATAAGACCAAGAATCAGATAGACTACATATTAATAAGAGGACGCTGACGAACATCCATTTTATCGGTAAAGACACTCCCGGGAGCTGACTGCGGATCGGATCATCAACTTTTAGTATGCAAATTCCGGATAAAACTCCAAGCATGCAAGAGATCAATCCCAACATCCCAGCTACCGCTGATATTGGATGAAGCTTTCTTCGAGACTGCCTTGATTCGTAACATCGAGATCAATATACTGCCAAAACAATACGAAAATCCAAACAAAATGTGGATGGACACAAAACACAATAATATCAACGCTAGAGGCAACACAACCGAAAATCAAACCTGTCAAGAAACAACATTGGATGTCTGATAGCACGCTTGACATAGTTGAAATTAGGAGAGAACTCAAAACCAACGGCCTTACCAACAAGGAACAGTGAGTATAAGAAACTTTCAAAGCTCATTCAGGCAAATTGCAAAAAGGACACAAATGACCACCTCAAAAATATCTGCAAAGAAATTCAAAGATCTCTTAATTTCCCTCAGGACGACCCTTGGGGTCACTGCATCAGACCAGACAATTAGGAACAGGTCGAGGGAATGAAAGTTGAGGACAAGGCGACCCTTCCGAAAACCCTCTTTGACTCGACGCCACAGAATAGCAAGGATGAATTTTTTCTCGTGAACATGTCGCATGGCTACAATGGAATTCTGTGTTCTTCACGGAAGAATCAAGGTTCCGTATTACTCGTTGCGATGCATTAAGGCCCAGGCCGCACTACGGCTAAACCGCCGAGATTTTTAATCGCGTAATTTTGTGACTCAAGTAAGCTAATACAAGCGGCCTCACTTGCGGTTTTTTCCCGCGAGTGATTTTTCGTTTAAGGTACTGTGTGTTTCTCGAGCGGTTACCGCTCGCGGGTAAAAACCGTAGTGCGGCTTCGGCCTAATTCCTGATTTAAACCCTATAGAGCAGGTTTTGGATATACTCTAATGACGTGTTCGTGGTCGCCCGCATGCTCCTCAGTCCATCCAGCAACTAACGGCGGCTATTATTGAAGAATGGGGCGCTATACCACAAGAAGACTTTTGCGAAGAATGCCAAGACGCACTATGGGAGCACATTCTTCCTATTAAGTTACCATTTTCTGTACAAAAGTTTCCAATAACAATTAATTTAAATTCGTTTTGCACTTTGGTTTTGTTGGTTGTTAATTATTACGGGTATTTTAAAAGTACGTGATGCAGACGCTTCCATATGTGCTAATTAAAACAATTAAATAGAGCGTCTTTCAGATGTTATTAATTTTATTTGCATGTAATTCCTGTTTGAATTTTATGAAGGCACAAATTAGTGACGGGGTGCAAAAGGGGGTAGTGAAAGCGAAACACACGACGATTGTCAAGATTCGTCGCAAAACCCTCTCCTTCTCAATTTCGATTCTCACCGCCACGCATGGTTCGCCCCGGTAACATGCCAGACGCCCTCCAAGGTGCGGTGGAAGCCCAGAAAAGGAGGTTGGCAGCGGGCTAACAACCCAATCCGGAAGACTAATTGTTAGGAATTGATTAATAATTCATTAATTATATTAAGCCATATTCATTAATTGTGATTTTAATAGATTACAAAGATCTATTTTCATTAATTGATTTTAATAGATTGCAAAGATCTACACTGCCCAAAACAATTAGTGGGTCACTAATTTGTGCCTGAACAGGTCAATATACCAGGCGCGGTGGGCAAGGTCGCAAAAGAAAAACAACTCAAAATCAAGACCGACTTTTACTGATTTCGAGTCTTCGGAATGTCTTTACAACTCCCTGCAATGTTAACATAATCCAAGCATATGCACCTACAACAGAAGCAAGTGATGAGGAAGTGGAAAACTTCTATGCTTCCCTCGAAACCTTGATTAATGAAATACAAAACCGCGAGATCGTAATAATTCTGGGCGATCTAAATTCCAAGGTTGGAAGTAGGCGCGAGGACGATTACCTGCGCCATGTAGCAGGGAAATACGGCATAGGAACTAGAAACGATAGGGGTGAAAGACATACAATTTTGCATTGACAATAACTACTGCATCACGAATACAGTATACAAAGAACATATACTATATACCTATTCTAGTCTAGTCTATTCACCTGGACCTCACCTGATAATAAGACCAAGAATCAGATAGACTACATATTAATAAGAGGACGCTGACGAACATCCATTTTATCGGTAAAGACACTCCCGGGAGCTGACTGCGGATCGGATCATCAACTTTTAGTATGCAAATTCCGGATAAAACTCCAAGCATGCAAGAGATCAATCCCAACATCCCAGCTACCGCTGATATTGGATGAAGCTTTCTTCGAGACTGCCTTGATTCGTAACATCGAGATCAATATACTGCCAAAACAATACGAAAATCCAAACAAAATGTGGATGGACACAAAACACAATAATATCAACGCTAGAGGCAACACAACCGAAAATCAAACCTGTCAAGAAACAACATTGGATGTCTGATAGCACGCTTGACATAGTTGAAATTAGGAGAGAACTCAAAACCAACGGCCTTACCAACAAGGAACAGTGAGTATAAGAAACTTTCAAAGCTCATTCAGGCAAATTGCAAAAAGGACACAAATGACCACCTCAAAAATATCTGCAAAGAAATTCAAAGATCTCTTAATTTCCCTCAGGACGACCCTTGGGGTCACTGCATCAGACCAGACAATTAGGAACAGGTCGAGGGAATGAAAGTTGAGGACAAGGCGACCCTTCCGAAAACCCTCTTTGACTCGACGCCACAGAATAGCAAGGATGAATTTTTTCTCGTGAACATGTCGCATGGCTACAATGGAATTCTGTGTTCTTCACGGAAGAATCAAGGTTCCGTATTACTCGTTGCGATGCATTAAGGCCCAGGCCGCACTACGGCTAAACCGCCGAGATTTTTAATCGCGTAATTTTGTGACTCAAGTAAGCTAATACAAGCGGCCTCACTTGCGGTTTTTTCCCGCGAGTGATTTTTCGTTTAAGGTACTGTGTGTTTCTCGAGCGGTTACCGCTCGCGGGTAAAAACCGTAGTGCGGCTTCGGCCTAATTCCTGATTTAAACCCTATAGAGCAGGTTTTGGATATACTCTAATGACGTGTTCGTGGTCGCCCGCATGCTCCTCAGTCCATCCAGCAACTAACGGCGGCTATTATTGAAGAATGGGGCGCTATACCACAAGAAGACTTTTGCGAAGAATGCCAAGACGCACTATGGGAGCACATTCTTCCTATTAAGTTACCATTTTCTGTACAAAAGTTTCCAATAACAATTAATTTAAATTCGTTTTGCACTTTGGTTTTGTTGGTTGTTAATTATTACGGGTATTTTAAAAGTACGTGATGCAGACGCTTCCATATGTGCTAATTAAAACAATTAAATAGAGCGTCTTTCAGATGTTATTAATTTTATTTGCATGTAATTCCTGTTTGAATTTTATGAAGGCACAAATTAGTGACGGGGTGCAAAAGGGGGTAGTGAAAGCGAAACACACGACGATCGTCAAGATTCGTCACTAAACCCTCTCCTTCTCAATTTCGATTCTCACCGCCACGCATGGTTCGCCCCGGTAACATGCCAGACGCCCTCCAAGGTGCGGTGGAAGCCCAGAAAAGGAGGTTGGCAGCGGGCTAACAACCCAATCCGGAAGACTAATTGTTAGGAAAAGACATCATATTTGCAGTTTTAATTGTAATATTTTTGTAGTTTTTTTTGTATAATAACTTGCTGTAATGTATTTTCTTAAATAATAAAATATGCATTAAATGTAACAGTGTAATTATTTCTGTATAGGTTTGTAACTTTGATGTTATTAAATGAGACTCAAAGAAATATGAATCTGTCATCTTCTTTTATTCTGATAGGAAACAGGGATCATATTGTGCAAACAGCTAGCTATCTCCCAACTTAAACTGAGTCACAAAAGAATTATTTTCGGCAGGAAGACTACACATAAGTCAATTGATTTATCTCTGAGGACTTGATTGGTATTGCCAACGCCAATATCGATGAATTTTGCAGGAGCCATGGGGAAAGTTGTTTATAACCAACATCTGGTATCCAGAATGCTTGCCCAACAGTTTGATGATGTATTTACAGAGGAACCAGAACGAGTCCTGCCTGCCGTTCCAGCGTATACTCGAAATCCCAACTCCTTAGACACAATTGAGTTTACAGAGGAAAAGGTCTAGGACGCAGCTGCCTATCTAAAGACCCACTCGTCACAGGGCATCAATGGCACACCGCCGATCTGAAATCCTGCAAAGATCCTGAAAAATTGCTCTAGGACCATAAGCACCCCACTGGCTGCAACGATGACACAAGCTTTTTCAACCGGATAAGTACCACATACATAGATACAAGCGGTGGTTACGTCGTTTTTATAATGGACACAGATACCAACTACGAAACTAAGGATCCATTAGTCTAACATCCACTCTGCCTGTGGAAGTGCATGGAGGAGATCATTATTAAAGCGTTAATAGACTTTTTCTCCAGAACAACATAATTCCAACTAATTAGTATGGTTTACTACGCAAAAAGTCAATACACACCAACATACTTTCTTGTCTCAACGATTTAACTCATCTACAGGACATCCTGTCGACACTAGTCGCTATAGACTGTGCCGGATCTATGTTCGAGCCGAACCCAGAAACCTCTAAAACCCCATTTGAAACCGTTATAAAAAGCCTAGACACGGTTTGCGAAGCTTTGGTGTTAAAAAAAAACCTACAAGAACAAAATCGCAATATGCCTGTTCCATCCAGAAGAAGGAAAACGCGTTTTGCTAGATTTCGATATGCCATTTGTGGAAGACATCAAAAATTTAAAGGCGATCCAAAAAAATTTCGATAGTTATTCCACTGATGATTTAAAGCCCAACTTTTCTACTTCCATATTGGAATGTAAGAAAGTCCCAAAACGAGGGCAAATTTATGTTTTTTATAACAAATAACGGGGAGCCAAGTGGACGCGACCTCAAAATCAAATCTTTAGATTTGAGGGAGCTGGCGGAAATTCCTAAAATTAATATAGAGTTTGAGTTGTTGCCACTGTCTGAAGACTTCGATTTTGAAGCTTTCAACGCAGAAGTTTATCAAAGCCTCGAAAAAACTGAACCTAAATTCCGTTATGATGAAGAATTTTTGACCATAAAGATCACGGAGGCTATAAAATACAAAACTGCGAATCGATATTTAAGGTAAAAACAAACCCGATTTTTTTTAAATTTCTTATCAATTTTCTTTTTAGATTATATTTAGCTCCAAACTCGGACAAAACAGTTTATATAACATGTACACAAAGATCATTCATAACTGAAGGAAAATTAAA
Organism: Phosphuga atrata; assembly: GCA_944588485.1. NCBI lineage: Eukaryota > Metazoa > Arthropoda > Insecta > Coleoptera > Silphidae > Phosphuga > Phosphuga atrata. The sequence continues at coordinate 62,696,627 of OX155900.1, forward strand.
CCCAAACATAATTATTACTAAGGAAGAACCAATAAAGTTAAGATCCAAGAGGAGAGAAATGTAGATGAAGAAACATTTCTTTTAGAAGTTTCCCCACAAATCAAAAAAAGCTTAATGAAGTCTGAAAAGGAGCAACTGCGCAGTAACCCTTATATAAATAAAAGTTTGACGATATTAAAAGCTTCAAAGAAACGGTACTCAAAGTTTGGTATGACCGTATCCGATCCAAAGGTTTTGAAAGCCAAAACTAGTTCAGATTCTAACTTCATTGCCTTGTGGGAAAGCTGCGTGAAAGAAAACTCAATGCACGTTGAAATACACTGACTTCGGTAAAGTCCATATGACAGAATTAACTCCAAAAACCATTAATCAGCAAAGGCATTTCCTAATGCTAACTATTCCCCAAAATATAATATGCCATAAAATAGGGATACAAAAGCCTGAAGTACCACCTGTTGAAGATACTGACCCTTGTGAAGAGATCCTCAAGCTCCTTGAATATACCACTATTGATTACGAGGCTTCTGAAATGATTATTTACGCGAGGTTGATTATTTCAAGGAGGAACTGTTTGGCGGGGATTATGTTACGCCAAAGCGGAAGGATTGGGTCACAGATAAGTTATATGATAACGATGTCAGAGGCGGTTAAAGGTGGTAAGAGGGTTAAGGGAGAGAAACCAAAAGCAAGCTATAAAAGAACCAAAAAATTAGTTTTTAAAATTCAGATTCACTCATGTAAAACTAATTTGTTGTTTAGGACGTTGTTGTTTATCAAATTTGGTTTTCATAATATTTGTGCAGTTTTTTCATCGTAATATTTTTGAAAAATAACTTGCTGTAATGTATTTTCTTAATTAATAAAATAAGCATTTAATGAAAGTGTAATTATTTCTGTATAAGCTTGTCTGTAACTTTGATATTAATTCAGACTCAAATAATATGAATTTAAAACAATGCGAATGCAGCCTGAAAATATAAATATATTCAACCTTTCTGGAGCTCTATAACAATTACTGGGTCTTTTTAGAAAGGACAAAACGACAAATTTCACATGAGATTTGTTTTGGTAGTCCTAAAAAGACTCAGTAATTGTTATAGAGCTCCGGAAAGGTTGAATAAATCTATATATTCAGGCTGTGTTCCGATTGTTTTAAGTTTGTATGATTATCTATAACATGGGATCGTTTTACCAATTCTAATATGAAATTGTTTTCTTCCTTAATCCTTTCACCGCCATTACGGGAGATGTAACCCGGGGCCCTGAATTTATATTGCGCCGTCCTGGGCGATGTAGCCCGGGGTTTATTTTTTTTTACCAGCGCCATGTAGTGATAAAACGCTGAAATTATTTGAAGTTTAAGAAATTTCAAAAATTTTTTCGAAAAATCCCGACTATTTAAAAAAAAATCACTCCGCGCAAACTTCAGACCGCGGAACGGCGAAACTCGCAGTCCGGATAGAAAAAAGACCAGGCTACACGGTGAAGTTGTCAGTTTTCTGGATAGATCATGTCTTGGTGGTTTGCGGGCGTGTTGAAAAAAAGTCGAGAAATCTCCACGTCCATACAGCCGGCTCCACACATTGGCTCACACGGCCAGGTCAATGTGTGTTCCAACATTTGCTGTTCTTTCAAACACAAGTGGGCGTCTACATATTGGCTGACAAGTGCCAACTTCTCAGTTCACAAGTTGTAGATCCAATGGTAATATGACTGGTGATCTTGATCTTGCGGTTGCTGCTTTTGGCCAATGTAATGTAATGTAAAATATATGGCCAGTGTGTGGAGGGAGAACTTGTCATGTGGGAGCATGCGCCAATTCCTTTGAAGCGGGACAGAAACCGACAACCCAATGGCCAGCCGCCAATGCATGTGCCAACCTTCACCAGCCCATACACAAGCGCCAACTTTTTCATCCACACATTGGCCATGTGACGTATGCCACATCACATGACCAATGTGTGGAGCCTAAACTGTTAGGAAAACTAAAACGGAAACCACCGGACAGACTTTACGGCAACGACCCAAGCATCGAAGAAGGAACAATGTTTTATCACTATACTCCAGGAATGTAAGGACTCTGTATCGGAGCAGCACACTCCAAATACTAGGAGACATACTAGAAAAATATAATGCAGACATAACTGCGCTGCAAGAAGTAAGATGGACAGCACAAGGCCATATACAAAAAAGAGATTACGATGTGTTATAGCTGCCATAAAAATACAGGTACAAACTAGGAACAGCTTTAATAATCAACAAACGTATCAGAGAACAAGTAATTGGTTGCAATCCAATCAGTCCCTCACTATGTACGATAAAGGGCACATAAAGGGGACAAAATTGTTCAATATGAGTATCGTTAACGTACACGCCCCAATGGAAGAAAAAGGCGAGTTCTATGAAAATCTAGAGGCGGCTTTAGTAGATAGGCTATTAGAGTTCTAGCGCAAAATCCCATTTTCCAATCCCAATATTTACATAGGGGATTTACATAGAGATCTGAATTCATATTTCTTCCATCCGGGAGGTTAGTGGATCGGAGACACCTCAGTTTTGCCTCAACTGAAGTTCAGCTTCTATTCAGCTTTAATTGGCTTTTAATCAGCTTGAATCGACTTTTAATCTTTAACAGCATTAATCTCATCGGGTTAATTTAGTTGGGTTAGCACTAGGGTAGGTTAGTTTATGGGAGGTTAAGACAGAAGCGAGCTTCATTGATTAAAGCTGATTAAAATCCGATTAAAGCTGAACTTCCACTTGAGGCCCAACTGAGGTCTCTCGGACCCAGCAACCTCCCGGACCGGAAGAAATGTGAATTCAGACCCCTATGTAAATTCTTATGGGATTTTGCGCTAGAACTCTTATAGCCTATATACTGGCTTTCGACAACACCCCAAAACAAGACATAAGAATAAGAAAGCCCCGGAAGACAACGTACCAAAGAGGCTATTACACGCCCAACTACAGGGAGGACGAAAAAGAGGCAGGCCAAAACTCCAAAGATGGCAGGAGTAACAGAAGGCATCAAAGTTAGAACTTCTAGGCTGGAGACGACTAGCACAAAACAAGGACGAATGGAGGAAGACACTTTGGGAGGACAGGCCTGCACAGGGCTGTAGCGCCACATATGCTGATGACAAATTAGTGACCCGCTTATTGTTTTGAGCAGTGTACTATTTTCATTAATTGACTTTAATAGATTACCCAGACCTAGATTCATAGATATCTTTGTAACAAGAGGAAAACTAAGTTGAAATATCTTGTAAACTAAAGGAAGTAGAACTAAAAAGTTTTCAGATTTGGATAACTTGTCCAGCTAGGCATTACCAATTTTTGATCTAGGAAGTTTTAGTAGTCTCCATCAATAGTCTTGTTCCATCAAAGGAATTGAAACTTAGAAAAACTACCTAGGCTGTAAGCCAAAATTCATTACACATTCTTTCCTAAATAGGAAATTCTTTCCTAGGAAGAATTTCCTTCTTCCTATAAATTTCCTAGAATTTAAGTTCTAAGGAATTAGAATTCCTTTCGTCGATCTTCAAGCAGTAAATTACCTGGACTAGGCGGATTTGCACTGACTATCTGAGCAACAACTTGGGAATCGTCCGCCGCGGGCTCTTCAGCCTCCGTTGTGATCTCAAGAGGTGCTTGCATGCTAACATTGGGGGGATTATCTACTTCCGGTTCGGGGACGGCGACGGTTTCTTCCTCCGGTTTCATTAAAGCCTGGTTTATTAAACCCGCATTTTCCGGAGCAACCAGCAAACACTGCTGCTCACCGTCTTCACCCTACCAAAAACCAAATAAGTCAATAAAAATAAGTTAATTTTTGCGAGTTTTTACTTGTGTTATGAGTATCGTTTGTCCTTCTTCATTTTGTCCGGCGACTTGGTAAATGGTGCCGTCCTCGCCGGTGATTAGCAAAGGCGTTTCCGTCTCGGACAAGGCCAGTTGGCTCAAAGTGTCGGCGCTAGTTGTCGGAACGGCGGATTCTTCCATTTGCACCTCTTTCTTCAGCAGGTTGGCTTCGCACGGCGCTTTCATCTCCTTGGCCTGGTGATGTACCTTCTGCGTCGTCATTAATATAGGTACGGCTTCAGTATCTAGAATCAAATTCATTTAACAAACGGATTAAATCGATAAACGCACCGAATTCTTTTACCTACAAGTGACGGCATACTTATAACTGTATTTTCACTAGTAGGGGTCGCGACGAACGTGGTGACAACTTGCTGGAGCATTTGATTTGTCTTAGGTGAAGGGTAAACTTTATTATCACCAATTTTCCTAACTAAACTCCTGTTGGCCATGGGGTTTGAAGTACTGTGGATTATCCGTTTCCTAATGATTGGCGCTTCTGATTTCTGTTTTGGGGCCATCACTCGACTCCTCTGCATGGAATTATTGCCCGGCGTTATCCGGGTGATTATTGCTTGAGGAGCCGACCTTTGGCCCATAGTACGGTTTAATATCGTCTTGTGGGTCGTGTGAGTTCTATGCACTGGACCACTCACTCGCCTTACGGAAGTTATGTTGGCGTTTGTTAACGCTGTACTCAATATTGAATCGGATGTTTTTGGTTTTGTTTCCATTGATGTGGATTGTACTACGGGTTTATCTATGTGCTATAATATAACAAAAATAATATATTAAAGAACGAGTTCAATAAGCGCGGTTTTGACGCACGCGTCCATGTTTAGAAAACGACGAGCGTAGCGAACTCCTTGAAGAGTTTTCTATTGGAAGTGCGAAAAACGCCTTATGAACGAGGTTTTTTATAGTATTTTTTCTATTTTGCGCCCTTTTATGCCATTAAAAAAAAATTTAGTTTGGTCCGATGTGGATGCCGGGTATTCTCTTCAAACACTGTGGCCTATTGTATTTTACATTCACTTACACTTATAGGCCCAGAAACCTAGTTGTTATTGTAAATTGCGCTAATTAATATTTTTCACATTTGTCTTCTGGTACAAATGCGGCCGGCACTGGGGATAGAACGGACCGAGTTATATCCCCGGTACTCTATACTGTTAGCGCTCTAACATGAGGCCACGAGCGTCACCTCTACACCACTCGCGCCAGCTAATTTTTAAATATAAAAATCACCGATATATATTTAGAAAATTGTATCGCACTCGGCGAGCCATAACCGCACGTATATGAGTGCTATTATGAGTGCATTACAGACGCAAAATAGAAAAATAATAAAACTAAATTTGTACGCGAAGTCTATTTACCATAGCTATGTCTGAGTCTTGGCATTCCTTCCTTACAAGTGCAATAGTCTCAACTAAACCCTCATTTGTGTTACTTATATCACTTTCTTTTTCTGGTTTTGGATCATCAGTCAAGTCTTTTAGAATATCAGCCGCGGCTAATTTCACTAAATTATCCAAAGCTACAGTGTTATCATTACTACAATTCTGTGGCTCTTCTACTAAAAATTACACATATTTTTAAAAAAATTACAAATATTTTAAACTGTAAGTTACTTTTAATTTGTGGTTCTGGTTCGATTGGTTCGCCGTTTTTATCCAAGACTTTTCCTGTTAGCGGACAAAGGGTGAAAGCGGCTGGAGGACTGTCGGGTGCGGGAATGGGTAAATCGGTAGGGAATTCTAATTCTTCAACTCCGTCCGATTCCTCTTCTTCCTTGTCGGGAGTGATGACGTCGGGAGTGACTTTTTTGGCGGCAGCTGCTAGTTGTTGCTGCTGCGTGTTTTGTTTCTTCTGCATGTAAACCCGGCCGCTGTAATTTCTCAGCGGAGGTTTACGTAGGATGTTTGCCGTTTTGCTCATTGTTGATCCATTGGTGACTTCTTTTTTGATAACTTTGATGCTGGTTTGTCCTATTTTTGGTGCGACTTTGAGGAGGGTTTGTCCACAGCTGGTGGCGAGCTTCGAAGCTTTGGTGTCCAATTTTATGATTCCAGCTGTTTTAGACATGACGTAAACGCCTGAACTGAGGGAAGGTATTTGTTTCTGATTGATTCGAACGATACCTTTCGAATCCGGTATGAGAATGTTCTCGGGCAGAGTGATTTTCTCGATTTTCTTCTTCTCGATGCCGTTGTTCTGAGATTTCTGAATGCGTTTTATAGTCACTAGAGGAGTGTCGTTCTCTGAATCCGAACTGTACTCTTCGTATTTCATCCGTTTCTCGAAGGAATCGTCGTCGTCCGAATCGTCGCTGAAGACGCGTTTATTGCTGGAATTTTCATCAGCTTCCATATTCCCACACCACTGTTTCACTTGATTCAAAGCTTTCTGTTTACTTGTCCGTTGAGGACGACTGAAATAACAACTTCTTAATAACCAAAACATCCCTAACATACATTAAAACCTACCCTCCAGCAGTTAACTGTATTATCTCTTGACTCTGCTTTTTGGGCATTTTCTTCTCCAAACTTTTCTGCAGTTTCAACTGGGCTTTGTGAATTTGCCAATGCTTCTCAAATTCCTCCACCATAATTTTACAATGTTCCAAACTAGCTACTGGTTCCCAAGAATTCTTCTCACTTCAATAACAAAACGAATAAAACACAAAAACTTTAACCAAAAAGATAACAACACTTACGCATCAAAATCTTCCCATTTTATTAAATATTCAAACGTTTTCCTCCTAGGATTATATCTTTTAGCAACGATTTTCTCAACCGGAAGCTCAACATTCGGATCTCCTCCCGTTTTAACTGCCTTCCTATACGTTTTCGGCTTCTGCAGAACACAAACAAATAACAATGACAATAACCAATATAACACAACATACAATCATAAATAACCAATATAACACAACATACAATCATAAATAACCAATATAACACAACATACAAATAACGGTACTTACGTATTAACGCCACCACCGCTACATTTCTATATGCAGCCAATTTACACCCAGATTTTTTATGATAAATCATAAAATAAAACATTTTGTTTAAAATTAAAACATTATCTTTTAACCTCCAAAAACTTTATCTTTTAACTCCAGTTAGGTTAAGTTTGCCCGCCGCGAAGCGGACAGATAATGAAGACAACATACGCGCGGTAGCGCGAACTCTTGATTCAATATATATCGGTGGGGGCGTTAATACGTAAGTACCCAAATAACCAATAGAATACAGTTACCTTATTTGCAGCCACTTTATTATTCAGTTGAACAGGTTTTAAAATAGCCTTTTTATTTTTACCCTTCTCTGTGGAAGCTTCTTGTTCCGACTCATCGCCCAAAGGATCCTTTTCATCTTTAACTGAATCCATACTATCTAAACACAAAAGATCATTAATCAATAACAAAACCTTGTGGACACAATCATTAATTTCCACTTACGATCCTCGCTTTCCACTTTCTCTTGTATTTTCACTTCATTGATTGCATGCTTCAACAAATAACAATTAATACAAAACGGTTGTAATGACGTTAATGAACGATCTGTCAGCAGCAAAAAAGCTTGATTGATTTAATATTTATTACAATCCATCAAATAAAAACGTTGCAAAATATCTAAGTTGTATCTGTTGGCACACCTGAGATGGAATGGGTATTTAAATACCCACCAATGACGTGCGACCTTTGTGAGAATCAGTCAAAACAGTCAGCAAACTGTCGTAGGTAACAAACTGTTATTAACGATATTGCGCATGCGTCAGACAATCTGCTGACCGTTTTGGTTGATGGAACAAACCTATAAATTACTTAGGTCTATAAAGCTGGCATCCCCACCCCTTCAAAATTCAAATTTGATAAGAACAGAATTATGTGCTCGTTATATGCTAATGGTGGCTAGGTGTGGTAGTGGTTCAGATAGCTAAGCACTTGACTCTTGAGTCAGACAGCGTGGGTTCGAATCCCACACAGAACCAAAGCAGCAAAAATTAAAAACTAATGGCTGCAACCCATCACACTAAATTCCCCAATCCGGCCTAGGCAACTGTGGGGTCTCAACTGCCTAACACCTTTGGAAATTTGTCGTTCGGATACGACTTTAAACCGCTAGGTTCCCCACATTCAAATCTTAGTGCTGAGATTGGATATGCGGCAGAGAAGAGGCCGTTGTCCAGCAGTGTGACATAAAAGGCTGATGATGATTCTAGATGTGCTAATTATGTGCCGTAATCGCGAATTATGTGCCGCAATTGCGGATTATGTGCTAATTGTGTGCCGCAATCGCGATTTTTGTGCTCGAAGCGTTTAATGAAAAAATCAAATTTTGCTAGTGGGGGTGCTAACTTACCTAGCACCCACCCATCAAAAAAAATTGGGATACCGATACCAAATAAGCACTACAACCATGGGCGTAGGCAGAGGGGGGGTTTTGGGGGTTCAAACCACCCTGGTTTGTGCTATAATTTGCAACATTATATTGAAATCAGGAGGGACGAGTAGAGACGACTCAGCTTCAAGAGAGCATGGTAGATGTGGAGTTTAGGAACCCTTGTTTCAATTTTAGAAAGTAAATTGGTGCATTTCTTGAAACCCCTCCGAAAACAAAACTTTGATGCAAAATTTTCATATCTGAACCAAAATTTAGAAGCAAAATTTTCAATTTAAAAGCAAAATAAAATATTTATAAGCAACATTAAAAATTTAGAAGCAAAATGTTCAACTTTGAAGGAAAATTTAGGAGCAAAATTTTCAATTTAAAAACAAATTGTACAATTTATAAGCAGAATTTAGAAGCAATTGAAATTTAAAATTTAAAAGCAAAATTTTCAATTTAGAAACAAATTGTTTAATTTATAAGCAGAATTTAGAAGCAAAATTTTCAAATCTGAACCAAAATTTAAAAGCAAAATTTTTAATTTAGTAGCAAAATGTTAAGTTTAGAAGCTAAATTTTAAAATCTGAAGCAAAATTTAAAATTTAGAAGCAACATGTTAAATTTACAAGCAAAATTTTTAAATCTGAACCAAAATTTAGAACCAAAATTTTCAAATCTGAAACAAAATTTTGCTTCTACAAAATTTTCAATTTTGAATCAAAATTTAGAAGCAAAATTTTCAAATTTAAAATTACATTTAAAATTTACAGCAAAATTTTAAATTTACAAGCAAAATGTTCTTTTTAGGAGCTAAATTTTCAAATCTGAATCAAAATTTAAAATCAAAATTTTAAATTTAGAAGCAAAATTTTAAAATCTGAGGCAAAATTGGGAAGCAAAATTTTCAATTTAGAAGCAAAATGTTAAGTTTAGAAGCTAAATTTTAAAATCTGAAGCAAAATTTAAAATTTAGAAGCAACATGTTAAATTTAGAAGCAAAATTTTCAAATTTAGAAGCAAAATGTTCAGTTTATAAGCAACATTTTAAATCTACAAGCAAAATGTTCTCTTCAGGAGCAAAATTTTCAAATCTGAAGCAAAATTTAAAATTTAGAAGCAACATGTTAAATTTAGAAGCAAAATTTTCAAATCTGAACCAAAATTTAGAAGTAAAATTTTCAAATCTGAAACAAAATTTAAAAGCAAAACTTTCAATTTAGAACCAAAATTTAAAATTTAGAAGCAACAAGTTAAATTTAGAAACAAAATTTTCAAATTTAGAAGCAAAATGTTCATTTTATAAGCAAAATTTACAAGCAAATAGTTCTATTTAGGAGCTAAATTTTCAAATCTGAAGCAAAATTTAAAATTTAGAGGCAACATGTTAAATTTTGAAGCAAAATTTTTAAATCTGAACCAAAATTTAGAAGCAAAATTTTTAAATCTGAACCAAAATTTAGAAGCAAAATTTTCAAATCTGAAACAAAATATAGAAGAAAAGTTTTCAATTTTTGAACCAAAATTTAGAAGCAAAATTTTCAAATTTAAAATTACATTTAAAATTTTCAAGCAAAATTTTAAATTTACAAGCAAAATGTTCTATTTAGGAGCTAAATTTTCAAATCTGCATCAAAATTTTCAATTTAGAAGCAACATTTAAAATTTAGAAGCAACATGTTAAATTTAGAAGCAAAATTTTCAAATCTGAACCAAAATTTAGAAGCAAAATTTTAAAATCTGAAACAAAATTTAAAAGCAAAACTTTCAATTTAGAACCAAAATTTAGATACAAAATTTTCAAATTTAGAAGCAAAATGTTCAGTTTATAAGCAACATTTAAACTTTACAAGCAAAATTTTAAATTTACAAGCAAAATGTTCTATTTAGGAGCTAAATTTTCAAATCTGAACCTAAATTTAAAAGCAAAATTTAAAATTTAGAAGCAACAAGTTAAATTTAGAAAGCAAAATTTTCAAATTTAGAAGCAAAATGTTCAGTTTATAAGCAAAATTTACAAGCAAAATGTTCTATTTAGGAGCTAAATTTTCAAATCTGAAGCAAAATTTAAAATTTAGAGGCAACATGTTAAATTTAGAAGCAAAATTTTTAAATCTGAACCAAAAATTAGAAGCAACATTTTTAAATCTGAAAGAAAATTTAAAAACAAAATTTTCAATTTTGAACCAAAATTTTCGAATTTAAAATTTACAGGCAAAATTTAAAATTTACAAGCAAAATGTTCTATTTAGGAGCTAAATTTTCAAATCTGAATCAAAATTTAAAAGCAAAATTTGCAATTTAGAAGCAAAATTTAAAATGTAGAAGCAACATGTTAAATTTAGAAGCAAAATTTTCAAATCTGAACCAAAATTTAGAAGCAACATTTTCAAATCTGAAACAAAATTTAAAAGCAAAACTTTCAATTTAGAACCAAAATTTAGATGCAAAATTTTCAAATTTAGAAGCAAAATGTTCAGTTTATAAGCAACATTTAAACTTTACAAACAAAATTTTAAATTTACAAGCAAAATGTTCTATTTAGGAGCTAAATTTTCAAATCTGAACCTAAATTTAAAAGCAAAATTTTCAATTTAGGAGCAAAATTTAAAAGTTAGAAGCAACATGTTAAATTTAGAAGCAAAATTTTCAAATTTAGAAACAAAATTTTCAAATCTGAACCAAAATTTAAAAGCAAAATTTTCAATTTAGAAGCAAAATTTTCAAATTTAGAGGCAAAATGTTCAGTTTATAAGCAACATTAAAAATTTACAAGCAAAATATTAAATTTACAAACAAAATGTTCTATTTGGGACCTAAAGTTTCAAATCTGAACCAAAATTTTCAAATCTAAAGCATAATTTAGAAGCAAAAATTTCAAATCTCAAGTAAAATTTTCAAATCTGAAGCGAAATTTTCAAATCTGAATTTTGTTATATGAGAAAATATTTTCTAACCTAACAAATTTGGTGTTTTTTGATTTATGTGCTCTTTATGTGCTAATTATGTGCAGAAATCACAATTTTTTTCTCAAATTTGTGTGCTATATTATTATAAATTTTTCCACTTTACGGCTCATACAGTTCGGGGTGAATTTTTCGTACAAGGGTGCGAGCCCAAAAATCATGAATAACATATTGGAGAGCACATAATTATTGCAATAATTTCGCGTTGTTTAAAATTTGTTTGCTCGATTTTTATAGATTTCACTTCTTGTGGCTCATGCAGATCGGGGTGAATTTTTCGTACAAGGGTGCGAGCACAAAAATCACGAATAGCATATCCAGAGAGGACATTATTATTGCAACAATTTTGATTTGGATAAAATTTCTGTGCTCCATAATTATACACTTAACTGCAAAAATAACGCACCACTTATACATTCTGATTTATTTTGTAAAATAATATGTGTTTTCCGATTCATCAATTACAAGTATAATAATAATGTTTATTGTCATGCCTTTTGTTAGGTTTTAGCTGTCCTCTTTATTTAATCTCGAAGTTATAGCAGCTTTTCATAAGTAGTATGGTTTTCCAATAATTAAACCTCGCTTCTAATATTGGTTTTCACTTGTTTTATCAATAGATACGATAATTCTCATTTGTGAAATACATCTGCTCGCAATGCAACGTACTACACAAAATTTAAATCGTGATGAATGTCTTGAAATTGTTACATTGTCCAATGAAGGACTAACAAATCGCGAACTTGGTAGAACATATCGAGTGTCTCATACAACGGTCAGTAGGGTTCTGCAGAGGTTTATAGAGAAGAAAGATCACGCTAGACGACCTGGTCTAGGCAGACCACAAGCTAATAATGCCATGGAGGACCGTTTTTTAATGCTTTGAACACTGAGGGAACGGTTCTCCACTGCCCAAAGTCTCCAAATACAACTTGCTGAGGTTCAGGCACAGTTGTTAGTGAAGATACCGTAAGAAGACTTCGTGCTTCAAATTTGGACCTCGGGTAGCAGCTACTGGTCCCAGATTTGTCTGCAGACCACCGAAGAAACAGAATGGCTTTTGCAAGGAGCATCTGGATTGGGAAATCCATGATTTGGAGCAGGTATTATTTACAGATGAGTCAAGGTTTTGCCTTGTAAGTTCTGATCGCCGTCCAAGAGTGTACAGAAGGCCAAACGAAAGATATTTTGCTTGTAACATTCGAGAAACCATTTTATATGGAGGTGGCTTAGTGATGGTATAGGGTGGAATATCTTTAACAGCTCGCACAGAGCTTTTGCTTATTGATGGTGGACGTCTGCATTCTGAACGATACATAAAAGACATTTTAGAACATTTTGTGGTACCTTTTGCATCTTACATTGGGGATGGATTTGTTCTTATGCAGGATAATGCTAGGCAACATGCGCCACATATTGTTACTGAATTTTTAAATTATGTTAATATTCATGTCCTGGAGTGGCCAGCCTGCAGTCCAGACCTGAAGCCAATAGAGCATCTTTGGGATATAATGTGGAGCCAAGTTAGAAGTCAACACCCATCACCTAACAGCTTAGACGAGCTGATACAAAATCTTATCCACGTAACACTATGGTAACAGGTAACACTATAGTCCATTTTTTTTAAGAATGCAGTAACTAGAATCCTGATTCACACTATGACAGACGTTCAATCTAGTTACAAAATTTGGCGCTAAATTCAAATATAGTTACTTGAATATAAAATTGGTAGTTTATTAAAGGTTTCATTGAATATCTTATTATTATTGATGAAATACTCCAAATGGAACAATAGTAATAAAATACAAACAAATATATGGAGAAAAACGCAAAAAATCTAAATGATATAAACAGATCAGATGATAATTGTGAAATGCTGCAACAAACAGCTGCAAATGCACGTGAAAAGAAAGAGAGAAAAGAGGTTGAAATGGAGAAGTAAATATCATCGGGTGAACTTCTCCTCGATTCAAGCTAATCAGAGAACAAGGTCAAAAAAGCCCTACCTTCCCTGTACTGCATTCTTTAAAAAAATGGACTATAGTTATTGATAAGCCAAAAACGTTTCAAAAGAAGCTGTATTTGTGTGTATATTAATAATTATCATTTTTCATAATTTTGTTTAATAAACCATATTTTTGGTTTTCGTTTTTTCTCCACAATTATTTAGGTCAAATTTATTATTATTGTCGAAATAATTCTGTTTATGTGTTCTTTTCTTAATTTGTTTTTCAAAATGTGTGATAATATTGACGACAATTAAAATAAATCGAAATGTATATGTGGTGCGTTAATTTTGCAGTTAAGTGTAGATTGCACCTCTTATAGCTCATACCGTTCGGGGTAATTTTTTCGTACAAGCGTACGAGCATAAAAATCGCTAATATCATATCTAGAGAGCACATAGTTATTGCAACTATTTCGCGCCGGTTGAAATTTGTGTGCTCGATTGTTGAAGATTTTACCTCTTCTGGCTCAAACAGTTTGGAGATATCTGGAGAACACATAATTAATGCAACAATTTTGTGTCATTTAAAATTTATGTTCTCGATTATTGAAGATTTCCCCTCATAAGGCTGATACAGTTCGACTAGCACCACCACACCTCTTCAAAATTCAAATTTGGTGCTTTTTTGATTTATGTGCTAATTAGGTGCAGCAATCGCAATTTTTGTTCAAATTTGTGTGCTCGATTATTAAAAATTTCACCCCATATGGCTCATACAGTTCGGGGTGAATTTTTAAAATTTGTCTGTCTGATTTTTATAGATTTCATCTCTTAGGGCTCGTGCAGTTCGGGCTGAATTTTACGTACAAGGGTACGAGCACAATATTCCTAAATAGCACATAAGAAGAGCACATAATTATTGCAACAATTATGAGTTAGTTAAAATTTCTATTCTCGATTATTAAAGATTTCGCCTCTTAAGGCTAATACAGTTCGGGGTGATTTTCTCGTACAAGGGTGCACGCATAATTATTGCAACAATATCGCGTTAGTTAAAACTTTGTGCTCGATTATTATAGATTTCACCTCTTACAACTCATTCCGTTCGGGGTAAGTTTTTCGCACAAGGGGTTGGATTAGCGACTTCGCTCCAGGGTACTTGAAAAGCACATAAATAGCACATAATTGTAGTGCTTATTTAGTATCGGTATCCCAATTTTTCAGATGGGTGGGTGCTAGCTTGTCTGTCAAGTTAGCACCCCCCACTAGTAAAACTTGAATCTTTCATTGAAGGTTTCGAGCACAAAAATCGCGATCGCGGCACATAATTAGCACATAAAGAGCACATAATTCTGATATTATCAAATTTGAATTTTGAAGAGGTGGAGGCTTTATAGACCTAAATTACTTATTACAACGAACGTATTATAACTATTATTACCTTGGCTTGTTCAAATGTAGTTGCGATTTCAAACAAGGCTTGAATATTCTCCGCGGCTTTAATCCACGACTCCTTCTCCCTATCCTCCAGATTGCACCACTTTTTATAAAGACTCCACGACGTAGGATCCTTGTCGCCTTCCTCCTCCTCCTTCCTATCCTTAAACTTGGTGTTCTTCCACAATGTGAAGGCCCATATCTGCGGCTTCTTCTCGTCCTTTAACACCTCCTTCAACTCGTCATTTTCCTCGCACTTCTCGTTCTTCTTGTGCTCTTGGAACCCCTCAAGGTAATAGTACACTTTGTGGCACTTACCACAAACCAACAGATCTTGTTCACTCACTTCTTTGGCCGATTCTAAAACAATAACTTATTTATAGTCCACACAACAAAACTTGCATACTGATCTGCCTGAATAATCACACTTTTATAATAGACCTTTTTACAGTTAGTTAAGCGCATGTGCGTCAATCATGCTTAAAAGGTGGGTCCACACAACAAAACTTCAACACACAACAAAACAATGATCTGCTTGAATAATCACACTTTCATAAAAGACCTTTTTACGGTTAGTTAAGCGCATGCGCGCCCGCCATGTTTAAAAGACGGGAATATGAAAATTTCGGGCAAAAAGTGCCCGAAAAACATGGCGGAAATTGACGCATGCGCACAAAAAAATTCAACTATGAAAAGGTCTATTCGTAATAAACTTATGAATAGACCTGTTCATAGTTGAAATCTAAAAAAAAATTCTAATATAAGAACAATAAATTAACCTAATTTTTTATACAATTAATCAAGATTATTTTCATCATATCTGCTGGATTATCAGAATCTTATTGTGTATTGAAAATTACCTGTTACTGAAAAGTGATAATAACATCTGTGTTGGGACAGTTTTACTAATTAAATTAAGGGAGGGACACGGAAATCTTCTATTACTCTTTAGCACACAGCACTCAATATGCCTTGTGTGAGCCTTTCGCAAGGAAGTAACGAGAAATGTCAAGACCTAATATGCTAAAGAGTAACAGAAGATTTCCGTGTCTCTCCCTTGATTTAATTAGTAAAGCTGTCCCAAAGTGGATGTTATTATCACTTTTCAATTTTGAGTAGGCATTGTCTATGTGACTGTATAAATCGTTGTCAATTTGAACATTACCTATTATTGTTTCACTTTGTTTTTGTTCGGCTAATGTGATCAACGGATGAGGAGGCGTCGGCGTTCGTTCAACGGGATCAGGGGTGATTTCACTCTCTTTTTCTTCCTCTTCTGTTTTAACCTCCTCTTTAGCTTCTTCTTCAGACATCGCAGATATCCTAGAAAGCAAGAAGAAATTTGAATCCGCTTTCTGTGCCAAAATGGATAGAGGTGAAAGTGGAATATTGTAAATTACTGTTGTTATTGTGTCTGCCAAACTTTTTTATCTCACGGCTGAAGGGCGAGAAGACGCCCTTCCAGCGTATATTCGAAATCCTAAAGGTCGATTCTCATATACGCGACACTCAACTATTGAGTCAATATATATACGCGACACTATATACGCGAATAATGATTACATTGTTTCAAATGGGCACGTTCTCACTACGGCTATGCGATGTGTCCATTTAAAACAATGTAATCATTATTTGAAAGGCGATGTCGCACGACGTCGCGTAGTGGGTGTCGCGCATATGAGAATCGACCTTAAATGGGCACTCGCGTAGCCATCGTGGGAACGTGACCATTTAAAACAATGTAATCATTATTTGACAGGCGATGACGCACGACGTCGCGTAGCTGAGTGTCGCGCATATGGGAATCAACCTTAAATGGTCACGTCGCGTAACCATAGTGGGAACGTGGCCATTTAAAACAATGTAATCATTATTTGACAGACGATGTCGCACGACGTCGCGTAGCTGTGTGTCGCGCATATGGGAATCGACCTTAACTGCTTAGGCACAATCTACTTTACAGAGAAAATGATCCAGGACGCAATTGCCTCTTTAAAGAAAACGCGTCACCTGGTATCGACGGCATACCACCGATATTCCCGAAAAATTGTTTCGAGACCATAAGCGCCCCATTAGTTAAATCGATGTCGTAAGACCTTTCAACCGAAAGTACCATACACGTGCCGCATTTACGCCCATTTTTAATAACGAGACAGGTAGCAATCACAAAACTACCGACCCATTAGTCGACATCCACTCTGTCATTGAAGGAGAAGACCATTGCGTGTGCATGGCGAAGATCATTGTTAAAGAGTTAACTTCCTTCTCCAGAACAACATAATTCCAAGTAATCAACTCCCAACCACCTGTAGGTTAGCTAAGTAGGAAACTTTGTCAGGAGTCCTGATGGAACACTGCTGTTGTAATAAAAACCAGGACTCGACATCTGTGCCATTAGCGCACATTCCAAAACGTGCCCTTTGTCCCACGTTTTGGATAAATGCAATTGTTTTATAGTTTGTCCAGAAACTAAGGGTTTTTATAACCACGCTAAAATCTACCTCCCCCAAACAAATTAGAAAACGTGCGAAGGCCTATAAAAACCTTCTTATAGAGATTAACCAGAGGACCAGACATTTTCAGGGATTTAGATAATTTAAGCCTCGATTGTTCATGGGACGAGCCAAGAAAATTCAATCTCCCCCTTATTTGAATTAGAGGGATGATTTAACCCCTCTTACAGATATATTATACTAGGAATGGTATAAATACCAATCCCCAGTTGTCAGTAACAAGTTGTAAGTAAGAAGTAAGAGAAAATAGAGTAGCGTGGTAAGCTATTAAGCTATTCTATAGTCTATACTATAAGTCTCTAAGTTCTATCTACTATAAGTTCTTAAGTCTTAAGTTATTTCATTGTATTATGGTTTAATTAAATTGTTAAAACCAACTCGACTATTATCCGACAAACTACGTGCCTTGCGAATCCCGGTGAACATTACATTAAAAGATCCCGAGATATTTAGATATATCTCAGAGCCTGAAGAATTGTTGGCCAGCAGTCCTTCCCTCTCAACATTGAAGTCGGCGGTGGTTCACACCATAACCCCCTCACAACATTGGTGGCAGTCCCACAACATTGGTGGCAGCCTCACAACACTGTAGACTTATAAAACACCTCAAGGCCCTAGGCCTGGAGGAAGATGACCGATGCAGATTCTGGGGCTCAGCAGAGGAAACTTGCCCAAAAACTGCGGAGCAAGAGTGCTGTAGAGCAAGAGTGCTGTGGAGCAAGAGTGCTGCAGAGCAAGAGTGAGATGTACCTTGAGGCCCACTGCTTGAACGCAGAGGAGTTGCAGTCCTTGAATACCACCCAAATCCTGAAATTCCTAATGGAATCAGGACTAGAGAAGGCGCTTTAAATGGGTAAGTATACCAAAGTTTAGAGAAAGAGAATGAAGTACAATAGATCTATGAAAGTCGGAGTACAAGTCATCAAAAAATCTACAATCTAAGTGCTCATCCACGTTGACTCGCACGTGCGGTCACCAAATAACAAACATATGACGTAATATCCAAGTGTTCACGTACGAAACGCACGTGCGGTTTAAGTAGCGGGAAAGCTAGCGACTGGCTTGCGCGGCGCGCTCGCGGCAATATCAAACCAACCAAAATATACCAACCAAAACATAAACTTAGGTTAGTAGACTAACCTAACCTGACAACAGGTCACACTCGCGAAAACGCCTGGCGGTCAATGTGAATACGAACTCGCCACGGCTACCGCGCCCGCGCGTTCCTACGTGAATAAACACTGATGCGCTCAAGGTCAGTGGCACTCCGCTCGAATTGCGCCTCATACATTTCCATAGTGCATAATACTATCGCTATGTCGCCGCGCCAGTATCGCTGCCAGAGCCGCTTTGCTCGGAAGTCTACCTTTAGTAGGAAAGTTGATGAATCGGTGGGAAGACGAGGTGCGCTGAGACGCCCTTACCGTGATGGGAACCCGAAACTGGAAAGTATTGGCTATGGACTGGTTGGTCTGGAGGTGGGGAATAAAGGAGGCCAAGGATTACTTGTAAATATGTCCTGGGTACCCTCATAAATGACGACTGGGATTCATCATCATCAATCAGTCATTTATGTCCACTGCTGGATATAGGCCTCCCTTAGATTTCTCCCTATCTTGTGCCTGCCGCATCCAGTTTCCAGTGATGCGCTTAATATCGTCGGACCATCGTGTCGGAGGGCGTCCTCTGCTAATGAATGCAAGATGTCTGGGACGCCATTTGAGTATCCGTTTCGTCCACCTAACATCCTGGCCGGCTCAATTCCATTTCAGTGTTGTAATCCTTTCCACTGCATCTGTGACGCCTGTTCTTTGTCGTATTGTTAGGTTTGGAACTTTATCTCGTAGTGATATTCCTAACATCGACCTCTCCATAGCTCTTTGGCAGACTTGTATTTTTCTGATTGACTTTCGTGTTTGTGTCAGCGTTTCTAACCCATACGTCATTACGGGCAATACTTCTTCTTCATCTGCCTATCCACACTATTGGATGTTGGCGATCACATTTCTGTACGCTTCAGGAATCCTATAGTTCTTAAACTTGTCCATTCCCTTAGATTTCTCAACCAGGACATTTGCTTTCTTCCCACTCCTCTTCTGCCTTCAATCTTGCCCTCAACTATCAGTTGTTGCAGTTGGTATTTTGGGTTTCTCATTAGGCGCCCAAAATAGGTGGTTTTCGTTCTCTTTATGCTAAGTAACATTTGTCTGTCTTTCCCATTCGTCTCAAGATTTCCTCATTCGTTACTCGGTCAATACACATTGGTTGAATACCTTCCGTTTAAGGCATACCAGAAGGTCGGATTTAAAGATATTTTTCAGTTTGCCAAACGCGGCCCAGGTTAAACTAATTCTTCTGGTGATCACGATCGTTTGATTATCGCGGCTTTTTCGAATTTCGTGGCCAAGGTATTTATGGGAGGGCACCTGTTTGACGACTGCGATTACTCCAAAGAAATTCGTGCAAGAATAGAACAGGCCAGATCTTTCTACAAACTAAAGAAAATGTTCTTTTCCAGCGACTTGTCACTTTCCCTTAAAATTCGAATGGTAAGATGCTATACAATGCCTGTTCTCCTATATGGCGTGGAGGCTTGGACACTGACAGAGGCGACGCAAAATAGGCTGGAGGCTTTCGAGTGATGCATATCATGGATCCATCCTATCACAAATGAAGAAGTACTCCAACAAATCGGTAAAAATAAGGAACTGCTCAATATCATATAATGCGAAATGACAAATATCGCATATTACAATTAGTCATGCAAGGAAGAGTAGATGGGAGAAGAGGACCATGCAGACGACGTAACTCCAGGCTTAAGAACTTACGCCAGTGGTTCGGCCTTACATCAATTTAACTGTTTCGTCCAGCAATTGATAGCTTAGCAGTTGATAGATTTTGTCCAGCAGAAATAGCCAAGATTGCCATGGTAATCGCCAACATCCGCAAAGTATAGGGTACTCTAAGAAGAAGAAGTAGAAGAAGACGAAGGATTGATTTAACCTGTAGCGCCATTTGATGGAAAAATTCGACACAATTTTGCAGTTACGTCAATGTTCTACTGGCGCAGTGATATATTATGAGCAGTGATATATTAACGGCTGCGTTCAAGTACTAGCGCTAACAACCTTTATAGAAGCTGTATTCCAGAAGAAACTTGAACATGTATGTAGCTTTAATTGGCCTCTCAACTATCTACGGTTTATAACCGTCTACGCTATTCCGTATGGAGAGAGGTGATGGTCTACAAGTTTTTGGAAAGAATCCCACGCTGGGCAACTGCAGCACTCCTTAATAACAATGCAACTTAATAACATCCTCACCAACAGATACTTTCGGGTATATTTAGGTGGCGATAGAAGTAACAAGAAAAAATGGTATACCACAAGGATCAGTTCTGGCCCCTCTTCCATTTAATATGTATATCTCTGACCTCCCTGAATCAAACACTGATATGGCATTGGCCTATTGAGACAAAGAACTCAGTCAGGTTTTTTCTCTCACAGATGACCCTGGCAACTATGGGTGCTTGAGGCAACTATGAGTACTTGAAGCAACTATGAGAGAAGGTCCGAGTACCCGGACTCGGGGGGTCCAAGGGGAAAATACCCGGTACCCGATACTCTCGACGAGTCACAGATGACCCTGGAAACTATGAGTGCTTGAGGCAACTATGAGAGAGGGTTCGAGTACCCGAAATCGGAATCGGCGAGTCCAAGGGAAAAAAACCAGTACCCGATCTAAGACTCGATGAGTCTCGGGTTTCGAATGTTCGGTCTTGTCTGAATGTTTTAAAACATTATCATCCTCCTCCTGAAGTCGCTTCCCCAATTTATCTCTCCTATCAAATACACCTTGTTTGCTTTCCTGGCTATCTCTCATATGCGCTTTATCTGAGGCCATCTCGTTTAATGTGTAGCCTAGACATGGGCGTAGCCAGGGAGAGGGGGGTGTTTTGGGGGTTCAGACCACCCCCACCGCCCCCGAAATATGCAAAATATAACATAAATATTATATTGAAATACGGAGGGACGAATAGAGACGACTCTCATCCAGAGAACATGATAGATCTGGAGTTTAGGACCCCATGTGGGTCAGTTTTACAAAGTAGATTGGTGCATTTCTGTTATTGTATTATCTTAACCCCACACCCCCCAAAACTCAATCCTGGCTACGCCCGTGAGCATAGATACTTAAATTCTCTTCTCTACTCGCTCTATTGTTCCCTGTTCCCACTTCCATACCTACTCCTCATTCTTCCTCTTTCTCTTACTAAATCATTTATTTATTACCATTACCATTTATTACCATAATATTATTATTATCATCATTTTCTCCACATTCACTTCAATGTTTTTCCTCGTCACATAACTCCCTAGGCTTTTCATCATTTCTTTCATCTCCCCTTCACTCTTTCCCACCAACACCACATATTCCGCGAAGGCCTGGCTCCATGGAAGCAAAACCCCAAAAATTGATCGTGGGATGTTGGAACAGAAGAAGAAAGAATAAAGTGAAAAATTGCAAGTACAAAAACCCTGGGAGGAAGTAAAAAGAAATCTTACAGATCTGGAGGTCGCACCTCTGCAACATCGTAGTAAACATCCTTGGTGGAACAAGGCGTGTGAAGATGCAATAAGAGATTTGGCACATGAAAACTGTGGAACCAGAACAAGAGGCCAGAAAATTTGGACAAGTTGAAAGTAATAAGAAAGAAGACACATCAAATTTTGATGAAAGTAAGAAGAATATATCATGGAGATCAAATTGTAGAAATGGAAGGAACTTTCAAGAAGAATAAAACCAGTTGATTCTACAAATCCTTCGGGAACAAAATAAATGGTTACATAGCACCCAGCCTCAATTTCAAGAGAAAGGATGGTACTTTGGCTGTTAATAACCAACACAACTGTGAGATCCTTGCCAATTATTTTGAAAAACTCCTTAACTGCGAAACACCTCAGGAAAAACTAAAAATAAAAATGGATACACCACAAAATCCAAATTCTGAACCACTGGATGAAGCAAAAGTAAGAAAGGCAATAAATTCATTGAAAAAAACAAAGCAAATGGAGAAGATGGAATAATAGCTGAACTTTGGAAGGTGGCCAATGATGCTTTTACCACTAAAACAACAAGACTGTCAAGAAAATTGGAAAGAGGAAAAGATACCAGAGGATTGGCACTCATACACCCATTGCATATAAAAGGACAGATGTAAATAACCTTCTAATTATGAAGCCTTGAGGAACCAGGTCAAAATTTTAAAATTCGCGTCTCAAAATCATGTTCTAATTATGGGGCCTTGAGGAACCAAAATTTTGAAAAATCGTGTCTTAGTTGTGGTGCCTTGAGGAACCAAGATAAAATTTTGAAAATTGGCGTTTCACAATATTGTGTTAGTTGTGGTGCCTTGAGGAATTAAGACAAAATTTTGAAAACTCGCGTCTCAAATTTTCTAATTATGGAGCCTTAAGGAACTAAGACAAAATTTTTTAAATTCTCGCCTCAAAATCATGTTCTAATTATGAGGCCTTGAGGAACCAAGACAAAATTTTGTAAATTCGCGTTTCAAAATCGTGTCTTTGTTGTGTGTCTTTTGTTGTGTGTCTTGAGGAACCAAGACAAATTTTTGAAAATTCGTGTTCTAAAATCGTGTCTTAGCTGTGGTGTCCCGAGGAACCAAGACACAATTTTGAAAATTCACGTCTCAAAATCATGTTCTAGTTATGGAACATTGAGGAACCAAGACAAAATTTTGAAAATTCGCGTTTCAAAATCGTGTCTTAGTTGTGGTGCCTTGAGGAACTGAGGCAAAATTTTCAAAATTAGCGTTTCAAAATCGTGTCTTATTTGTGGTGTCTTGAGGAACCAAGACAAATTTTTGAATATTCGCGTCTCAACATCATGTTCTAGTTATGGAGCATTGAGGAACTTATGAAGCATTGAGAATCCGCGTTTCAAAATCGTGTCTTAGTTGTGGTGCCTTGAGGAACCTAGGCAAAATTTTGAAAATTGTCGTTTCACAATTTTGTGATAGTTGTGGTGCCTTGAAGAAACAAGACAAAAATTTGAAAACTCGCGTCTCAAATGTTCTAATTATGAGGCCTTAAGGAACCAAGACAAAATTTTGAAAATTCTCGTCCCAAAATCATGTTCAAATTATGGAGACTTGAGAAACCAAGACAAAATTTTAAAATTCGCTTCTCAAAATCATGTTCTAATTATGGAGCCTTGAGGAACCAAGACAAAATTTTGAAAATTAGCGCTTCAAAATCGTGTCTTTGTTGTGGTGTCTAGAGGAACCAAGACAAATTTTTGAAAATTCGCGTTTTAAAATCGTGTCTTAGTTGTGGTGTCCTGAGGAACCAAGAAAAAAAATTGAAAATTCGCGTCTCAACATCATGTTCTAGTTATGAAGCATTGAGGAACCAAGACAAAAATTTGAAAATTCGCGTTTCAGAATCGTGTCTTAGTTGTAGTGCCTTGTGGAACCGAGACAAAATTTTGAAAATTCGCGTCTTAACATCATGTTCTAGTTATGGAGCATTGAGAAACCAAGACAAAATTTTGAAAATTCACGTTTCAAAATCGTGTTTTAGTTGTGGTGCTTTGAGGAACCTTGACAAAATTTTGAAAATTCTTGTCTCAAAATCATGTTCTAATTATGGAACCTTTAGGAACCAAGACAAAATTTTGAAAATTCTCGTTTCTAAAACGTGTCTTAGTAGTGGTGCCTTGATGAACCTAGACCAAATTTTGAAAATTGGCGTTTCACAATATTATGTTAGTTGTGGTGCCTTGAGGAACCAAGACAAAATTTTGAAAATTCTCGTCTCAAAATCATGTTCTAATTATGGTGCCTTGAGGAACCTAGACAAAATTTTGAAAATTGGCGTTTCACAATTTTGTGATAGTTGTGGTGCCTTGAAGAAACAAGACAAAAATTTGAAAACTCGCGTCTCAAATGTTCTAATTATGAGGCCTTAAGGAACCAAGACAAAATTTTGAAAATTCTCGTCCCAAAATCATGTTCAAATTATGGAGACTTGAGAAACCAAGACAAAATTTTAAACTTCGCTTCTCAAAATCATGTTCAAATTATGGAGCCTTGAGGAACCAAGACAAAATTTTGAAAATTAGCGCTTCAAAATCGTGTCTTTGTTGTGGTGTCTAGAGGAACCAAGACAAATTTTTGAAAATTCGCGTTTTAAAATCGTGTCTTAGTTGTGGTGTCCTGAGGAACCAAGAAAAAAATTTGAAAATTCGCGTTATGAACCATTGAGGAACCAAGACAAAAATTTGAAAATTCGCGTTTCAAAATCGTGTCTTAGTTGTAGTGCCTTGTGGAACCGAGACAAAATTTTGAAAATTCGCGTCTTAACATCATGTTCTAGTTATGGAGCATTGAGAAACCAAGACAAAATTTTGAAAATTCACGTTTCAAAATCGTGTTTTAGTTGTGGTGCTTTGAGGAACCTTGACAAAATTTTGAAAATTCTCGTCTCAAAATCATGTTCTAATTATGGAACCTTTAGGAACCAAGACAAAATTTTGAAAGTTCGCGTTTCTAAAACGTGTCTTAGTTGTGGTGCCTTGAGGAACCTAGACAAAATTTTGAAAATTTGCGTTTCACAATATTATGTTAGTTGTGGTACCTTGAGGAACCAAGACAAAATTTTGAAAATTTGCGTCTCAAATGTTCTAATTATGGAGCCTTGAGGAGCCAAGACAAAAAATTTAAAATTCTCGTCTCAAAATCGTGTTCTAATTATGGAACCTTGAGGGACCAAGACAAAATTTTAATAATCGCGTCTCAAAATCATGTTCTAATTATGGGGCCTTAAGGAATCAAGACAAAATTTTGAAAATTCGTGTTTCCAAATCGTGTCTTAGTTGTGGTGCCTTGAGGAACCTAGACAAAATTTTGAAAATTGGCGTTTCACAATATTGTGATAGTTGTGGTGCCTTGAGGAACCAAGCCAAAATTTTGAAAACTCGCGTCTCTTAAATCATGTTCTAATTATGAAGCCTTGAGGAACCAAGACAAAATATTAAAATTCTCGTCTCAAAATCATGTTCCAATTATGGAGCCTTGAGGAACCAAGACAAAATTTTGAAAATTCGCGTCTCAAAATCATGTTCTAATTATGGGGCTTTGAGGAACCAAGACAAAATTTTGAAAATTCGCGTTTCTAAAACGTGTCTTAGTTGTGGTGCCTTGAGGAACCTAGACAAAATTTTGAAAATTGGCGTTTCACAATATTATGTTAGTTGTGGTGCCTTGAGGAACCAAGACAAAATTTTGAAAATTTGCGTCTCAAATGTTCTAATTATGGAGCATTGAGGAGCCAAGACAAAAAATTTAAAATTCTCGTCTCAAAATCGTGTTCTAATTATGGAACCCTGAGGGACCAAGACAAAATTTTAATATTCGCGTCTCAAAATTATGTTCTAATTATGGGGCCTTAAGGAACCAAGACAAAATTTTGAAAATTCGTGTTTCCAAATCGTGTCTTAGTTGTGGTGCCTTGAGGAACCTAGACAAAATTTTGAAAATTGGCGTTTCACAATATTGTGATAGTTGTGGTGCCTTGAGGAATAAAGCCAAAATTTTGAAAACTCGCGTCTCTTAAATCATGTTCTAATTATGGAGCCTTGAGGAACCAAGACAAAATATTAAAATTCTCGTTTCAAAATCATGTTCTAATTATGGAGCCTTGAGGAACCAAGACAAAATTTTGAAAATTCGCGTCTCAAAATCATGTTCTAATTATGGGGCTTTGAGGAACCAAGACAAAATTTTGAAAATTCGCGTTTTGAAGTCGTGTCTTTGTTGTGGTGTCTTGAGGAACCAAGTCAAAATTTTGAAAATTCGCGTTTTAAAATCGTATCTTGGTTGTGGTGCCTTGAGGAATCAAGACAAAATTTTTAAAAAACGTGTCCTAATTATGGAACCTTGAGGAACCAAGATATAATTTTGAAAAGTTGCGTCTCAAAATCCTGTCCTAATTATGGAGCCTTAAGGAACCAAGGAATAATATGCTTAAAAACATAGATTTTGAAGAAGTGATTAACGATTTTGCCCATCTCAAATCTAGAAGGGTACCACTTCAATCAACATAGATAAACCACCATTAAGCACTAACCTGTGAATTCTAAAATAGTTACTTTTAGATCTAGAACTTTGCTTATCTACTTTCTTATCCTATTTTAACAAAATAGTGCTCTGTCAAGGTCATAGGAGCCCAATTAGCATAATATCCAAGGGCCTCCCACAGGTTAAAGACAGCCTTGACAATAATGCTGTGGTAAAGCCAGAGATACTGTATGGAATGGAAACTGCAACCTTAACCCCTTGACATACGAACAAAATGACCTTGACGTGTCCATATACATGTGATCTTATAAGATATACATGAGACATCTTAGAGAGGTCATTGTATGTCAAGGGATTAACAAGACCGGAAAAGCTTCTGAAAATCGAAAGGAGGATATTACGAAGAATCTACGGCCCAAGAATAGTAAAGGGAAATTACAGATTGAGATCAAAGAAGGAAATTTATGAGCAGGTAGAAGAATTAGAAACAACTATATGGAAGAGACGACTTATATTCTTTGGCCACATGATTAGGACGAATCCTCAGAGAACAAATAAATGGACCTTTAACCAAATATATAACCTGAAAAGCCGGAGTTGTTATGGCAAGCAGATGAAGGAGGTATTAAGAAGACTTGGAATCATAGATCAAGACTGTAAAGATAGAGACAGATATAGAGAATGACTCAACAGCATTACAGTTCTAGATGAAGAGAAAGTGGGATGTAAGGCAACAAATGTGTGACATAACAAAGACAACGGCATCCTGAGGATATGTGAAAAGCAGTACCGGGATGTTCATGAATTCCAAGGGGGCCACTTGACAAGTTAATGCTAGTGCTTGCTATGTCCCCATAAAAAAAAATTGAAATGTGGGAATACCAATTCGACGGAAGGGAGACGAATACAACAATCCGAGAGACTGAAGGCTTTTGGTTTTGGAGGATGAAGAAAAGTAAAAATGTGGTGAGAATGAGAACTAAACAGTGATATCTGTGTGGTCCTTAATGGGTCAGTTTGCAAAAAAAAAATGAGCAGACTCATTGCATAAATGGGGTATGGCCCAGAATCTAATTGTGGTGCTCGTAACGAAACTATTAAACATATCACTACAGAGTGTGAGCTGAGGTCCTACCTTGGGATGACTTCATAATAGCTGAACTCTCACGAGTGGAGTAGATTTGAATATTATTATCCATACGATAAATATTCAATATCCAATACGATAAATAAAGAAATTGTGATAGTTACAATTGTTATAGAGCTCCAGAAAGGCTGAATATATTTATATATTCAGGCTGTGTTCCGTTTGTTTTAAGTTTTTAAATAAATTATGAAATTTTAGATAGCTCACCTGAAACCTCTCCTGGTACACAGTTTGGCAGACACTGGTGTTAAATAAAAAACAAATGTTTTATAATACGAATGTTGAAATCGTTGGGTTTGTTTTCTTACTTTTTATTTTGGGGTAAAAAGTTAGGTTAGAAATAAAAATTGTGGAAAATAGGAGCAATATGTGCGGAGCTTTTGTAGCTCGTTCCAGCTGTTTGTTTTATACGAATCGAATTTTGCGGTTGGTAATTGTTGCCATTGTCGGTGAAAGGGGCTTTTTAACATTTTGTGTACAATTTTTACATGTAAATATAAGCGAAGCAACGCTGTAGCACAAAATGGCGGGCACAAAACTATAAATAACAATAAGATTCCTGGTAAAATCTTACGCGCGAATTTTCACGAAACTTATTCAAAAACCGCTGCGATTCGGCTGTAATTTGAAAATCTCTTATACGTACTTATTTATTCGTCCGTTTTTCAGCCTGAATTTGATGGACTTTTCGGTTTACGTCAATGTGAAAGTAGCACATTAGAGCTTCGCGTCAGCTTCTCTCCTCTTCTACGCTTCTTCCACTACCAACCTTTAACACACAACATCACCAGACTCACCCCCCACTACGCACTTTATTTACCATTTGACATTTTTCCTATACCAACATTACAAACTCAAAATTTTCTAAATTCAAAATTAAAATAATTTTAAAAAGAAAAAAAAATTAAATTAGGATAACAAGTTGAGATTGGACAATTGTATCTATGGGAATACAATAAGATAGACAAAAC
Source organism: Phosphuga atrata (assembly GCA_944588485.1). Taxonomy (NCBI): domain Eukaryota; kingdom Metazoa; phylum Arthropoda; class Insecta; order Coleoptera; family Silphidae; genus Phosphuga; species Phosphuga atrata. Next base: position 62,724,967 of record OX155900.1, read on the forward strand.
ATTTGAACGCAAAAATTGGAAAAAGCAGAGATGAAAAAGAATGGATGACTATGGTTTAAATGAGCAAATGGTTAAAAAAGATTTTCACTTAAAATTTTCCACTCAATTGAAAAATTATGGAGAATATTAAATACAACGATGAGGTCCGATGCTACTAGAGAAAAAACAATAAATTGATCGCTTGCAAAGTGTGAAATGACTAAAAATATAAGCTATTACAAAAAATACTACATCGATGCCTTAGCTCACAGATGTGGTAAGTGTAAAAAACAAAATTTTACAGGTTTCAAAATTGAAACTTTGAAGTCACAAAACTAGAATTAAATTTTAAGTTTATTAAGTGAAAACGAATTACTCGCATAATATTAGTTTACATTGGTACTTTTACTAAAATTTCGTTATATAAAAACACTTTTGATTTCGTTTAGCGCAGTAGTTAAGTCAAAAATTTGGCTCTTCAAAATCTAGCATTCTGACCACCATAACTTACCACTTTTTGGAATTATCAAATTTTGGTGTGAAATTAATTATAAACGGTAAAAATGTTCAAATAATTAATTAAAATATTTCTTTTTTAATATAAAACTAAAAATAGTGTAAAAAATAGAATTGAAAGAAGGAGATTATCACTACGATATCTTCAAATCTGTCAGTAACTGGAATTACACGGATATCTTCTGTTATTCTTTGGCACACCCCGCTCAAAATTTAATCTCCTACTTCCAATTCTATTATTAATTTGGTTCAAACCATCACATCTCATTTTAAACAGTGTAAAAAATATTATAAACAATAAGAAAAATGTCCAATTGGAGGTATTTAAAAAAATATTTTTAATTTTGGCCACCTATCTTTTTCTTACTCATTATCTGCATCGGAATCCGTTATTTCTGCAGATTGAGGTTGCCTAACCTGCTGTGAAGTTGATGGCAAGTTTTCATAATGCCTATAATCCTGTAATGCCCATAATCCTCGGGAATTGCTTCTTTATTCAGTAAATCTTTTTTTTTCTTTTTTTTTAATTCTTCTGGATTATTTACGATCTGTCTAACGACAATAAGTAAATGTGGTGTAACATCGTCAACTCTTGTAAGTATATACCTAGTGGTAAATACCTCTTCCTCCTACGGTACTCATATTACCATATCAAGCGGGAGCCTGCGTTTCAATCTACGATTTCCATGTCCAGTGAGAAGTCGGCTTGCAAGAGTGTTCGGGTGTACTTTGAGTCTCTCAGAGTATGTGCTGGAATGTTCTTCAATCACTTCTTTCACTAGCTTAATGTTAAGGTCGTGGTTAATGATACTATTTGTTACAAACCATATGGTGCATTCACAATCATTCTTAAGATGTTTGATTGAAATCTTTTTAGTATCTGGATATTTGAGTTGCACGCTGAACCCCATAGCTAACTCCCATAGCTCCATACTGGTTTCAGAACAGAGTTATATAGTAAAAGCTTGTTTTCCAATGAGAGCTTTGATTTTGGACCGAGTAGCCAATACATTTTCCTTAGTTTAAGATTAAGTTGCTTTCTTTTTGTCCATATGTGCTTTTGACATGTGAGTTTTTGATCTATGTGCATACCTAGATATTAGTCTGATTGAGGTATCTATCGGCCATTTAATTTTACTGGTGGACAGGTTTCCTTTCTGAGGGAAAAGGCGACATGGACCAATTTTAACTCATTTGCTTGGATTTTCCACCTTTTTAGCCATTTTTCTAGTGCATTAAGATGCAGTTGGATTCGTTTTGCTGCCACGACTTAATCTGAATGGGATGCCATTATCGCTGTGTCATCTGCATATGTTGCTGTTAGAGTGTGGGCTGTGGTGGGCAGATCTGCGGTGTATAGAAGGTGGAATACTGGGCCTAGTACACTTCCCTGTGGTACACCGGCTTGAAATAATTTTAGATCGCTTAACTCGTCCTTGTATTTGACTGCAAAATATCGATCACTTAAGTATGATTTAAGTATTTCATACAAGTGATGTGGAAATTGCTGTCTGATCTTGTATAACAGTCCAGTATGCCACACCTTGTCAAACGTTTGTGCAATATCTAGAAATACTGCTGAGCAGTATCTATTCGCTTCAAAGTCCTCACTAATCTTTCTAACGATTCTATGGATTTTCTCTACCGTTCCATGTGGTTACCTGAATCCGAATTGATGTTGTGGGATTAGATTTTTGTCCAGTAGAATTGGAGTTAGTCGTTTTAGTAAAAGTTTCTCGAATATTTTTGAGAAAGTGTGCAACAGACTTATAGGCCTGTAAGAGGTAACTACATTGGGTCTTTTCCTGGTTTTGTTATTAGAATTACTTGGGCAAGTTTCCACTGCGCAGGAAAGTAACTCAAGAGTAGCGTTGCATTGAACAATATAGTGAGGAATCGTTTTAATTCTTCTGGTAGCGCACTATCCTTCCAGAGATCAGATCGTATCCAGGTGATTTTTTTATATTAATATTTTTAATTATAATCAATATATTGTAAAAAGAATTTACGATTTAATTTGTCAGTGCACAAGATGTAGGTCATACATAAAATAACTGAAGGATTAATATCTAAAAGACAAAGAACACGATCTAATGATGTCTAACAATAGTATTTTTAATTATGGAAGACACTTATTTTTTTGTGATTTTTTTTTATTGGAAAGTCAATTTGATATGGACCTTCTAGAGATGCGTTTAGGTCATTATCTGTGGGATTTGGTTGAAAAACTACCTCTAGATGTTCACATAAGACTTTAGCAGCTTTTCCGCTGATTTCATGATGGCATAACTTTTGAACGGCTTGCCACAGAGATTTCGAGTTGGCACCAATCGATTCAGCATCTCAAAATTAGTAGGAAAACGTATATAATATTCCCGAGGAAGTTTTCAGTTAAGAAACACCATCGGCACGGAAGTCAAGACCGCGGAAAAGACAAAATGCCAGAAAATCGATTTTGTCAAAATCGTTATTTTTGGAGTTACATCAAAATTTTAAAACGTTTCTGAAAGCATTTTTGCTGCTGATAACGAGTATGTATATTATATTTCGCTAACTCCTTCCGTTCACTATCGCCTGCAAGAATTGAAGAAATTTTTAAGAAATTTAGGCGCTCGAGTAGAGATCTCGGAAAGTCGTGAATATCCCGCGAACAATCGTAGTGTAATAATAGGAAAATGAGCCTCTGAAAACGATGCCGTAATTCGTTTTTGAATATCTGCGACCGTTTCCGAGACATCTACTTAGCAAATCGAGAATCGGGTAAATTTCAGTTTGAAAATTCACGGCGAATTATTGAATCTTTCTGGACAATTTACAGATCGACTTGTTCGCCTTGTCGTGTAGTTTCTGTGTGCCGAAAATGATTTCGCTGCTTTTTACCGTTCTCGAGAAAATCGATAAAAACCGAAAAGCATATTTTTCGAAAAAAAAAAAAATTTTGGATTTTTTTTTCATGATTTCTTTCGGTTACCCGAAGGAAGTTGATGTGCTGAAAACGGGTTTTCAATTTAATTCGCTCTAAAGTTACTAATAAACATCTTTTAAATTTTGTTTCGCTGTACACCATCTTGCATTTCCGACTGATTTCACGCTATCATAACTTTTGAACGACTCACCACGGAGACTTCTAGTCTTCACCAATCGATTCAGCGTCCAAAAATTAATTGGAAAGCGTATATAATATTCCCTAGGAAGCTTTCAGTTAAGAAATACCATCGACACGGGGAGTGTAGACCGCGGAAACGACGAAATGCGAGAAAATCAAGTTTGTCAAAATCGTCATTCTTTTAGTTACAGCAAAATTTGAAAGCATTTAATCTGAAAGCATTTTTGCTGCTAATTACAGATATGCAAATTAAAGTTCGCTAGCTCTTTCCGTTCACTATCGCCTACAAGAATTGAAGAAATTTTTAAGAAATTTCGGCGTTAGAGTAGAGATCTCGGAAAGTCGTCAATTTCCGGTGGAAAATCTTAGTTTATCAATAGGAGAATGACCTCCTGAAAACGATGCCGCAATCCGATTTTGATTATCTGCAATCGTTTCCGAGACATCTACTTAGCACATCAAGAATCGAGTAAATTTCAGCTTGAAATTTCATGACGAATTATTGAATCTTTACGGACAATTTATACATCGACTTGTTCGTCTTGTCGTGTAGTTTCTGTGTGCCGAAAATGATTTCGCTGCTTTTTAATGTTCTCAAGAAAATCGGAAAAAACCGAAAAAGCACATATTTCTCGAACGAAATGATGGGAAATTTTTGTTGAATTTTGTTTTGGAAAACATTTTCGTGATTTTTTTTTTGGTTATCCGAAGGAAATCGATGTGCTGAAAACGGGATTTCAGTTTATTTTGCTCTAAAGTTACAAATAAACATCTTTTAATTTCTTCTTCTAATCTAATATTGCATTTCCGACTGATTTCACGCTATCATAACTTTTGAACGGATCACCACAGGGATTTCTAGTGTTCACCAATCGATTCAGCGTCCCAAAATTAGTCGAAAAGCGTATATAATATTCCCTAGAAAGTTTTTAGTTAAGAAATACCATCGACACGGGAGTCTAGACCGCGGATACGATGAAATGCGAGAAAATCGATTTTGTCAAAATCGTTATTTTTGGAGTTACATCAAAATTTAAAAACGTTTCTGAAAGCATTTTTGCTGCTGATAACGAATATGCAAATTATAATTCGCCAGCTCCTTCCGTTCACTATCGCCTGCAAGAATTGAAGAAATTTTTAAGAATTTTCGGCGCTCGAGTAGAGATCTCGGAAAGTCGTGAATTTCGCCAGGACAATCTTAGTGTAATAATAGGAAAATTAAAGCTTTTTAAGCTAAAAATTAAAATTAAAGCTTCTGAAAACGATTCCGCAAACCGTTTTTAATTATCTGCAACCGTTTCCGAGACAACTACTTAGCAAATCGAGAATCGGTTAAATTTCAGTTTGAAATTCCTCAACGAGTTATTAAATTTTTGTGGACAATTTACATATCGACTAGTTCGTCTTGTCGTGTAGTTTCCGTGTACCGAAAATGATTTAGCTACTTTTTACCGTTCTCGAGAAAATCGGTAAAAACCGAAAAAGCTCATATTTTTCGAACGAAATGATGGAAAATTTTTGATTAAATTTTTTTGGGATTTTTTTTCGTGATTTTTTTTCGGTTACCCGAAGGAAATCGATGTGCTGAAAACGGTTTTTCAGTTTATTTCGCTCTAACTTACCAATAAACAAGTGTTTTGCTGTACACCATCTTGCATTTCCGACTGATTTCACGCTGTCCTAACTTTTGAACGGCTTACCACAGAGATTTCTAGTAATCACCAATCAATTTAGCGTCCCAAAATTAGTAGGAAAACGTATATAATATTCCCGAGGAAGCTTTCAGTTAAGAAATACCATCGACACAGGGAGTCTAGACCGCGGAAACGACGAAATGCGAGAAAATCGATTTTGTCAAAATCGTTATTTTTTGAGTTACAGCAAAATTTAAAAACGTTTCTGAAAGAATTTTTGCTGCTAATTACAGATATGCAAATTATATTTCGCTAACTCTTTCCGTTCACTATCGCCTGCAAGAATTGAAGAAATTTTTAAGAAATGTCGGCGCTAGAGTAGAGATCTCGGAAAGTCGTGAATTTCCTGTGGAAAATCTTAATGTATTAATAGAAGAATGAAAACGATGCCGCAATCCGTTTTTGATTATCTGCAAACGTTTCCGAGACATCTACTTAGAAATTCGAGAATCGGGTAAATTTCAGTTTGAAAATTCACGACGAATTATTGAATCTTTCTGGACAATTTACACATCGACTTGTTTGTCTTGTCGTGTAGTTTCCGAAAATGATTTCGCTGCTTTTTACCGTTCTCGATAAAAACGATAAAAACCGAAAAAGCACATATTTTTCGAAAGAAATGATGAAAAATTTTTGCTGAAATTTTTTTTTAAATTTTTTTTCAAAATTTCCTTCGCTTACCCGAAGGAAGTCGATGTGCTGAAAACGAGTTTTCAATTTAATTCGCTCTAAAGTTACTAATAAACATCTTTTAATTTTTTTTTCGCTGTACATTATCTTGCATTTCCGACTGATTTCACGCAATCATAACTTTTGAACGGCTCATCACAGAGACTTCTAGTATGCACCAATTGATTCAGCGTCCAAAATTTAGTAGGAAAGCGTATATAATATTTCCTAGGAAGCTTTCAGTTAAGAAATACCATCGACACGGGAAGTCTAGACCGCGGAAACGACGAAATGCGAGAAAATCGATTTTGTCAAAATCGTTATTTTTTTAGTTACAGCAAAATTTAAAAACGTTTCTGAAAGAATTTTTGCTGCTGATTGCAAATATGCAAATTATATTTTACTAGCTCTTTTTGTTCACTATCGCCTTCAAGAATTGAAGAAATTTTTAAGAAATTTCGGCGCTAGAGTAGAGATCTCGGAAAGTCGTCAATTTCCTGTGGAGAATATTAGTGTATTAACAGGAAAATGACCTTCTGATTCATAGTCTCATAGCTGACTCCCATAGCTCCATACTGGTTTCAGAACAGAGTTATATAGTAAAAGCTTGTTTTCCAATGAGAGTTTTGATTTTGGACCGAGTAGCCAATACATTTTCCTTAGTTTAAGATTAAGTTGCTTTCTTTTTGTACATATGTGCTTTTGACGTGTGAGTTTTTGATCTATGTGCATACCTAGATATTAGTCTGATTGAGGTATCTATCGGCCATTTAATTTTACTGGTGGACAGGTTTCCTTTCTGAGGGAAAAGGCGACATGGACCGATTTTAACTCATTTGCTTGGATTTTCCACCTTTTTAGCCAGTTTTCTAGTACATTAAGATGCAGTTGGACTCGTTTTGCTGCCACGACTGGATCTCAATGGGATGCCATTATTGGTGTGTCATCAGCATATGTTGCTGTTAGAGTGTGGGCTGTGGTGGGCAGATCTGCGGTGTATAGAAGGTAGAGTACTGGGCCTAGTACACCCTCCTGTGGTATACCGGCTTGAACTAATTTTAGATCGCTTACCTCGTCCTAGTATTTGACTGCAAAATATCGATCACTTAAGTATGATTTAAGTATTTCATACAAGTGATGTGGAAGTTGCTGTCTGATCTTGTATAACAGTCCAGTATGCCACACCTTGTCAAACGCTTGTGCAATATCTAGAAATACTGCTGAGCAGTATCTATTCGCTTCAAAGTTCTCACTAATCTTTCTAACGATTCTATGGATTTTCTCTACCGTTCGATGTGGTTACCTGAATCCGAATTGATGTTGTGGGATTAGATTTTTGTCCAGTAGAATTGGAGTTAGTCGTTTTAGTAAAAGTTTCCCGAATATTTTTGAGAAAGTGGGCAACAGACTTATAGGCCTGTAAGAGGTAACTACATTTGGGTCTTTTCCTGATTTTGTTATTAGAATTACTTGGGCAAGTTTCCACTGCGCAGGAAAGTAACTCAAGAGTAGCGTTGCATTGAACAATATAGTGAGGAATCGTTTTAATTCTTCTGGTAGCGCACTATCCTTCCAGAGATCAGATCGTATCCAGGTGATTTTTTTATATTAATATTTTTAATTATAATCAGTATATTGTAAAAATAATTTACGATTTAATTTGTCAGTGCACAAGATGTAGGTCATACATAAAATAACTGAAGGATTAATATCTAAAAGACAAAGAACACGATCTAATGATGTATAACAATAGTATTTTTAATTATGGAAGACACTTATTTTTTTGTGATTTTTTTTTATTGGAAAGTCCATTTGATATGGTCCTTCTAGAGATGCGTTTAGGCCATTATCTTGTGCGGGAGGTACTGTGGGATTTGGTTGAAAAACTACCTCTAGATGTTCACATAAGACTTTAGCAGCTTTTCCGCTGATTTCATGATGGCATAACTTTTGAACGGCTTGTCACAGAGATTTCGAGTTGGCACCAATCGATTCAGCATCTCAAAATTGGTAGGAAAACGTATATAATATTCCCGTGGAAGTTTTCAGTTAAGAAACACCATCGACACGGAAGTCAACACCGCGGAAAAGACAAAATGCCAGAAAATCGATTTTGTGAAAATCGTTATTTTTGGAGTTACATCAAAATTTAAAAACGTTTCTGAAAGCATTTTTGCTGCTGATAACGAGTATGCATATTATATTTCGCTAACTTCTTCCGTTCACTATCGCCTGCAAGAATTGAAGAATTTTTTAAGAAATTTCGGCGCTCGAGTAGAGATCTCGGAAAGTCGTGAATATCCCACGAACAATCTTAGTGTAATAATAGGAAAATGAGCCTCTGAAAACGATGCCACAATTCGTTTTTGAATATCTGCGACCGTTTCCGAGACATCTACTTAGCAAATCGAGAATCGGGTAAATTTCAGTTTGAAAATTCACGACGAATTATTGAATCTTTCTGGACAATTTACAAATCGACTTGTTCGCCTTGTCGTGTAGTTTCTGTGTGCCGAAAATGATTTCGCTGCTTTTTACCGTTCTCGAGAAAATCGATAAAAACCGAAAAAGCACATCTTTTTCGAACGAAATGATGGAAAATTTTAGCTGAAATTTTTTTTGGAATTTTTTTTCATGATTTCTTTCGGTTACCCGAAGGAAGTTGATGTGCTGAAAACGGGTTTTCAATTTAATTCGCTCTAAAGTTACTAATAAACATCTTTTAAATTTTGTTTCGCTGTACACCATCTTGCATTTCCGACTGATTTCACGCTATCATAACTTTTGAACGGATCACCACAGGGATTTCTAGTGTTCACCAATCGATTCAGCGTCCCAAAATTAGTCGAAAAGCGTATATAATATTCCCTAGAAAGTTTTCAGTTAAGAAATACCATCGACACGGGAGTCTAGACCGCGGATACGATGAAATGCGAGAAAATCGATTTTGTCAAAATCGTTATTTTTGGAGTTACATCAAAATTTAAAAACGTTTCGGAAAGCATTTTGGCTGCTGATAACGAATATGCAAATTATAATTCGCCAGCTCTTTCCGTTCACTATCGCCTGCAAGAATTGAAGAAATTTTTAAGAATTTTCGGCGCTCGAGTAGAGATCTCGGAAAGTCGTGAATTTCGCCAGGACAATCTTAGTGTAATAATAGGAAAATGAGCTTCTGAAAACGATTCCGCAATCCTTTTTTAATTATCTGCAACCGTTTCCGAGACAACTACTTAGCAAATCGAGAATCGGTTAAATTTCAGTTTGAAATTCCTCAACGAGTTATTAAATTTTTGTGGACAATTTACATATCGACTAGTTCGTCTTGTCGTGTAGTTTCCGTGTGCCGAAAATGATTTAGCTACTTTTTACCGTTCTCGAGACAATCGGTAAAAACCGAAAAAGCTCATATTTTTCGAATGAAATGATGGAAAATTTTTGATTAAATTTTTTTGGGATTTTTTTTCGTGATTTTTTTTCGGTTACCCGAAGGAAATCGATGTGCTGAAAACGGTTTTTCAGTTTATTTCGCTCTAAACTTACAAATAAACAAGTTTTTTGCTGTACACTATCTTGCATTTCCGACTGATTTCACGCTGTCCTAACTTTTGAACGGCTTACCACAGAGACTTCTAGTAATCACCAATCAATTCAGCGTCCCAAAATTAGTAGGAAAACGTATATAATATTTCCGAGGCAGCTTTCAGTTAAGAAATACCATCGACACGGGGAGTCTAGACAGCGGAAACGACGAAATGCGAGAAAATCAATTTTGTCAAAATCGTTATTTTTTTAGTTACAGCAAAATTTAAAAACGTTTCTGAAAGCATTTTTGCTGCTAATTACAGATATGCAAATTATATTTCGCTAACTCTTTCCGTTCACTATCGCCTGCAAGAATTGAAGAAATTTTTAAGAAATGTCGGCGCTAGAGTAGAGATCTCGGAAAGTCGTGAATTTCCTGTGGAAAATCTTAATGTATTAATAGGAGAATGACCTCCTGAAAACGATGCCGCAATCCGTTTATGATTATCTGCAAACGTTTCCGAGACATCTACTTAGCAATTCGAGAATCGGGAAAATTTCAATTTGAAAATTCACGACGAATTATTGAATCTTTCTGGACAATTTACACATCGACTTGTTTGTCTTGTCGTGTAATTTCTGTGTGCCGAAAATGATTTCGCTGCTTTTTACCGTTCTCGATAAAATCGATAAAAACCGAAAAAGCACATATTTTTCAAAAGAAATGATGAAAAATTTTTGCTGAAATTTTTTTTGAAATTTTTTTTCATGATTTCCTTCGCTTACCCGAAGGAAGTCGATGTGCTGAAATCGAGTTTTCAATTTAATTCGCTCTAAAGTTACTAATAAACATCTTTTAATTTTTTTTTCGCTGTACATTATCTTGCATTTCCGACTGATTTCACGCAATCATATCTTTTGAACGGCTCATCACAGAGACTTCTAGTATGCACCAATTGATTCAGCGTCCAAAATTTAGTCGGAAAGCGTATATAATATTTCCTAGCAAGCTTTCAGTTAAGAAATACCATCGACACGGGGAGTCTAGACCGCGGAAACGACGAAATGCGAGAAAATCGATTTTGTCAAAATCGTTATTTTTTTAGTTACAGCAAAATTTAAAAACGTTTCTGAAAGAATTTTTGCTGCTGATTACAAATATGCAAATTATATTTTACTAGCTCTTTTTGTTCACTATCGCCTGCAAGAATTGAAGAAATTTTTAAGAAATTTCGGCGCTAGAGTAGAGATCTCGGAAAGTCGTGAATTTCCTGTGGAGAATATTAGTGTAGTAACAGGAAAATGACCTTCTAATTCATAGTCTCATAGCTGACTCCCATAGCTCCATACTGGTTTCAGAACAGAGTTATATAGTAAAAGCTTGTTTTCCAATGAGAGTTTTGATTTTGGACCGAGTAGCCAATACATTTTCCTTAGTTTAAGATTAAGTTGCTTTCTTTTTGTCCATATGTGCTTTTGACATGTGAGTTTTTGATCTATGTGCATACCTAGATATTAGTCTGATTGAGGTATCTATCGGCCATTTAATTTTACTGGTGGACAGGTTTCCTTTCTGAGGGAAAAGGCGACATGGACCGATTTTAACTCATTTGCTTGGATTTTCCACCTTTTTAGCCATTTTTCTAGTGCATTAAGATGCAGTTGGATTCGTTTTGCTGCCACGACTGAATCTGAATGGGATGCCATTATCGCTGTGTCATCTGCATATGTTGCTGTTAGAGTGTGGGCTGTGGTGGGCAGATCTGCAGTGTATAGAAGGTAGAATACTGGGCCTAGTGCACTTCCCTGTGGTACACCGGCTTGAAATAATTTTAGATCGCTTAACTCGTCCTTGTATTTGACTGCAAAACATCGATCACTTAAGTATGATTTAAGTATTTCATACAAGTGATGAGGAAATTGCTGTCTGATCTTGTATAACAGTCCAGTATGCCACACCTTGTCAAACGCTTGTGCAATATCTAGAAATACTGCTGAGCAGTATCTAGTCGCTTCAAAGTCCTCACTAATCTTTCTAACGATTCTATGGATTTTCTCTACCGTTCCATGTGGTTACCTGAATCCGAATTGATGTTTTGGGATTAGATTTTTGTCCAGTAGAATTGGAGTTAGTCGTTTTAGTAAAAGTTTCTCGAATATTTTTTGAGAAAGTGGGCAACAGACTTATAGGCCTGTAAGAGGTAACTACATTTGGGTCTTTTCCTGGTTTTGTTATTAGAATTACTTGGGCAAGTTTCCACTGCGCAGGAAAGTAACTCAAGAGTAGCGTTGCATTGAACAATATAGTGAGGAATCGTTTTAATTCTTCTGGTAGCGCACTATACTTCCAGAGATCAGATCGTATCCAGGTGATTTTTTTATATTAATATTTTTAATTATAATCAATATATTGTAAAAAGAATTTACGATTTAATTTGTCAGTGCACAATATGTAGGTCATACATAAAATAACTGAAGGATTAATATCTAAAAGACAAAGAACACGATCTAATGATGTCTAACAATAGTATTTTTAATTATGGAAGACACTTATTTTTTTGTGATTTTTTTTTATTGGAAAGTCCATTTGATATGGACCTTCCAGAGATGCGTTTAGGCCATTATATTGTGTGGGAGGTACTGTGGGATTTGGTTGAAAAACTACCTCTAGATGTTAACAAGAGACTTTAGCAGCTTTTCCGCTGATTTCATGATGGCATAACGTTTGAACGGTTTGTCACAGAGATTTCGAGTTGGCACCAATCGATTCAGCATCTCAAAATTAGTAGGAAAACGTATATAATATTCCCGTGGAAGTTTTCAGTTAAGAAACACCATCGACACGGAAGTCAAGACCGCGGAAAAGACAAAATGCCAGAAAATCGATTTTGTCAAAATCGTTATTTTTGGAGCTACATCAAAATTTAAAAACGTTTCTGAAAGCATTTTTGCTGCTGATACCAGATATGCATATTATATTTCGCTAACTCCTTCCGTTCACTATCGCCTGCAAGAATTGAAGAAATTTTTAAGAAATTTCGGCGCTCGAGTAGAGATCTCGGAAAGTCGTGAATATCCCGCGAACAATCTTAGTGTAATAATAGGATAATGAGCCTCTGAAAACGATGTCGCAATTCGTTTTTGAATATCTGCGACCGTTTCCGAGACATCTACTTAGCAAATCGAGAATCGGGTAAATTTTAGTTTGAAAATTCACGACGAATTATTGAATCTTTCTGGACAATTTACAGATCGACTTGTTCGCCTTGTCGTGTAGTTTCTATGTGCCGAAAATGATTTCGCTGCTTTTTACCGTTCTCGAGAAAATCGATAAAAACCGAAAAAGCACATCTTTTTCGAACGAAATGATGGAAAATTTTAGCTGAAATTTTTTTTGGAAATTTTTTTCATGATTTCTTTCGGTTACCCGAAGGAAGTTGATGTGCTGAAAACGGGTTTTCAATTTAATTCGCTCTAAAGTTACTAATAAACATCTTTTAAATTTTGTTTCGCTGTACACCATCTTGCATTTCCGACTGATTTCACGCTATCATAACTTTTGAACGATTCACCACGGAGACTTCTAGTCTTCACCAATCGATTCAGCGTCCAAAAATTAGTTGGAAAGCGTATATAATATTCCCTAGGAAGCTTTCAGTTAAGAAATTACATCGACACGGGGAGTGTAGACCGCGGAAACGACGAAATGCGAGAAAATCGAGTTTGTCAAAATCGTTATTCTTTTAGTTACAGCAAAATTTAAAAACGTTTCTGAAAGCATTTTTGCTGCTAATTACAGATATGCAAATTAAAGTTCGCTAGCTCTTTCCGTTCACTATCGCCTACAAGAATTGAAGAAATTTTTAAGAAATTTCGGCGTTAGAGTAGAGATCTCGGAAAGTCGTCAATTTCCGGTGGAAAATCTTAGTTTATCAATAGGAGAATGACCTCCTGAAAACGATGCCGCAATCCGATTTTGATTATCTGCAATCGTTTCCGAGACATCTACTTAGCAAATCAAGAATCGAGTAAATTTCAGCTTGAAATTTCATGACGAATTATTGAATCTTTACGGACAATTTATACATCGACTTGTTCGTCTTGTCGTGTAGTTTCTGTGTGCCGAAAATGATTTCGCTGCTTTTTAATGTTCTCAAGAAAATCGGAAAAAACCGAAAAAGCACATATTTCTCGAACGAAATGATGGGAAATTTTTGTTGAATTTTGTTTTGGAAAACATTTTCGTGATTTTTTTTTTGGTTATCCGAAGGAAATCGATGTGCTGAAAACGGGATTTCAGTTTATTTTGCTCTAAAGTTACAAATAAACATCTTTTAATTTCTTCTTCTAATCTAATATTGCATTTCCGACTGATTTCACGCTATCATAACTTTTGAACGGATCACCACAGGGATTTCTAGTGTTCACCAATCGATTCAGCGTCCCAAAATTAGTCGAAAAGCGTATATAATATTCCCTAGAAAGTTTTTAGTTAAGAAATACCATCGACACGGGAGTCTAGACCGCGGATACGATGAAATGCGAGAAAATCGATTTTGTCAAAATCGTTATTTTTGGAGTTACATCAAAATTTAAAAACGTTTCTGAAAGCATTTTTGCTGCTGATAACGAATATGCAAATTATAATTCGCCAGCTCCTTCCGTTCACTATCGCCTGCAAGAATTGAAGAAATTTTTAAGAATTTTCGGCGCTCGAGTAGAGATCTCGGAAAGTCGTGAATTTCGCCAGGACAATCTTAGTGTAATAATAGGAAAATTAAAGCTTTTTAAGCTAAAAATTAAAATTAAAGCTTCTGAAAACGATTCCGCAAACCGTTTTTAATTATCTGCAACCGTTTCCGAGACAACTACTTAGCAAATCGAGAATCGGTTAAATTTCAGTTTGAAATTCCTCAACGAGTTATTAAATTTTTGTGGACAATTTACATATCGACTAGTTCGTCTTGTCGTGTAGTTTCCGTGTACCGAAAATGATTTAGCTACTTTTTACCGTTCTCGAGAAAATCGGTAAAAACCGAAAAAGCTCATATTTTTCGAACGAAATGATGGAAAATTTTTGATTAAATTTTTTTGGGATTTTTTTTCGTGATTTTTTTTCGGTTACCCGAAGGAAATCGATGTGCTGAAAACGGTTTTTCAGTTTATTTCGCTCTAAACTTACCAATAAACAAGTGTTTTGCTGTACACCATCTTGCATTTCCGACTGATTTCACGCTGTCCTAACTTTTGAACGGCTTACCACAGAGATTTCTAGTAATCACCAATCAATTTAGCGTCCCAAAATTAGTAGGAAAACGTATATAATATTCCCGAGGAAGCTTTCAGTTAAGAAATACCTTCGACACAGGGAGTCTAGACCGCGGAAACGACGAAATGCGAGAAAATCGATTTTGTCAAAATCGTTATTTTTTGAGTTACAGCAAAATTTAAAAACGTTTCTGAAAGAATTTTTGCTGCTAATTACAGATATGCAAATTGTATTTCGCTAACTCTTTCCGTTCACTATCGCCTGCAAGAATTGAAGAAATTTTTAAGAAATGTCGGCGCTAGAGTAGAGATCTCGGAAAGTCGTTAATTTCCTGTGCAAAATCTTAATGTATTAATAGGAGAATGACCTCCTGAAAACGATGCCGCAATCCGTTTATGATTATCTGCAAACGTTTCCGAGACATCTACTTAGCAAATCGAGAAACAGGTAAATTTCAGTTTGAAAATTCACGACGAATTATTGAATCTTTCTGGACAATTTACACATCAACTTGTTTGTCTTGTCGTGTAGTTTCTGTGTGCCGAAAATGATTTCGCTGCTTTTTACCGTTCTAGATAAAATCGATAAAAACCGAAAAAGCACATATTTTTCAAAAGAAATGATGTAACATTTTTGCTGAAATTTTTTTTAAATTATTTTTTCATGATTTCCTTCGCTTACCCGAAGGAAGTCGATGTGCTGAAAACGAGTTTTCAATTTAACTCGCTCTAAAGTTACTAATAAACATCTTTTAATTTTTTTGTTCGCTGTACATTATCTTGCATTTCCGACTGATTTCACGCAATCATAACTTTTGAACGGCTCATCACAGAGACTTCTAGTATGCACCAATTGATTCAGCGTCCAAAATTTAGTCGGAAAGCGTATATAATATTTCCTAGCAAGCTTTCAGTTAAGAAATACCATCGACACGGGGAGTCTAGACCGCGGAAACGACGAAATGCGAGAAAATCGATTTTGTCAAAATCGTTATTTTTTTAGTTACAGCAAAATTTAAAAACGTTTCTGAAAGAATTTTTGCTGCTGATTACAAATATGCAAATTATATTTTACTAGCTCTTTTTGTTCACTATCGCCTGCAAGAATTGAAGAAATTTTTAAGAAATATCGGCGCTAGAGTAGAGATCTCGGAAAGTCGTGAATTTCCTGTGGAGAATATTATTGTAGTAACAGGAAAATGACCTTCTAATTCATAGTCTCATAGCTGACTCCCATAGCTCCATACTGGTTTCAGAACAGAGTTATATAGTAAAAGCTTGTTTTCCAATGAGAGTTTTGATTTTGGACCGAGTAGCCAATACATTTTCCTTAGTTTAAGATTAAGTTGCTTTCTTTTTGTCCATATGTGCTTTTGACATGTGAGTTTTTGATCTATGTGCATACCTAGATATTAGTCTGATTGAGGTATCTATCGGCCATTTAATTTTACTGGTGGACAGGTTTCCTTTCTGAGGAAAAAGGCGACATGGACCGATTTTAACTCATTTGCTTGGATTTTCCACCTTTTTAGCCATTTTTCTAGTGCATTAAGATGCAGTTGGATTCGTTTTGCTGCCACGACTGAATCTGAATGGGATGCCATTATCGCTGTGTCATCTGCATATGTTGCTGTTAGAGTGTGGGCTGTGGTGGGCAGATCTGCAGTGTATAGAAGGTAGAATACTGGGCCTAGTGCACTTCCCTGTGGTACACCGGCTTGAAATAATTTTAGATCGCTTAACTCGTCCTTGTATTTGACTGCAAAACATCGATCACTTAAGTATGATTTAAGTATTTCATACAAGTGATGAGGAAATTGCTGTCTGATCTTGTATAACAGTCCAGTATGCCACACCTTGTCAAACGCTTGTGCAATATCTAGAAATACTGCTGAGCAGTATCTAGTCGCTTCAAAGTCCTCACTAATCTTTCTAACGATTCTATGGATTTTCTCTACCGTTCCATGTGGTTACCTGAATCCGAATTGATATTTTGGGATTAGATTTTTGTCCAGTAGAATTGGAGTTAGTCGTTTTAGTAAAAGTTTCTCGAATATTTTTGAGAAAGTGGGCAACAGACTTATAGGCCTGTAAGAGGTAACTACATTTGGGTCTTTTCCTGGTTTTGTTATTAGAATTACTTGGGCAAGTTTCCACTGCGCAGGAAAGTAACTCAAGAGTAGCGTTGCATTGAACAATATAGTGAGGAATCGTTTTAATTCTTCTGGTAGCGCACTATACTTCCAGAGATCAGATCGTATCTAGGTGATTTTTTTATATTAATATTTTTAATTATAATAAATATATTGTAAAAAGAATTTACGATTTAATTTGACAGTGCACAAGATGTAGGTCATACATAAAATAACTGAAGGATTAATATCTAAAAGACAAAGAACACGATCTAATGATGTCTAACAATAGTATTTTTAATTATGGAAGACACTTATTTTTTTGTGATTTTTTTTTATTGGAAACTCCATTTGATATGGACCTTCTAGAGATGCGTTTAGGTCATTATCTTGTGTGGGACGTACTGTGGGATTTGGTTGAAAAACTACCTCTAGATGTTCACATAAGACTTTAGCAGCTTTTCCGCTGATTTCATGATGGCATAACTTTTGAACGGTTTGTCACAGAGATTTCGAGTTGGCACCAATCGATTCAGCGTCCCAAAATTAGTCGCAAAGCGTTTATAATATTCCCTAGGAAGTTTTCAGTTAAGAAACACCATCGACACGGAAGTCAAGACCGCGGAAACTACAAAATGCCAGAACATCGATTTTATCAAAATCGTTATTTTTGGAGTTACATCAAAATTTAAAAACGTTTCTGAAATCATTTTTGCTGCTGATAACGAATATGCAAATTATAATTCGCCAGTTCCTTCCGTTCACTATCGCCTGCAAGAATTGAAGAAATTTTTAAGAATTTTCGGCGCTCGAGTAGAGATCTCGGAAAGTCGTGAATTTCGCCAGGACAATCTTAGTGTAATAATAGGAAAATGAGCTTTTGAAAACGATTCCGCAATCCGTTTTTAATTATCTGCAACCGTTTCCGAGACAACTACTTAGCAAATCGAGAATCGGTTAAATTTCAGTTTGAAATTCCTCAACGAGTAACTACATCTTTGTGGACAATTTACATATCGACTAGTTCGTCTTGTCGTGTAGTTTCCGTGTGCCGAAAATGATTTAGCTACTTTTTACCGTTCTCGAGAAAATCGATAAAAACCGAAAAAGCACATATTTTTCAAACGAAATGATGGAAAATTTTTGATTAAATTTTTTTTGGGATTTTTTTTCGTGATTTTCTTTCGGTTACCCCAAGGAAATCGATGTGCTGAAAACGGTTTTTCAGTTTATTTCGCTCTAAACTTACAAATAAACAAGTTTTATATATTTTTTGCTGTACACCATCTTGCAATTCCGACTGATTTCACGCTGTCCTAACTTTTGAACGGCTTCCAACAGAGATTTCTAGTAATCACCAATCAATTCAGCGTCCCAAAATTAGTAGGAAAACGTATATAATATTCCCGAGGAAGCTTTCAGTTAAGAAATACCATCGACACAGGGAGTCTAGACCGCGGAAACGACGAAATGCGAGAAAATCGATATTGTCAAAATCGTTATTTTTTTAATTACAGCAAAATTTAAACACGTTTCTAAAAGAATTTTTGCTGCTAATTACAGTTATGCAAATTATATTTCGCTAACTCTTTCCGTTCACTATCGCCTGCAAGAATTGAAAAAATTTTTAAGAAATGTCGGCGCTAGAGTAGAGATCTCGGAAAGTCGTGAATTTCCTGTGGAAAATCTTAATGTATTAATAGGAAAATGACCTCCTGAAAACGATGCCGCAATCCGTTTATGATTATCTGCAAACGTTTCCGAGACATCTACTTAGCAAATCGAGAATCGGGTAAATTTCAGTTTGAAAATTCACGACGAATTATTTAATCTTTCTGGACAATTTACACATCGACTTGTTTGTCTTGTCGTGTAGTTTCTGTGTGCCGAAAATGATTTCGCTGCTTTTTACCGTTCTAGATAAAATCGATAAAAACTGAAAAAGCACATATTTTTCGAAAGAAATAATGAAAAATTTTTGCTGAATTTTTTTTTTAAATTTTTTTTCATGATTTCCTTCGCTTACCCGAAGGAAGTCGATGTGCTGAAAACGTGTTTTCAATTTAATTTGCTCTAAAGTTACTAATAAACATCTTTTAATTTTTTTTTCGCTGTACATTACTTGCATTTCCGACTGATTTCACGCAATCATAACTTTTGAACGGCTCATCACAGAGACTTCTAGTATGCACCAATTGATTCAGCGTCCAAAATTTAGTCGGAAAGCGTATATAATATTTCCTAGCAAGCTTTCAGTTAAGAAATACCATCGACACGGGGAGTCTAGACCGCGAAAACGACGAAATGCGAGAAAATCGATTTTGTCAAAATCGTTAATTTTTTTAGTTACAGCAAAATTTAAAAACGTTTCTGAAAGAATTTTTGCTGCTGATTACAAATATGCAAATTATATTTTACTAGCTCTTTTTGTTCACTATCGCCTGCAAGAATTGAAGAAATTTTTAAGAAATTTCGGCGCTAGAATAGAGATCTCGGAAAGTCGTGAATTTCCTGTGGAGAATATTAGTGTAGTAACAGGAAAATGACCTTCTAATTCATAGTCTCATAGCTGACTCCCATAGCTCCATACTGGTTTCAGAACAGAGTTATATAGTAAAAGCTTGTTTTCCAATGAGAGTTTTGATTTAGGACCGAGTAGCCAATACATTTTCCTTAGTTTAAGATTAAGTTGCTTTCTTTTTGTCCATATGTGCTTTTGACATGTAGGTTTTTGATCTATGTGCATACCTAGATATTAGTCTGATTGAGGTATCTATCGGCCATTTAATTTTACTGGTGGACAGGTTTCCTTTCTGAGGGAAAAGGCGACATGGACCGATTTTAACTCATTTGCTTGGATTTTCCACCTTTTTAGCCATTTTTCTAGTGCATTAAGATGCAGTTGGATTCGTTTTGCTGCCACGACTGAATCTGAATGGGATGCCATTATCGCTGTGTCATCTGCATATGTTGCTGTTAGAGTGTGGGCTGTGGTGGGCAGATCTGCAGTGTATAGAAGGTAGAATACTGGGCCTAGTGCACCTCCCTGTGGTACACCGGCTTGAAATAATTTTAGATCGCTTAACTCGTCCTTGTATTTGACTGCAAAACATCGATCACTTAAGTATGATTTAAGTATTTCATACAAGTGATGAGGAAATTGCTGTCTGATCTTGTATAACAGTCCAGTATGCCACACCTTGTCAAACGCTTGTGCAATATAAAATAATATATTGTGAAATACTGCTGAGCAGTATCTAGTCGCTTCAAAGTCCTCACTAATCTTTCTAACGATTCTATGGATTTTCTCTACCGTTCCATGTGGTTACCTGAATCCGAATTGATGTTGTGGGATTAGATTTTTGTCCAGTAGAATTGGAGTTAGTCGTTTTAGTAAAAGTTTCTCGAATATTTTTGAGAAAGTGGGCAACAGACTTATAGGCCTGTAAGAGGTAACTACATTTGGGTCTTTTCCTGGTTTTGTTATTAGAATTACTTGGGCAAGTTTCCACTGCGCAGGAAAGTAACTCAAGAGTAGCGTTGCATTGAACAATATAGTGAGGAATCGTTTTAATTCTTCTGGTAGCGCACTGTCCTTCCAGAGATCAGATCGTATCCAGGTGATTTTTTTATATTAATATTTTTAATTATGGAAGACACTTATTTTTTGTGATTTTTTTTTTATTGGAAAGTCCATTTGATATGGACCTTCTAGAGATGCGTTTAGGTGATTATTTTGTGTGGGAGGAACTGTGGGATTTGGTTGAAAAACTTTCTCTAGATGTTCACCAAAGACTTTAGACTTTTTTCGCAGCTTTTCCGCTGATTTCATGATGTCATAACTTTTAAACCGTTTGTCACAGAGATTTCGAGTTGGCACCAATCGATTCAGCATCTCAAAATGAGTAGGAAAACGTATATAATATTCCCAAGGAAGCTTTCAGTTAAGAAATTCCATCGACACGGGGAGTCTAGACTCCCCGTGTCTAGATTTTGTCAAAATCGTTATTTTTTGAGTTACAGCAAAATTTAAAAGCATTTCTGCATTTTGACAGCTGATTACAGATACGCAAATTATATTGCGCTAGCTCTTTCCGTTCATTATCGCCTGCAAGAATTGAAGAAATTTTTAAGAAATTTCGGCGCTCGAGTAGAGACCTTGGAAAGTCATCAATTTTACGCGGACAATCTTAGTGTATTAATAGGAAAAAGACATTTTGAAACCAATTCCGCAATCCGATTTGGATTATCTGTAACCGTTTCCGAGACATCTACTTAGCAAATCGAGAATGGGGTAAATTTCAGTTTAAAATTTCTGGACGAGTTATTGAATCTTTCTAGACAATTTACACATCGACCTGTACGTCTTATCGTGTAGTTTTTGTGTGGCGAAAATGATTTCGCTGCTTTTTACTGTTCTCGAGAAAATCGAAAACCGAAAAAGCACATATATTTCGAACAAAATATTGGAAAATTTTAGATGAAATTTTTTTTGGATTTTTTTTTCGTTTACCCGAAGGAAATCGATGTGCTGAAAACGGTTTTTCAGTGTTCACTCTAAATTTTCGCTCTAAAGTTACAAAGAAACAAGTTTTAAATATTTTTTCGCTATACACCATCATGCATTTCCGGCTGATTTTACGCTGTCATAACTTTTGAACGGCTCACCACAGCGACTTCTAGTATTCACCAATCGATTCAGCGTCCCAAAATTAGTCGGTAAAAGTATATAGTATTCCCTAGGAAGCTTTCAGTTAAGAAATACCATTGACACGGGGAGTCTAGACCGTGGAAACGACGGAATGCGAGAAAATCGATTTTGTCAAAATCGTTATTTTTTGAGTCACAGCAAAATTTAAAAACCTTTCTGAAAGCATTTTTGCTGCTGATTACAGATATGCAAATTATATTTCGCTAGCTCTTTCCGTTCACTATCGCATGGAAGAATTGAAGAAATTTTTAAGTAATTTCGGCGCTCGAATAGAGATCTCGCAAATTCGTAAATTTTCCACGGACATTCTTAGTGTATTAACAGGAAAATGACCTTCTGAAAACGATGCCGTAATCTGTTTTTGACTATCTACAACCGTTTCCGAGACATCTACCTAGCAAATCGAGAATCGGGTAAATTTCAGTTTGAAATTTCTAGACCAGTTATTGAATCTTTCCAAACAATTTACACAACGGCTTGTACGTCTTACCGTGTAATTTATGTGTGGCGAAAATGATTTCGCTGCTATTTACTGTTCTCGAGAAATTCGAAAAAAACCGAAAAAGCACATATTTTTAGAACGAAATGATGGAAATTTTTTTTGCAAAATTTTTTCGTGTTTTTTTTTGGTTACCCGAAAAGAAAATCGATATGCTGAAAACGGGTTTTCAGTTTATTTTGCTCTAAAGTTACAAATAAACAAGTTTTATATATTTTTTCGCTGCACACCATCTTGCATTTCCGACTGATTTCACGCTGTCCTAACTTTTGAACGGCTTAACACAGAGACTTCTAGTAATCACCATCAATTCAGCGTCCCAAAATTAATAGGAAAACGTATATAATATTCCCTAGGAATTTTTCAGTTAAGAAATAATTCGGCACGGGAGTCTAGACCGCGGTAAGGACGAAATGCGAGAAAATTGATTTCGTCAAAATCGTTATTTTTGGAGTTACATCCAAATTTAAAAATGTTTCTAAAAAGCATTTTTGATGCTGATAACGAATATGCAAATTATATTTCGCTAGCTCCTTCGGTTCACTATCGTCTGCAAGAATTGAAGAAATTTTTAAGACATTTCGGCGCTCGAGTAGAGATCTCGGAAAGTCGTGAATTTCGCGCAGACAATCTTAGTGTAATGATAGGAAAATGAGATTCTGAAAACGATGCTGCAAACCGCTTTTGATTATCTGCAACCGTTTCCGAGACATCTACTTAGCAAATCGAGAATTGAGTAAATTTCAGTTTGAAAATTCTCGACGAATTATTGAATCATTCTAGACAATTTACACATCGACTTGTTCGTCTTGTCGTGTAGTTTCTATGTGCCGAAAATGATTTCATTGCCTTTTACCGTTCTTGAAAAAATAGATAAAAACCGAAAAAGCACATGAAGCACGAAATGATGGAAATTTTTGGATGAAATTTTTTCGTGAATTTTTCGTGATTTTTTTTCGGTTACCCGCAGAAAATCGATGTGCTGAAAACGGCTTTTCCGTTTATTTCGCTCTTAAGTTACAAATAAACAAGTTTTATATATTTTTCGCTGTACACCATCATACACTTCCGACTGATTTCACGCAATCATAACTTTTGAACGCCTCATCACAGAGACTTCTAGTATGCACCAATCGATTCAGCGTCCAAAATTTAGTCGGAAAGCGTATATAATTTCCCCTATGAAGTTTTCAGTTAAGAAATACCATCGACACGGAAGTAAAGACCGCGCAAACGTCAAAATGCCAGAAAATCGATTTTGTCAAAATCGACATTTTTCGAGTAACAGCAAAATTTAAAAACGTTTCTGAAAGCATTTTTGCTGCTGATAACAAATATGCAAATTATATTTCGCTAGCTACTTCCGTTCACTATCGCATGCAAGAATTGAAGAAATTTTTAAGAAATTTCGGCGCTTGAATAGAGATCTCGGAAAGTCGTGAATTTCGCGCGGACAATCTTTGTGTAATAATAGGAAAATGAGCTTTTGAAAACGATGGCGCAATCCGTTTTTGATTATCTACAACCGTTTCCGAGACATCTACTTAGCAAATCGAGAATCGGGTAAATTTCAGTTTGAAATTCCTCGACGAGTTGTTGAATCTTTCTGGACAATTTACACATCGACTTGTTCGTCTTGTCGTGTAGTTTCTGTGTGCCGAAAATGATTTCGCTGCCTTTTGCCGTTCTCTAGAAAATCGATAAAAACCGAAAAAGCACTTATTTTTCGAATGAAATGATGGAAAATTTTTCATGAAAATTTTTTTGGAATTTTTTTTCGTGATTTTTTATCGGTTGCCCGAAGGAAATCGATGTGCTGAAAACGGTTTTTCAGTTTATTTCGCTCTAAAGTTACAAATAAACAAGTTTTATATATTTTCTCGCTGTATGTTTTTCGACTGATCTTACGCTGTCCTAACTTTTGAACGGCTTACCACAGAGACTTATAGTAATCACCAATCAATTCAGCATCTCAAAATTAGTAGGAAAACGTATATAATATTCCCGAGGAAGCTTTCAGTTAAGAAATCCCATCGGCACGGGGAGTCTAGACAGCGGAAACGACGAAATGCGAGAAAATCAATTTTGTCAAAATCGTTATTTTTTTAGTTACAGCAAAATTTAAAAACGTTTCTGAAAGCATTTTTGCTGCTAATTACAGATATGCAAATTATATTTCGCTAACTCTTTCCATTCACTATCGCTTGCAAGAATTGAAGAAATTTCGGCGCTAGAGTAGAGATCTCAGAAAGTCGTAGATTTCGTAAGGAAAATCTTAGTGTATGAATAGGAAAATTAGTGTAAAAATAGGAAACAAGTTTTATATATTTTTTCTCTGTATGCCATCTCGCATTTCCGACCGATTTGACGCTGTCATAACTTTTGAACGGCTCACCACAGAGACTTCTAGTCTTCACAATCGATTCAGCGTCAAAAAATTAATCCGAAACATGTATTGTATCCGTGGGTAGGTTTTTATTTTGAAAATCTCACCGCACCAGCCATCGATACGGCGGAGGACTCTTACATTTTGATTCACCGCTCGGCTCGGTCAATTTTCAACCCGTGGTAGGGTTACGGAAGAGAGGTAACCCTACCACGAGGTGACCCTACCAGATCGACCATCTTTCCCTACTGTTTAAGTTTTTACATTCATCAAATAGTATTAATTGTTATAATAAACAATTGATGATTAAGGTAATTTAAAAAAAACAATTGAAATTTTAATTGCAATTAAATTAATTGTAAACCATAATTAATGGATTTGGTTGCAATTGATTTCAATTAATAATTTTTTTTTTAATTAATTGAATTATGCCAACACTGATCATAATGGGCTATGATAATGGTGACCAATGTTCCAGTTAAGCTGCGCGGATGCGCAACAGTTTTCGTGATATTTTAAAATCTGCGCAGGTAAATTAAGTTTCCGCGCACTTAAATTACGAGACGTTGATTTTTATGTCCTCCAAATTAGGGAAGTTTCGGAAGAAAAAAGATTAATTAATATATAAAATATATAAATAGATTATTTAAAAAGACATATTATTCAAAAACAGCATAGAGGAGCTGCTAATAAACCACAACTGTTGGAAAAATGTTAATTTAAAAAATGTAGAAATGATAATGGAAACACCTGAAGAACGTCACGGAAAAAAAGAGAAAAACAAGAAGGTCAAAATCTGATTTTGAGAAAGTTAATGTAATAATCTAAAATGTAATATTGGCTATACGTATTAACTGAATAACGAATACCCATCAATGAATTCCGTTCCTAAGATCCATAAGCATATGGATGGAAAAATTAAGTTGCCACAATATTGGCGAAATCAAAATTATGCTTTTGAATTCGCCGAATGTATAAACAAAATCCTGGAATTTTTTTTTTAAGAAATGAAAATTCAACCTTCCATACATTAATTGTAGACGAAAGTACTAATTTTGGATTTTAAATATCTTGATAATGATATAAATTACAAAACTGTATTTGTTGGTATTTTGAAAGTCGAACATTGTGGCAGCATTTGTAACAAAAAATTAAAAAAATTATGTTGAACATAACTTAAACATCAAAATATGATAATGTTTACTGGAGATAATGTCACGCTTGGAAAGAAAAATGGGGTAGCTGCAAAATATACCTGTTATGCAGAAAATCTAGTCTGAAAGTATTTACACAATGTTTCACCGATCGAATATGAAAAGCGAAAATTTGAAGATTTAGCTCAAGCAACTGCACATGATTAGATTGTAGATTGTAGATATGGTGGTGACGACTTGTACTGCGACCTTTATAGATCTATTGTACCCCACCCTCCTCCTCCAAGTGTTGGTGTACTTACCCATTTAGAGCGCCTCCTCTAATCCTGATTCCTTTAGGAATCTCAGGATCTGGGTGGGATTCAAGGCCTGCAGCTCCTCTGTGTTCAAGCAGTGAGCCCCAAGGTACATCTGTCTCTTGCGGAGTAATGCTCCGCAGTCTTTGAACAGATGTATGGGGGTTTCCTCTGCTGAGCCACAGAATCTGCATCCATCATCCTCCTCTAGGCCTAGGGCCTTGAGATTTTTCCTAAGTCTGCAGTGTCCCGTCAGGGCTCCTGTCAGAATTCTGAGCTTGTTCCTGCTTAGTTTCAGGCAAGCTTTAGTTCTCTTCTGGTTAAAAGATCCCAGCATCACTTTGGATTGCCTTAGCCCTGGAAGTTCTTCCCAGGTTTTCATCCATTTTCTTCTTATTTCTTCATCTAAACTTTTGCGGATGGTGTTCACGCTCATACCGCAAAAGGGTTCCGGACCTATAAAGGGGCTACTGGATCCCTTGTTTGCTAGGTGATCGGCTTCTTCGTTACCGTCTATACCAGTGTGTCCTGGTACCCAGTATAGCGTTACTTTATTATCCCTGCCAAGCTTGTTCAGCTTCCCCATACAGTCCCATACCAGTTTGGATCTGATGGTGTATGAGCTAATGGCCTTGATGGCTGCTTGGCTATCTGACAGGATAGCAATTCGTTTTTTGCGGTACTTCCTGTCGAGGTTAAACTGTGCACATCTTTCGATTGCGTGTACCTCTGCTTGGAAGATACTTGGGGATGTTCCCATGGATTCGGAGTATCTGGTACGAGGTCCAAACACTCCTGCACCAGTGCCTTCCTTTGTCTTCGAACCATCTGTATACCACTTGATGGCATTTTGCTCTATGTGGTATGCTGAGGATTCGTCGCTCCAATCGGCTTTACTACTACACATTGCTGTGTAGTTTTTCTCGAAGTGGTATTTGCATACCATTTCGTCTTTTGGTACTTCAAGCCAGGGGATCTTGGCAGCGAGGCTGTTTCGGTCTCTGCTCCCGATTATTTTGCCTCTGCCCATTCCTTCCTTGCTGAACCTTACGATCGCCGATCTGGCGGCGCTCTCCACCACAAGGTGCAGCGGAGTCAGATCCAGCAGCAGCTCCAATGCTGCTGTCGGACACGACCCCATCGCCCCCGTGATGCAGACACACGCCAGTCTTTGAATCTTCTCAAGCTGTTTCCTCATAGAGGCCAGCTTGATTCTACTTCCCCACGCAACCGCCCCATAAGTGATTGCAGGTCTCACTATCATGGTGTACATCCATCGCAGTATAGTGGGGTTACAACCCCACGTTTTTCCTGCCAGATTTCTGCACACCATTAGGGCGCGTTTGGCTTTACCTACCACTGCCTCAGCTAGTGTGATACCCAGATACCTTATCTCCTGTTGGTATTCTACTGCCTTCCCATCTATGAGTATGGGATGTAGGCAGTTTAGTTTTCTCCTTCTAGTAAATGGTATCACCGTGGTTTTGCTCGGGTTGTGTCTTAATCCCACTGTTTGACACCATCTACTAGTTACTTTGAGGCCTCTCTGAACAATTTCACAGAGCGTTCCCTCAAATTTTCCTCTGGCCATTATGACTATGTCATCGGCTTAACATTGACATTTGATGTCTAGGTCGTTTAGCCTAACCAGTAGTTCATCAACTACCAGGCTCCACATTAGCGGTGATAGTACACCTCCCTGTGGGCACCCTCGAGTTGTGGAGATCTTAATGGTGTCTTTTCCCACTTGTGTCTCCGCCGTTCTAGTTCTCAGCATTTCTCCCATCCACTTTCAGATAGTGCTGTCGATATTCCTTCTTTCGAGGGCCGCCCTGACAGCCTCGTGTGAGGTGTTGTCAAAAGCTCCCTCTATATCCAAGAAGGCACATATCGCTACTTCCTTTATCTCTAGTGCTGCTTCTATTTCGTTTGTCAGCTGATACAGGGCGGTTTCTGTGGATTTCCCTGCTCTGTAAGCATGCTGACTCCTGTGTAGTGGTGTACCTACCAGCACTATAGTCCTAAGGTAATTATCAATCACCTTCTCCATTGTCTTTAACATAAAAGATGTTAGACTAATGGGTCTAAATGACTTCGGTTGAGTGGTGTCTTTCTTCCCCACCTTCGGTATAAATACCACCTTAGCCCTTCTCCATAGCTCCGGTATATATCCGAGCGCTAAGCTACTTCTAAAGATATTTAGAAGATACGGCATTAGTTCTCTCTCTCCCTTTTGTAGGAAGGCAGGAACTAGTCCGTCCACTCCTGGGGCCTTAAAAGGCTGGAAGGTGCCGATAGCCCATCTGATTCGGTTTTCCGTACAGATGGACGCTGCCCTCTTCCAGTCGGCCCGACTTGGTTTCCGTGGTTGCATCAAGCCCTCGGTCTCCCTGTATCCTCTACATCCCGGAAAATGGGTTTCTAGTAGGAGGAGAGCTCTTTGCTCTTCATCCTCCGTGAAGGTCCCATCCGGTTTCTTGAGAGTGGTTGTCATTTCCACTCTATCCTTCGCTAGTGCTTTGTGCAGTCTAGCTGCCACCGGCGTGGATTCTATGTTTTCACAGAAGGTCCTAAAGTTTTCCCTTTTTGCCCTTCTGATCTCTTTGTTGTAGGTGGTAAGCACCTCAGAGTATTCTAGCCAATTTCCGTATTGCTTGGCTTTGTTGAAAAGCCTACGTACTTTTGCTCTTAATGTAGACAAATTTTTGTTCCACCATTTTTCGTCCTTATGCTCCTTCACGGTTTTTACCGGGCAGCTGGATTCAAATGCCGTGGTGATTGCTACATTTATTTCTCCTACAGCCTGCTCCAGCACGGTGTAGTGTTTGATACTACCCCGCACTGTCACCTGCTCTAGGTTTTCTTTTAGTTGGGAACTAAACATAGGCCACACAGTTTGTCTGGGGTTTCGAATGGGGGTGTTTTCCTCACTCGCTCCTTCCAGCTCAAACTCTATGATCCTATGATCTGACATTGAGGGCTCACTTGAAACCCTCCACTTTTTAATTAGTTTTTTAATACGTTAGCGCTACCTACCGTAATATCCAGTACCTCATTTCTGACTTTAGTGACAAATGTTGGTGTGTTCCCAACGTTGTACACAATTAAGTTCTCTTTAATGAGGTATTCTAAAAGGTACTCACCCCTCTTATTAGTGTCCGTGCTGCCCCACATCTCATTGTGTGCGTTCGCGTCACATCCCAGGATGAGTGGCAGCCTTCTCCTAATACAGTGTTCCACCAGCTTTTGTACTTCAATGGGTGGTATGCTGTTACCATCGCCAGGGAAGTATGCTGATGCGATCACTACTTCGCGGTGGAGACCCTCGATCTTGATGAGGGCCTGAATCGGTACTAAATCCCGCGTTAAAAATTCTGAAAGACATAAGTAATTTATGCCATTTCTTACCATAATGCAAGTTCTAGGGGAGACCTCTGCACATGATGCCATAACATTTAAACTAATCAATGAAGAAAGGTAGTTTACCAGATATTTCGCAGATAGTGCAAAAATTACGATGTTCTAATTGACTATTGTGAAGTGATGGAACAAAATGATCCTATCTGTAAATATTGTGCAAAAATTCTGACGGATTCTCAATATCGGGTAGCAATTTTTGCTCTCAAAGTCATATTAGAAGAGCTTTCATCTTTGTACAAATACCCCCAGAAAAGTTGTTTTCTTACACTATCATTGATGCACATCAGCATGTTAAGACGAAAATAAGAAAATTTAAATCTCAATACCTGGGACACAAAATCCTCTGGAGCAGTCATGTAAAAAACTATAATCAGAAGATCAAAATAATATTGATACTTAAAAAATATATATAATGTAATTTGTCCAACGTGTTTGATTTCCCGATGACGATCAATGCACT
The DNA here is from genome assembly GCA_944588485.1 of Phosphuga atrata. NCBI lineage: Eukaryota > Metazoa > Arthropoda > Insecta > Coleoptera > Silphidae > Phosphuga > Phosphuga atrata. The sequence goes on from OX155900.1 coordinate 62,754,782, forward strand.
TAATAATGCGATTATTATAAATTCAGGAAAAAAAATTGGAAAACAGAATATAATAAATCTTTCCGAAAAATACATTGATAAAATATGAGATGAAAATTCTGAAATGAAATTTACAATACTGAAGAAGAGTAAACTTGGATTGTTCAAAGCATTCGTCGATACGTTAACTTTGTTACTAACCCATTCATAATTTTCTAATCTTGCTATTCTTTACAATATTATGGGTACCTTCCAAGCGTCCAGTGCGAATGGTGAATGGGGTTTTTCAGTCATGAATTCCATTAAAAGAAAATATCGCAACAACAATATGAATACCTAGGTGATCTAATGAGAATAAAATTACATTTATCAAATGGACAAGTAACAAAAACCGAGTTTAAAAACAATTAGTTAGTACGAAAGACAGAAGACAACAAAATAATAAATTTTCATCAGAAATATTCAAAACTATTACTTTACTATTTGATATTATGGTTTCAATAAATAAAAGTATAAAAAAATTGCGCAATTTATTTTTAGTTTAATTTTTTTTGCTCACACTCTAGCCATCTGTGGACGCGTTTCGAGATTTATTGTTCAAAATATTGTTCATGGAAGCAAAGCTGTGCTGATGAGAGATAAATCTCGAAACGCGTCCACAGATGGATATCCACTCAAGGTATCGGAAAGACATGATCTTAAAAATCAATGTTATTTTTATGGTTTTTGTTGAGTGCCACGAAGGTGGACTGAAAGCTATAGAATAACTGACAAATTTCATACGAGATTTGTTTTTGGTAGTCCTAAAAAGACTCATTAGTATTATAGAGTTCCGGAAAGGTTGAGTATATTTATATATTCAAGCTTTGTTCTGTCTTTATTAAGTTTATCTGATTATCTATAATGTTGTATGGTTTTACCAATTCAGAAGCCAATATAGTTTAGGTACGTTTAGACTGGCACACATGTATGAGAACTTGTGTATTTTATACAAATTTTGAAACTTCACCTCATACTATAGCTCATACATTTTGTATGAACTCATACATTTCTCCATACGTTTTGAGTGACCAAAAAAAAGCACCCACATGACTTGTGTGAGGTGAATTAAATTATTGTTTTCATCAGCTGATTATAAATTATTACATACTTACAGTTTCATACAGTTCATCCTCGGTTCAGTTCAATCCAGTACATCCTAATTAGCACCTCGATCATAGTTCTGGAGTTCTTAGCCATTTTACAAAGAGTTTGCATAAAATGAGGTTGATAAAAATGTTGCAGTGTTGATTCTCCTTGCAACTGCATTTATCATACATAGTTTTAAACTTTTTTGATCAGAATTAAAACATCGTTAAAATCGTATCGTTTAAATCCTGAATTAAAACAATATAATTTAAATCAAATGCAATTTAATTTAGAAAAAGATTCAGTCAATAAATAAAAAGCCTTTACATTTCCCATTCCCAATAACTAAACAAACGATTCAGTAAATTATCAACTGTTTGAAATTTCATGGTGGATTTTGTGTTTTGTCGGTTGGTAGACGCGGTCGGAATCTGGCGGGTTGATCGCAGTCGTCGGGTGTCAAAGCGTCGTGCAAACAGGAAAAAATTGATCAAAGAACGGTCGCAAAATTTTTTGTCATTGATATACAAATCGTAAAGAGAAAATCGAAACCACGTGCGAGGAACACTTCACCGGAGGCGAGAGGATTCGTTGGACTGAGGCAATCATGGCAGACGAGCTGAACGTTTATAAGGTGAGCGCTAGGTTAGGATCGGTTATAAATACATTTTCCCGAACCGTTTACTCCGTCCAGATTTCCCTGACATTGACAGCATTTCAACACGACCCCCCTTAACCTAACTTCATCTTATATCATATTCCAAACAGATTTTAAATTCACAATTAACACTCATTAACGCTTTTTAATATTACATTTAACGCTCATTAATATTACATTATTAATTAAATAATATTACACTACATTATTAATTATATAAGATTACATTATTATTATATTATTGCATTTTCTTCGCGACCCGGCCGTCTAAGGACCAGGCAGATATCACTGTTTAGTTCTCACTCTCACCACACTTTCACTTTTCTTCCTCCAAAAAGGCTTCATTCTCTCCCAGTGTTGTATTCCTCTCTCCTCTGTCCAATTGCTATCCTCTCGTTTCATTTTCTGTTCAACTAGAACTTCAATGCTTTTGAGTCGTTTTCTCTATCCGTCCCTATCTTGGCAATCGTCATCTGTGCTTCCAAGTCTAATTCTTCCTTCATCAGCTTGGCATAACGACTTCAGCTATTTCCTCGTTTCATTTTCTGTTCAACTAGAACAGGGGTCTCCAAACTATGGCCCGAGGGCCACATCCGGCCCGCGGACAGATTTTGTCCGGCCCGTGGAGTGCTAGCATACTTGAAAACTCCTTTTAGAGAACATATATAGCAAATTAAATTTAGTTTACTGAAGTATTCTAATTTTATGTTGAATAATTATTAATATGACATCTACATTGATATGGTCATGGGCTAGGTTAGGTTAGGTTTAAGTGGCAGCTAATGCTCACATAGGCCTCAGATGGGCCCGTTGTGTTACCACGGTACTTGCAGTACAACCCTCCTCAGGGAATTTTTTGTCAAAACATTTCGAGCCGTGGATGAACCTCATGAGAGTCTGCGCATCTAGTGATGTGAGGTCAGAGAGATCATCCAAGAAAGGTCGGCCTAAGAAGAGCAATCGTGTTGCGGTCAGAGAGGGGCATTGGCATAGGTAATGCTGAACACTCTCCTCTTCCTCCTCGTCCAGGCAGGCTCTGCAGTAGTCCCGCTTCACTATGCCCAGTCTCTCAGCGTGCTTGCCAATGGGACAGTGTCCCGTGATGACTCCCACTGCCAGTCTGATATCGTTTCTTTTTAGAGAGACGATGTTGGTGCTTCCTTTCCTGTTTCGGTGAGGCCATATTTGCCTGGTTACCTCGCAGGTTTCTTCATCCCTCCACCTTTGCTCCGCTAGGTTCGCGGTTATTTCGGCTATGGTCTCCTTGCACGAGGCAAATGGAATACCAATATCCTGTAATATTTCGGTTGAGTGCAGGCTTGTGACGTTCTTTGCAAGCTCATCCGCTTTTGCGTTACCTGAGATCCCACTGTGGCTTGGTACCCTCGTGAGTCTTACGTTTGTGTGTGCTGCAAGCTTATTCAGCTTTCTCTGAGACCACTGCTGAGTTGGTGCACACGCTAGTAAACGCCCGGAGAGCAGCTTGGCTATCGGTGTAAATGAGGATCTGTTCACCAGGGTCCCCATTTACCATCAGCCACTCTGCTGCCCCTTTTATTTCGGTTACCTCCGCCTGTAGAACGCTGCAGTAGTCCGGCAGGCGTAAGCTAATTCTGAGGTTGAGGTCGTTGGAGAAAACTCCGCTGCCTACTTTGTCCTGCCTCCGTGAGCCGTCTGTAAAGACCTGCGTGTGTCCTGCTGGTACCTCTTTCTTTTCCATCCACTCCTCTTTAGAGGGTATGTGGTATGAGAAGTTGTTACCAAAAGCAGGTGTTGCTAGACATCGGTCTATGTTTTTGGGCACCCCTTTAAATTCATTGATTATTCCGGCGTGTCCACGATAGTCCGATGTCAATGGTCATGGGCTAACTACTCATAACATTGTTGTAGGCTTATTGTTATTGTTTTTGTGATAAGTTGGATAAAGAAACACATAATTGTAATGAGTAAAGACATGTATAATATGCAGAAAATTTAACTTCAGTATATAATAACTAACAAATTATTGAAATGAATCCAACTAACATTTTATACATTTTAAATAAAAACATAACTTATAACAAGCATAATGACATATGAAATACTAATAAGATTTATGTAATTGAGATTTTCCACTGACAATAGTTTGTATTTGTGGACTAATTTTACTTGTACCAATTATTAAAAGAGATTTAAGATGCTCATCAGTTAATTTAGATCTGTAAACATTTTTTGTGTACTTCATTTTGGAGAAGGTCTTCTCACTCAAATAAGTAGTACCAAAAACAGAAAACAGCCCACGAGCAAATTTATGCAAATTATCAAATTGTGTCAGTGGAAGACTCTTATAAAATTCCAACAAAGATGAGTTTTGATATTTGTTCTTAATTATATCACTGCAATGTAGATCAATCATTTCCATTTGAAGTTCCGGGGCTAGGGTTTCAATGTCAGTATCAAAAGGATTCTGAAAAATCTTAATTTGATTCGCAATGGCATCAAAGTCCGAGAAACGAGTATCAAAATTTATTTTCAAAGCACTCAAAGTTTCGATTGCAAAATCGATAGGAAACTCAGTCTCAGTGGTGTGGCTGATTATTTCACATGTTTTAAAATGTGAAAAACATTTACTTCGTAGTTGTGATTGAAACTGTATCAATTTCTTCCGGAATGATATGATATTAGTGTATAAATCAGGAAGATGCTGGTTTTCTCCTTGCAATCTCAAATTCAGTTCGTTCACATGTTTTGTCAAATCAACATAGAATGCTAACTTCCACAGCCATGCGTTGTTTTGTAATTCAGTAAGAGGGCGATGCTTTTCATTCAAAAAAATTTCGATCACTGCTCGAAGTTCAAAAAAGCGCTGAAGGACTTTCCCACAACTAAGCCAACGTACGGCAGTATGATAAGGTAAGTCATTTTCTCCAATCTCTTCAATAAATTGTCGGAATTGTCGGTGATTCAGCTCAAAAGATCTGATAAAATTAACAGTTGATATGACTGGTTTCAGACATATCCAAACATTATCCGCACAAAGACTGTTGATGAATGATACAATGTAAGACTAATGGTTTTTAACCACCGTCATTTTCTACAGCCTTTAACACAGGAGCGACCACTCCTTTATCTTTCCCACTCATGTTTTTGCCTCCATCAGTTGTAATACATTTCAAGTTTTTCCATCAAATGTTCTTTTGATTAATGGCCATTTCAACTACTTTAAAAATATCTGTACCAGTAGTTGTGCCATGAATACTATACATATCAAGAAGTTCTTCATGCACTTCATAGTTTTTATCTACTCCTCGAATATAAATCAAACACCTGAGCAGTATCTGACACATCTGTTGACTCATCCAAGGCCAAAGAAAACCACTCAACATGTCCATTTTTGTCGAACAGTTGAGAGGATATATTTTCAGTGATGTTTTCTACCCTTCGAGCCACAGTGTTTGCTGACATACTGACAGTTTTTAATAAATTTACCTTTTCAGGGCACATTTCTTCGGCTACTGCAATTATGCATTCTTTGATCATTTCTCCATCGGTGAATGGTTTTCCACGTTTTGCAATTTCAAGAGCCACACGAAAGCTGGCATGAGTTGCAGCCTCTTGTTCAGTTTTGAGTTTTGTAAATGAAGATTGCTGCGATTTCAATCCGCGCTTCATAGCTTCGAATTTTTCTGTCCGCAAACTTCCTGTATATTTTGAGTAATTTTGAAAATGTTTTGTTTCATAATGACGTTTAATGTTATATTCCTTGAGTACGTCTATGCTTTCATTGCAAATCAAACATAGCGCCTTGTTACTGGAGTCAATTACGAAATACTGAATGTTCCACTGATCTTTGAATTTTCTGCATTCACTATCAATTTTTCGGTTCTTTTCCATACTACTAAATCACACACAAAAGCAACAATTCAAATCAAAATACTGTTACAAAGATGTCTTAAACTTAAACACGCACAAATACGTTTTAGGAGGTACGCACTATTTTATTTCACAACAGTGTCATAGGAACTGACTTGTGGTTGCGCCACTAGCCTTCTTATATATTCCAATTACTGCCATCTAGAAGTGAGTGGAAGACACCAGAACTTTCTCGAACCAACGAGATTATTCTGTACGTGCTATTAGCGCCATCTGTTAGCGATACAAGGTACTACCTATTTCCGCTTGTGTCCACCAGATGTCGTGTCAAATTACTCCTCATGGCTCGTACTCTACGACTAATCTAGAAATTACTGATAATGACAGGAAAATTAATAATATGCAGTGTTGCCGTTTTGCGGACTTTAGTTCGATTTGCAGCCTTTTTTAAACGTTGCGTACTTTTTCGGACTTTTTTTTTCATCTGTGGACTATTTCACTTTTTACCACCGGAAACAATGATAATATGGTTTTGGCCCTCGGAACTTACTGGAGTAATCAGTATGGCCCTAAGGCTGGAAAGTTTGGAGACCCCTGAACTAGAACTTCAATGCTTTTGAGTCGTTTTCTCTATCCATCCCTATCTTGGCAATCATCATCTGTGCTTCCAAGTCTAATTCTTCTTTCATCAGCTTGGCATAACGACTTCAGCTATTTCCTCGTTTCATTTTCTGTTCAACTAGAACTTCAATGCTTTTGAGTCGTTTTCTCTATCCGTCCCTATCTTGGCAATCGTCATCTGTGCTTCCAAGTCTAATTCTTCCTTCATCAGCTTGGCATAACGGCTTTTCAGGTTATATATATTGTCGAAGATTTGTTTATTTGTTCTTTGAGGATTCATTCTAATCATGTGGCCGTAGAGTCTAAGTCGTCTCTTCCTTATAGTTGTTTCCAAATCTTCTACCTGCTCATAAATTTCGTGGTTTGATCTCGATTTGTAGTTTCCATTCTCAGACTGTAGATTCTTCGTAAAAAGTTGCTAAAAATCATCACGGACATTAATGGACGACCCGTAGTCACATTCGTAAGATGCAAAATCCATGATATCAAAATTATCTTGGCGGTTGGACATAGTCCAATGTTGTACAACTAAGGTTGTTAGCTGCGGGGCCATCCACTCTTGCAATACATGTTAACATTTAGATTCATTACTGCATATTCCTCAGCAGTACGTAAGTAGAGGTGTGACTTCACCACATTACACAAAGTACTCTCGAATTCCTTGAGTTCCCTGAATTACGTTCACATTATATTCGCATTACGTCCTTATTACGTCCCTACTACACTCGCATGAGTTCATCATGCACGTCATATACTTTTGGAATTAAAGTAAATTATAAAATGCATCGTCGGCCGCATAAAATGTTGCCAGGGGCCGCATGCGACTCGCGGTCCGCTATTTGCCCAGGTCTGGTCTAGACTTTTCTGTCTAGTCTTGTCTGTCTAGTCTCGTCTGTCTAGTCTTGTCTGTCTAGTCTTGTCTGCCTAGTTTTGTCTGTCTAGTCTTTTTGTCTAGTCTGGTCTGTCTAGTCTTGTCTATCTACTCTTGTCTGTCTAATCTTATCTGTCCAGTTTTGTGTGTCAAGTTGTGTCTGTCTAGTTCTGTCTGTCTAGCATTGTTTATCTAGTCTTATCTGTCTAGTGTCGACTGTCTACTCTTGTCTGACTAGTCTTGTCTATTTAGTATTGTCTGTCTAGTCTTGTCTGTATATCTGTTGAGACAGACAAGACTAGACAGACAAACATAGACAAACAAGACTAGACAGACAAGGCTAAACATACAAGGCTAGACAGACAAGTCTAGACAGAGAAGATTAGACAGAGAAGACTTGGCAGCCAAGTCTAGACAGACAAGATTAGTCAGACAAGATTATTTTTAACCGGAAGTGGGGGGCGGGGTTGTGGGACCGGAAGTGGTGACGGAGGGTCTATTTGTTTCTTAAATAATAATTGTCGGCCAAAAAAAAATTATACAAATTTCGTGCGGAAATGATTTTACAGCGCTCCAGCTAATGGGGAACTCGTCCTTCGGGCTCGTTCCCCAAACGAGCTGTCTCGTTGTAAAATCAAACTTTCCACACTCTAATGTAAATAACTATTATTTGGCACAATGTTGTAAAGTACGGCTACAATGCTGAAAAGTGATATTACCGTATTGTAGCGGACTTTGTAACATTGTGAGTAAAATTCTAGTTTTGCTTGACTTGTACACGATGTCAAAGCTAGCTTTACAAATCAGGAGGCCAAAAACAATATTGATAAATAAATCGCGTGTTCAAATTACGTGAATTATATTATTATTATTTATTTATTTACCAGGATATACAAAGATATATACATACATACATAATACATTTAATATATAATACGCAGTGCATGTACCTATAGAGGTGTAAACAACACCTGTACATAGGCCTGGCTAATGACTTATCCTAAGAAATAACATAACTTATATTTGACTTATTGACTTATATTACTTATATTGTGAACTCAATTGAACTTATTGACTTATATTGTGAACTCAATATTTATTTCCATTAACATCGGGTGAAGATGTATTTCTAAGAATTTCTGTGTGATTTCACGTGACCAATTTGTTACCGGTTGTCATGACAACATGCATAAATTAACTTCGCCGATTAATGATGGGGATTACAAAAAGGTACAGATAACGAAACGTAAGAATATGAGCAGTAACCAAAGTCACCAATATTGGAGAAAATTGCAATCCGCAAATTAAGATACGAAGGTTACGTTGCAAGGAGTGATAGGATGAGATGGGACAGCCGAATCATAGAATGGAAAACATAGAATAAGATGGTATGATGAACTCATAGCAACAGTCCAACTAGCACAGAATAGGAAAAGATGGAAACAATTGAGAAAGGCCCAACGATGAATCTAATGACTACAGATTAGAAGGTAGCGGCAGTAGGCATAGACATGCTTTAGGGATTTTTTCTAGTTATGTTTATATTAGAATATGAATTAAGATCATTCATTGTGGAAACTATGTATAGATAAATTTGTAATTGCTTTCTTAGTGAAGTAATATTTAGGCACGACACGATCACGAAACCAGCTTTTCTTTTGCAAACAAACTTGTATATATTATACATAGATAAATTTTGTAATTAAAGTAAATTTTAAAATATTCCCAAATTCACACCATTAGTGTGGTAAAATGTACCACATTTGGTACAAGTTATAAAATAAAAACCATTAATAAAAAATATAATCCTTAATTCAAAAATTGTTCAATAATAAGTAATTGTTGTTCTTGTTTCTTTGTTTTGTCAAATGTGTTAATTGAAAAATTTAGACCAGACAACGTAATTAATAAATTTTCTTATTTTCCATTTGAATGTAAAGGGGATGGCACAGTAATTAGCGAAATTCTGTCTTCACGAACTAATAATTTGACTTGATTTTAGAGTAGCTGTTTTCATTGTGTTCCCTTGAAATGTATGTAGTAGAAGTGGTAAGTGGTAAGATCGAGTCAATGCGAAATGCAAAATTTAGCTGAATATTAATTATTATTGTATTTTTTTGAATATATGCGCTTTTTTAATTGGCGCACACATTTTTTGTATTTTGGAAAAATTTGCACACACTTAAAAAAGTACGCACACAGGTCACAAAAATTAGAGGGAACACTGGTTTACCCATTTCATTACACCCATTTCATTACACAAAATAGTAAAAAGTTTTGAACTAACAAGGGGACCATCAATACTGTAAATCACAGATTTTGATTCGTTTCAAATATGTTGTAGGGGTATATGCCCTGAGTACCAGGCTATCTGCTTTTCATCAAACGGGCCTTGGTTTTCGAGAAAATCGATTTTGAAATTTTCCCGCCGTATACCCGCTTTGTATAACCGTAACTTCTTTTATAATCAAGCCTGCGTAGCGCAATTGTTAAGGCGTAAGGCTTCCGCGGTAGAGGTACCGAGTTCAAGTCCTGTTGGAGCGATACTTTTGTTCAATTTTGTTTTACAGATTATCAACAAATAGTGTAAATTATAGAATATTATTAAGGAATATTGAATTTTAATTTTTTTTTAATATGCATTTCGTTCGTAGTTCGTAGTTCGTGGTTGTTATTAAAAAAAAACCCTCATCAAAGCTTGAAAACATTTACCCTAATGTAAATAAACAATCGGCCGTAATTTTCGAATTTGTATTTATTATCGTGTTGTTAGCAAATACCATAAAATTGTCGGCTTTGTTGGAAGGGAAGGGGGTTGAAATCAGTAAAATAACATCGCATAGAACATAAACGGACTTTAAATAATTGGAAAAAGAAATTTTAACATTACCCGTCAAATACATTTAGCTGTAATATTTGAATAAACAACAGAGATCGGGTGTAGGTAGCAACCGTGGTTGAAATATTTGAAACTTCAACCACGAACTACGAATGAAATGCATATTTAAAAAAATTTAAATTTCAATATTCCTTAACAATATTCTATAATTTACACTATTTCTTGATAATATGTAAAAAAAAATTGAACAAAAATATCGCACGCGCAGAACTTGAACTCGGTAACTCTACCGCGGAAGCCGTACACTTTAACACTTATGTCAATACCCAGTCGTTACTACGTTGTTCAATACCCGGGTACCCGTGTACCCGCATGGGTTTTTCATTCAATAAAATAATTTTAATACCCAGAGACTTTCACGTTACAACTCGGGATTACCCATAGAGTATTCCACTACCCGAAAAACCCTATTTCTATAAATAAAACCGCCGGGTGGGCAAAGTATGGGATCAAAATATGGTGGATATGCGACGCCAAAAATTCATATCCATTGAAAGTCAAATTTACACTGGCAAAATAACAACTGGCCGTGAAATAAAAAAAGGCGAAAGAGTGGAAGAGAGTAAAAGATGTAGCTGCAATATATTAAGGATCCGGAAGAAATATTACAATGGATAATTTTTTTACTACTTTACCTTTAGCAAAACATTTATTGTATGGAACCTAACAATTGTAGGAATATTGAAAAAAAATACATTCTAGTAGACATGCTAGCATCAAATATCGTGAAGAATTCTCTTCTCTATTTGGTTTTCATGAAAAAGTTACTCAATGCTCTTCCTAAAAAAAAGAAAGTTGTTATACTTCTATCTACGATGCACTAAGATTTGCAGCGAAGACAAAAAACAAGGAACCAGAAATTGTTCAGTATTATAATAAAACAAAAATTGGTGTGGATATAATGGATAAGATGTTGGGCCATTACACAATCCACAGACGGACTAACCGATGGCCTGTCGCATTTTTTTAAAATATTTTGGATATCGCCAGTCTTGCCAGCTATATCATTTATCATCTAAATCAGCGGTTGCCAAAGTGGTGGTCCGCGGACCACTAGTGGTCCGCGAGAAAATTTCGCTGGTCCGCAGAAAAATTTGGAATATACTTACTCATGATGTTAAGTTATGTTTTAAGATGCATTAAAACATGATTCAATTCATAACAATACGTGACAAGTTATAAAAACTTCTGTCGTATACTGTACACACTGGCCATTGGACGAGCGGTCTTCCATCTCTGCCGCGCAGAATCGTACTCTTTCTGCGCGTAGAATAACGCCGCGGGAAATAAGTCGTACTGCTGCTGAATGTTTCAAGTTTTTTAATGTGAGTTATTGGAGTCAGTTTTAATATTAATATACTGCTGCGTATCTACATTAAACAATAGAACACACCGTAAGTACAAAACTTTTCATTTTAATAATTGTACGGTTACGTCAATACATAGCCTCAATTTTCACACTTCATATTATTTATTTTTAATAGCTAATAGCGTTCCGTGCTGAACCCTTTCGTTACGGACTTTTATATATTGACACATCGATTTAAAACAGGTATGATCTTAAATCTTAACCATGTACATATTTTCTTTTATTTGATATTTATTGGGATAAAATGAGTTTGACTTTTCTAAATTTCTTTTTATTTTATTTTAGATACAAATAAATTAAACCCATAATTAGTGAAAAAAAGCAAAAGAATATTTTGCATTTCTTTAGTAATGCAAAATGTAATGAGAACGATAATAATAACATTAATAATACTTCACCTAACCGTGAACTGATCAATGAATCAGACCCTCCACAGTCTTCATCAGGCACCATTGGGAAACACGTTGGAACGGGAGGTCGAGAGAAGAAAAAACACAAAGTATCAAGAAAATATCATTCCTACTACTTAAAATTTGGATTCATTGAAGAACCTGACAGTGAGCTGGATCCACGGCCTCTCTGTGTTGTATGTTCTGAAAGCCTATCTAACGATGCATTAAAACCTTCAAAACTTGAAAGACACTTGAATTCAAAACACCCGGATTTAGCAAAAAAACCGCTAGAATATTTTAAAAGAATGCATGAAAATATGCAAAAGCAAGTTATTGCTTTAAGAAAAATGACCATGGAAGATAAATCATTACTAAAGGCTTCCTATCTCATAGCAAATCAGATCGCGAAATGCAAAAAGCCGTACACGATTGGAGAAGAATTAATTAAGCCATGCATGTTAAAAGCCTGTGAACAGATTTTGGGAATGCAGGCTGTTCAGAAATTGAAAGTAATTCCTATGTCTAATAATACTATCAAGCGCAGAATCGAAGATTTGGCCGAAGACATTGAAAATCAGATAATAAAAATGGTGAAAAATTCTTCATTTTATTCAATCCAACTTGACGAATCTACGGACATTACAAACAAAGCACTTCTTCTTTGTTTTGGAATGGTTGAGTGTGAAGGAGAGTTACATGAAGAACTACTTTGTTCGCTTAATTTGCCGGGTAGAACAACCAGCTCTGAGATTTTTGAAGCACTTAATAGTTATTTCCGGGAACATGAAATTGATTGGAAAAAATGTATTGGGATCTGCACAGATGGTGCCGCAAATATGACTGGCCATCTTTCAGGAATTGTTGTAAAGGTAAAGAATGTTGTACACCCAAACATTTTATCTACACACTGCATTATACATCGAGAACAACTTGCAGCGAAAAAAATGTCCCCAGAACTACACGAAGTATTATCAAATGTCATTGAAATTATAAAGGAAATTCGACACAAAGCACTCAATTCTCGAATATTTGAGGCACTTTGCGAAGAAATGGGTTCCGAGTATACTCATCTTCTTCGTCATGCTGAGGTGAGATGGCTGTCGAGGGGCAAAATATTGACCCGACTATTCGCCTTGCGGGAAGAAGTCAAATTATTTTTCCAGCAGCAAAATAATCCGAAATTGCAAAAATGCTTGTCCGACAATGAATGGCTAGCAAAGCTTGCATACCTGGCAGATATTTTTTCCCTGTTAAATGAACTAAACATATCTTTGCAAGGACAACTTAAGGACGTGTTCACACCGATGTAAAATGGATCAAAAGAAAATATTACTGTGGCAAACTGCGGTTGGTTGAAGACGATCTGCAAATGTTTTCTAATTTTGATGAATACATGAACGAGAATGATGTTAACCAGCAAGTGGTAACCCTAGTTAAAAAGCACTTAGAATCACTTACAGAATCTTTTGCTCGTTATTACCCAAAGAATGAAGATCCCAGGCATGGTAATATGTGGATAATAGATCCGTTTGCAGCGAACATTCAGGATAGTAAGTTAAGCATGCATCTAAAAGAAAGCTTCATCGACCTATCGTCCGACGAAACTCTCAAATTTAAATTTCATTCATCCTTATCAACACCTGAAGTTTTGGCTTTCCATAAAAAGTGAATACCCTTTGCTTAGTGAACAGGCGATGAAAATTCTGATTCAATTCTCCACAACTTATTTATGTGAAAAGGCCTTTTCATCTGTCACAGTCATCAAAACACGGTACCGATCTCGGCTTGAAATAAATGCAGTTCTCCGTCTTGCAGTAACAACATTGGATCCAAATATCCATAATCTTATTTCAAGTAAGCTGGAACATCCATCACACTAGGAATGTATAATGCCAAAAGTTTGATATATTTAAACCATCTTTTAATTGTTTTGTTTGTACAATTTTTGTTTATTTTGTTTATTTTATTATGGTTTATTAATAAAGCTTTCATAACTTGGTTACTATGAATAGTTTCATTTTATTAACTAGGTACATTTTATGTGTTCTTTGATCACAATTTTTTTTTATAAATATATTTAACATTTAAAAAATCCTATTAGTGGTCCGCGGGATTTAAATTATGAATTAACTGGTCCGTGAGGTCAAAAAGTTTGGCGACCGCTGATCTAAATAACGTATTTTTACGAAAATTAAGTGAAGAATTATGTATGACAGCTATTCAAGAACGATCTCAAAATATGCAAATTATGAGAAATTTCACCACTAGGATTGCCATAGAGAGCATATATAGAGAACCAATAGATCCTACAAGCAGGGCAACAACATCAAGTGAGCCAGGTGGGTCTACTGAACAGACAGATTTCACTGGACGAAAAATTGTTTTAGGATCATGTCATATTTGTTACCAGGATGTCTATAAAAAACGGAGAAAAAACGCGAAAATCGTGTAAAGAATGTAACAAACCAGTTTGCGATGAACATTCAAAAGCAATTGTAAAATGTGACGCATGTTGCCAATAATAAATTGAAAATTACAAATATTTTATGTATAATTTATAATAAGTTTTATAATAAAATTCATTAAAAGTTAAATAAATCCGTTTATTTTTATTTATAAATATATTAAGTACTATTTTTTATCCCGAGAAATAAGTTTAATTATTTATTTATATATGGGTACCCGGGTACCCCGGGTATTGAACAACGGGGTATTTGACCTTAAGTCCAAAAAGTTTATATATTTTTTGGTATATTTTATTATTTATGTATATGAATCAATGTCAATAGACTCAAATAACGAGGATCGGAAAGGATTTGATGATTTTTCGTAAAATAAAAAAGATATGTAAGTAAGAACATGCAAAAGGGTACCCGGGTACCCGGGTATTGACATAAGTGTTAACCAATGCGCTATAGACGCTTGGTTGGAAAATAGATGAAGTTACGGGTATACAAAGTTGGCGGGAAAATTTCAAAATCGATTTTCTCGAAAACCAAGGCCCGTTTGATGAAAAGCAGATAGCCTGGTACTCAGGGCATATACCCCTACAACATATTTGAAACGCGTCAAAATCCGTGATTTACAGTATTGATGGTCCCCTTGTAAGATCTCTGGATTTAATAAAGTATCTGGATTTTAAAGTACTGGATTTAGTAAAGTATAAAGATTTAATAACTATCTTTACTGATTGATCCAACACAGTCTTTAATTCCGCGGGCATTGAATTTGTGGCAAACGCTTCACGATATTTACTACAATGTGTAAACTTTACGCCTGTAGCAACTTTTAATTTTTTTTTTTTTTTTTTAAAAACTTTAATTTTAGCACTAACGCCTCCATAACAACCTACCATTGCATGTGCTCAGAATATACGCCCACGCAGTTTTAGACTGACAGTTTAACTGACAAATTTCACATGAGATTTGTTTTGGTAGTCATAAAAAGACTTAGTAATTGTTATAGAGCTCCGGAAAGGTTGAATATATTTATAAGGTTGAATATATTTTATTAAGTTTATATATTTATAACTTTCAAGTATGTACTGAAACTTACAACTTACCTCATAATTTATTTAAAAGTTATTGATAGTTAAAATTTATACAAAAGCATATATTTTCATAAACACAATCAAAACATTAGGTGCATCGCGCCGTATAGAAACGAATTGGGAGGCGGCGCGTTGAATGTTATCATTGTGGAGTGGTGGGGGCACAAGACGGAACCTACCTCCGCGATGCATGGCCGTTATTTTGTTTTAATTTACATTTTGAAAAATTACGCTCTACATAAGAAATTTCTTGAAATTTCTATTGAACCCCCTGCAACAACGAAATGTACCACCAGGGGTACATGTACCCCAGGTTTGGAACCTATGGTATAGGGTATATCGATAGTCTAATTGCAGAATGACGTAAGTATCATTTTTTGAGGAATTGATATTTTGGGTTTTGATATTACATCTTGTTGCTGAACGATCTGAAACAAACCTGTTGTCATAAAAGGCCCAGTTACATGGGTAAGAGTAGCCAGGCAAGTACTGGAACTCCGCCTATAGAAACCCGCAAGAAAGTTAATTAGAGTAGCAGGTAGAGTAGCTAGTAGCCGGTAGAGTACTTTACCAACGTGGGAAAGTAACTCTACTCTACTCACCCCCACCATAGCTATATATACTTCCCTCCGCACTCTACCCATGTACGCTGCGAAATAAATCTTTGTATACTCTACCAAAGCAGTTTTGTAAAAGCTTCTTTTTCACCGAAAAGCGTTATATACTCTACTGGTAACTAGCCTCGGTGTAAACGCAACAGAACCGAAAATTAGTAGAGTAGTGAGGCAAATGCGCTCTACCTACGCTACCCTACTCTATCCCTCTCTATATCTATCCTCTCTATCCCTCGCACTCGTCCCTTTCATCCTTTTCTTTTCTCCTCATTATATACCCAATCATTCCAGTCAGCACGCCGCATCCATACTCGTTGCGGAGCATGATCCTCACCATGCTCTCTTTGTTTACTTTCTCTCCCACCCGGCGTTCTGCCTCGCTCCTCATTCTCACCCATCTCAAACATTCAAAAATGGTATGCTCCGCTGTGTCCACACGCGCTCCACAGTACCTACAATGCGCCTCAACCAGTTTCCCGATGCGTACAAGGTATGACCCAAAGCATCCATGCCCCGTGAGCGCCTGTGTGAGATGATAATTCACCTGCCCATGCCCTATTTTCCCTTTGTCGCTTTCAGTTTTACGGAGGACTGCCAAGTCATCGACGTGTGGAACTTCGTCTAGCAGCCTCAGTCTCAGCACCTCATCATAAAATATGTTCCACAATATCGGCCCCAGAGCCGAGCCCTGCGGAACACCTGCACTCATCTTGAATGTTTTTCCTTCGGCAGTAACCATCTTCCTATCCCTCAACTAGCTGCCTACCATCTTTCAAAGGTAGGGAGCTACCCCCTTTAGTTCCAAAGCCCCAATTATTACTCCATGGTACCGAATGGGATGGGACCATGTGTGAGATGATAATTCGCCTCTCCGTGCCCACGGTTGACCCATTGATCGATAATCGGAATCAGTTGCCTGATCCATACTCCATTTTCCGATTCCTCCCATCGTTCTCGCCATAGATGTTTTGTCCTTTTCAGTTTAAGGGACGACCGCCAAGTCATCGAGGAGTGTAACTCAGTCTGGCAGCCTCAGTCTCAGCACCTCATCATAAAATATGTTCCACAATATCGGCGCAAGGGCCTAGCCCTGTGGAACACCTGCATTCATCTTGAATGTTTTTCCTTCGGTAGTCACCATCTTCCTATCTTCAAGAAGCTGCCTACCATCTTTCAAAGGTAGGGAGCTATCCCCTTTATTTCCAAAGGCCCCCCATTATTACTCCATGGGACCGGATGGGATGGGACCATAAGTGAGATGATAATTCGCCTCTCCGTGCCCACGGTTGACCCATTCATCGATAGTCGGAATCAATTGCCTGGTCCAGACTCCATTTTCCGACCCCTCCCATCGTTCTCGCTTTAGTTGTTTTGTCCCTTTGTCCCTTATTGAGATAATTTCGTAACTTTCAGTTTTAGGGACGGCCGCCAAGTCATCGACGAGTGTAACTCCGTCTGGCAGCCTCAGCAGTCTCAGCACCCCACCAAAAAATATGTTCCACAATATCGGCTCAAGAGCCGAGCCCTGCGGAACACCTGCCCTCATCTTGAATGTTTTTCCTTCGGCAGTCCCCATCTTCCTATCTCTCAACTAGCTGCCTACCATCTTTAAAAGGGAGCTACCTGCTTTAGTTCCAAAGCTTCCAAGATTACTCCATGGGACCGAATTGAAAGCATTCTTCACATCCAGGGTTACAAGCACGCAGTAGCTGCTGGTCCGCCATGGACCCGTATTGGCTAACCTTGCTCTCTCTCTCTATCACTCGCATCATTGCGTTTGAACTGCGGCCGCTTTTGAGCCTATATTGTTCCTCCGCTCTCTGGAGATCCTCCTTTATGCTAGCTCCGATCATGCTCTCAAACATCTTCGCTCTCCCATTCAATAAGCAGATCGGCCTGTATTTGGCTTTCTCTCCTTCTTTCTGTTCCTTTTCAATCATTACCAGTCTCCCTTTCTTCCACTCCTTCGGGAAACTGCCATTCATCAACTCTTCATTCATCATTCTCAGGCACATATCCTCGCACGCATGCTCGAACACATTGCACGCGGGTGGGACGCCGTCAGGACCCGGCGTTTTTCCTTCCCTCGTCCGGCCGACGGCCCTCTGCAGCTCGGCCGAACTGAGAAGGGGCGCCGGTCTCCATCCCATGGACTCAGTTCACTCGCTCATGTACTGGGAACAGCTTCTTGACTTCCGTCATTAGGCAGACTGACAAGACTAGACAGAGAAGACTAGACAGACAAGACTAGACAGGTAAGACTAGACAGACAAGACTAGACAGACAAGACTAGACAGACAAGACTAGACAGACAAGACTAGACAGACAAGACTAGACAGACAAGACTAGACAGACAAGACTAGACAGACAAGACTAGACAGACAAGACTAGACAGACAAGACTAGACAGACAAGACTAGACAGACAAGACTAGACAGACAAGACTAGACAGACAAGACTAGACAGACAAGACTAGACAGACAAGACTAGACAGACAAGACTAGACAGACAAGACTAGACAGACAAGACTAGACAGACAAGACTAGACAGACAAGACTAGACAGACAAGACTAGACAGACAAGACTAGACAGACAAGACTAGACAGACAAGACTAGACAGACAAGACTAGACAGACAAGACTAGACAGACAAGACTAGACAGACAAGACTAGACAGACAAGACTAGACAGACAAGACTAGACAGACAAGACTAGACAGACAAGACTAGACAGACAAGACTAGACAGACAAGACTAGACAGACAAGACTAGACAGACAAGACTAGACAGACAAGACTAGACAGACAAGACTAGACAGACAAGACTAGACAGACAAGACTAGACAGACAAGACTAGACAGACAAGACTAGACAGACAAGACTAGACAGACAAGACTAGACAGACAAGACTAGACAGACAAGACTAGACAGACAAGACTAGACAGACAAGACTAGACAGACAAGACTAGACAGACAAGACTAGACAGACAAGACTAGACAGACAAGACTAGACAGACAAGACTAGACAGACAAGACTAGACAGACAAGACTAGACAGACAAGACTAGACAGACAAGACTAGACAGACAAGACTAGACAGACAAGACTAGACAGACAAGACTAGACAGACAAGACTAGACAGACAAGACTAGACAGACAAGACTAGACAGACAAGACTAGACAGACAAGACTAGACAGACAAGACTAGACAGACAAGACTAGACAGACAAGACTAGACAGACAAGACTAGACAGACAAGACTAGACAGACAAGACTAGACAGACAAGACTAGACAGACAAGACTAGACAGACAAGACTAGACAGACAAGACTAGACAGACAAGACTAGACAGACAAGACTAGACAGACAAGACTAGACAGACAAGACTAGACAGACAAGACTAGACAGACAAGACTAGACAGACAAGACTAGACAGACAAGACTAGACAGACAAGACTAGACAGACAAGACTAGACAGACAAGACTAGACAGACAAGACTAGACAGACAAGACTAGACAGACAAGACTAGACAGACAAGACTAGACAGACAAGACTAGACAGACAAGACTAGACAGACAAGACTAGACAGACAAGACTAGACAGACAAGACTAGACAGACAAGACTAGACAGACAAGACTAGACAGACAAGACTAGACAGACAAGACTAGACAGACAAGACTAGACAGACAAGACTAGACAGACAAGACTAGACAGACAAGACTAGACAGACAAGACTAGACAGACAAGACTAGACAGACAAGACTAGACAGACAAGACTAGACAGACAAGACTAGACAGACAAGACTAGACAGACAAGACTAGACAGACAAGACTAGACAGACAAGACTAGACAGACAAGACTAGACAGACAAGACTAGACAGACAAGACTAGACAGACAAGACTAGACAGACAAGACTAGACAGACAAGACTAGACAGACAAGACTAGACAGACAA
This sequence comes from Phosphuga atrata, assembly GCA_944588485.1. Taxonomy (NCBI): domain Eukaryota; kingdom Metazoa; phylum Arthropoda; class Insecta; order Coleoptera; family Silphidae; genus Phosphuga; species Phosphuga atrata. The sequence goes on from OX155900.1 coordinate 62,774,668, forward strand.
GACTAGACAGACAAGACTAGACAGACAAGACTAGACAGACAAGACTAGACAGACAAGACTAGACAGACAAGACTAGACAGACAAGACTAGACAGACAAGACTAGACAGACAAGACTAGACAGACAAGACTAGACAGACAAGACTAGACAGACAAGACTAGACAGACAAGACTAGACAGACAAGACTAGACAGACAAGACTAGACAGACAAGACTAGACAGACAAGACTAGACAGACAAGACTAGACAGACAAGACTAGACAGACAAGACTAGACAGACAAGACTAGACAGACAAGACTAGACAGACAAGACTAGACAGACAAGACTAGACAGACAAGACTAGACAGACAAGACTAGACAGACAAGACTAGACAGACAAGACTAGACAGACAAGACTAGACAGACAAGACTAGACAGACAAGACTAGACAGACAAGACTAGACAGACAAGACTAGACAGACAAGACTAGACAGACAAGACTAGACAGACAAGACTAGACAGACAAGACTAGACAGACAAGACTAGACAGACAAGACTAGACAGACAAGACTAGACAGACTAGACAGACAAGACTAGACAGACAAGACTAGACAGACAAGACTAGACAGACAAGACTAGACAGACAAGACTAGACAGACAAGACTAGACAGACAAGACTAGACAGACAAGACTAGACAGACAAGACTAGACATACAAGACTAGACAGACAAGACTAGACAGACAAGACTAGACAGACAAGACTAGACAGACAAGACTAGACAGACAAGACTAGACAGACAAGACTAGACAGACAAGACTAGACAGACAAGACTAGACAGACAAGACTAGACAGACAAGACTAGACAGACTAGACAGACAAGACTAGACAGACAAGACTAGACAGACAAGACTAGACAGACAAGACTAGACAGACAAGACTAGACAGACAAGACTAGACAGACAAGACTAGACAGACAAGACTAGACAGACAAGACTAGACAGACAAGACTAGACAGACAAGACTAGACAGACAAGACTAGACAGACAAGACTAGACAGACAAGACTAGACAGACAAGACTAGACAGACAAGACTAGACAGACAAGACTAGACAGACAAGACTAGACAGACAAGACTAGACAGACAAGACTAAACAGACAAGACTAGACAGACAAGACTAGACAGACAAGACTAGACAGACAAGACTAGACAGATAAGACTAGAGAGACAAGACTAGACAGACAAGACTCTTGTCCGTCTTTTCCGTCTTGTCCGCCTTGTCCGTCTTCTCCGTCTTGTCTGCCTTGTCTTGTCTGTCTTCGCGCTCTTGTCCTCTCTTGTCTGTCTACTCTGTCTAGTCTTGTCTATCTAATCTAATCACTAATGAAACATTATCCTTAAACCCATCGATAATACTAAATTCCTAAAATAATTCATTTTCCCATTCTAGTACTATGAGAACAAATCATATCCGGTTGAGAGCTGTGGACTGTTTTACGGGGACTCTAATAAGACTAGAAAGAAATACATGTATAAGCATGAACATACCGAGATGGTATCCATTTAACAAAAATTTTAGTTGCCCCATCAACAAGCTAATTGTTTGTTATTTTTGCAGGACATTCAGATTGGGGACTTGAAGCAGGCCCTGCATGGTTGGAAGGAAATCATCCTTCCCATCAATTCCATTTTAAATTGGGAGAAACAATGGCATCCATTTAGCATTATTGGATGTGAGTATTTAGACTCAATGTTTTAATACTAAATTTCACATCTGTAACATCTTCAGTTTCTGAAATATTATTGAAACTAATGATAATGATAATCATGATAGATAAAGCTAATGATAAAATCCCATTTTTCATCCCTTAGGAATTAAAATATTTTCGTACTGGGTGCAATATTTATGATAAATGCCTTTTAATTTCGTAGGTTAAATGATTAAATTGAGCTGTGATAAGTCAATCAGTCACTTAGATTTATATATTTGATTTTTTAGCTTCTTCGATATTTAGATACGAAACATTTTATACCAAATTTCACATCTGTAATGTCTTCAGTTTCTGAGATATAATTGAAACTGAAGGAAATGTTTTCGTTGGGAGCAATATTTATGAAAAATGTCTTTTAAATTCTGATTTCGATGATTTCGACTTTTTATATTTTAGCTTCTTCGATGTTTTTTATGATCCTGTGGTTGATGGATCCGAGTGTTTTAACGGCTTTCTCCCTAATCGGTCTGACGTTAACATTGAGTGACTTCCTGGTTCCACACATCTCATCATCGTTCTTGAAATCGTTGCCGTGGGCAGAGAAGCAGGAGGAGAAATTTGATCGCATCTGCAGATCCTTGATAATCTCCAAGGAAAAGTTCACTATTACCTGCAGATCGTTCTATCTCATGAAAACGACTAGACCTAATTTCGTAACTTGATATTCTTGTTCTCGTCATTTTCTCCTAATGTGTGTAATTTTTAGTTTTATGGGATTTCGATAGTGCTTTTGTTGACTTTGGCGTGGATTGGGAACAACGTCCATAATTTGCTGTTGACTTATATTGTGTTGACGTTCATTTGCTTGATGCCGGGCATGGAACGTCGCGGGATGCTGAGGAAGTATGGCAGCTTGATTTCCGAGAAGATTGCCGATATGGCGACGAAAACCAAGATCAATCCGAGTGAACTAAAAAAAGATAAATGAGTTATATTTATTTATTTTAATATTTAATTACAATAATTAATTTTTTTTTGGATTTTAGATTAAATAAGTTTTTAGTATGTAATTTATTAATTTTCGCGCTCTGAGACCGTTTTGGATGAGCGTTTGATTATTGTTACTGATTTTTAAAAGATTGTTTAGTCTAGTTTATTGATTAGTTTGTATTTGATGCTGTTTTTTTGTTTTGTTAAGAAAAGCGTACTCGATATTGTTCTCTGAATCTATTGATATTTTTAACAAGTTTTTGGGACTGATTTTCGTAACTTTGCTCCATGATGTGCATGCGAAGCGAAACGTGACTGATCAATAAGTGTAAGTAATTTACGAAACATTTGCCTGCGCAACGTATTTTACGCAGATTATCTAGTAATTTGTAGTAATTTACGAACAAGGAGTTTTAATAAATATTTTTCAGTATGGACAAATTCATTACATTACCTTATTCAATTTTCAAATCAATTTTATATATTTATTATTATTATTTTGTCTGTCTAGCAGGGTACAACAGGTAACTCCACACAGAGAGAGAGAGGGAGCTTTTTGGCTAGAGGTCTGCAAGGGATCTCACTGCAGTTTTTCTTGATTCAATAAAGAAGCATATAGGAGTTACCAAATGGTGTCATATGCCACAACGATACGGAAAAGCATCAAGTGGTATCGGAAATTAACCCCACATTTGCTCTTGGGAACAACTATAGGATGCTCACAACAATAGGATATAATGCTCAACTATAGGATATAATGCTCATATGCCAGAGAGCCGCAAATAAAAAAATAGTAATAAGAAAATTTTGGGAACTTCACCGAATTGTTGTTTTTAGAAAATACTGTGAATAACAATATTATAAATAAAACAAAGAAAGTAATACGTCATTTGGCGATTCTCAAGGATTGTCAGGCCAAGCCTGTCAGAAGGATGTGGGCCCTATATAACCAAAAGATTACCAAGACAGATTACCATAGGGAAACTGTCGAGCGCCAAAAAAGTCAGGAAATTTCTGTGCTTATTCCATTAAATTACTTTCAAAAATCCTATTTAACGTGAACAAATATGACTGCCACCCATATTTGGGCGACGATGCCCCCACGGCGGTACACCCGTCAGCCAGATATGGATATGGCGACGAACTTGTTAAAAAAACCCAAAAAGATCCCCTAGTACCGGCTATGTCCTTATTGGATACCACAAGAAATCTGTTGGAAGTATTAATAAAAAACCGACTAGAGATGGAACTCGAACTGAAAAGGATTCTCCATGACAACCAATTTGGCTTTAGGGCAAGTAAGCCAACTACAAACGCATTAAGCAAAGTAATTCAGGTACCAGAAGAAATCAAGAAAAAGGCTTTTAAAAATAGAGTTTTGCGCAATGATCACTCAAGATCAGGGATCCCCAACCTTTTAGCACTCAAGAGCACATTCTAGAAAGCCGGTCGAGCGGCGGACATCTTATCCTTTTCACGAAGTCCTCATCTGATGATACATTGGATTTTAGGAAAATGTCGTTTTGAAGGTCTAAAATTTCTAGCTCCAGTTCTTCTGTCCTTACTTGAATAAGTTTTGCAATATATGCTGCTATTTTGGTTACGTTTACTTGAGGCGGACATGCAAGGGCGTACCCAGCGAGGGGCAGGGGTGGGCAGCTGCCCCCCCCAGAACCCAACTCGTCACACAGAAATACCTATAACATTACTAAAACCTCACCCTGGCGTCTTCGGTTGCAAAGAGCACGGCGAAGCAGTTCTGAAATTGCACGTCAGATGGATACTTCATTTTATAATGTATAATTCATTTAATAATTCTCGAAACAAATATAAGCTGGGAAAGCTAAGTTTCCCATAAACTTATGGGAAACATGTTAAGAAACCGATATTTCAGTCACTCTTGGACAATCAACTAGCAAGTCATACACCATCAGAAATGGACTGACCCAGGGATCAGTACTAGCCCCTATACTCTTTAATGTTTACATCAGTGACATGCCGGCAACCAACTCCCGGAAGTTCTGCTATGCTGATTAACCCGCTATGGCCACTCAAAGCAGGCTCCTTGAGGATGGTGAGGAAACTCTAACGGCGGACAATCAACGGCAGAAAACATCGGGAGATACTACAAACAGTGGCGACTATGCCCAAACCCAAGCAAAACCGAGGTATGTGCATTCCATCTTAATAACCGCCTCGCAAATAGAGCTGAATGTCACATTCTGCGGTAAAAGAGTAAAACACAACAGCCACCCCAAATACCTTGGCGTTACACTAGACTGGTCCCTAACATATAAAAGACATTTGGAGTTAACTGGGCAAAAACTAAAAACCAGGAACAACATAATTAGAAAACTGGCTGGGACTACTTGGGGAGCAAAAGCAGAAACACTACGAACGGCAGCTCAATCACTTGTTCTCTCAACGGCAGAATACTGTGCACCAGTGTGGTACAAGAGTTCTCATACAATCAAAGTCGATGTGCACCTCAATGATACCATGAGAATTATATCAGGAACCCTAAAGTCCACTCCGGTACCCTGGCTTCACGCACTAACAAATTTAGCCCCACCAGACCTGAGGAGACAACAAGCTGCTGTTCGCGAATGGGACAAACTACACGATCCTAATCACCCTATGCTCCGGGCCGTCGTCTTAAATCCCGAAAACCCATTTGGCAAGATAAGGTACTAACCGACTAAGGACATCCAATCACGATTTTAGCCATAATGACCATGAGGATCCTACCGTCCCTCTCCCAGGAATGCAAATGTCTAGGAAAGTATATGTCATGGTGTAGCCTTAACCGCATCAGGACTGGCCATGCCAGATGCAAGTCCATGCTGTACAAGTGGGGACTCTCGGACTCCCAGGAATGCGACTGTGGAGCGCCAGATCAAACTGTAGCTCACATAGCCCACGAGTGCCCAATAAGAAAAGTTGAAGGAGAATGGAGCGAGATTTCTGAATGCCACTCCTGCTGCCGTGAATTGGCTGACCTCCCTGGATATCGATTGCCATAGCCTGTATCTCAAATGCGTTCGTATAGTATATTTGTTTTTTAATTGTTAGTCAATCTGTAAAAGTGTTAGTTTTATCATATATATGTACATACTCTTACCTATATTTAAGAGTGAATTTGTAGATCGCCATACGATAAATAAATAAATAATAGATACATCATCGTCTTCGTCGGGATTTCTTCGTTGCCGAAGATCCTTCCCTCATTGCCATCGCCGTCTACGCTCATGGACCTGTTGGTGGCTCCAGAGACCCATGCCAGATCGGGTGGTACGTTGGCATTGAGAACATGAACAAAAAATGTCTCGATGCCGCCTAATCTAATGGTGGTGTTGCGTGTAAGGAATATGCCGGAATTATTGTGGCAGATATTACGCCAAGAGCCTCTGTCTTGACACAGGGATTCCCAGGCGTCCTCTATTCCGGCTTTCTTTGCTATGGAGTGAATGACATCTTTATACCTCTTTAGCTAAAAAAAACCATGGCGCTACAGCCCAGGACGGGCCTTGGCCTCCTCCCATAGCCTACCTCTTATATACCTCTTCAGCTGGGCATCAGGATATCGTTGACCATGTGATAGCTCATCAAAGATAATTTGTTTTGGGAGCCGATCATCGGACATCCGGCATACATGCCCTAGTCAGCGCAGTTGATTGCGCACCAAAGTGTTCTCTATAGAATCGCAGTTGGCTCTTTCCCGAATTTCTCTCTTGCAGATGAAATCATGCCATTTAACTGCCATGATACAGCGCAGCTGTCTCATTTGGAATTTCTCCAGCGCCTTAACGTGCTTTTCGTACACAATCCACTCAAATCAAACACTCACTACCGTATAGTAGGATGGATAAGACAACTGATTTGAAAACTAGGTCTCGTGTGTATGGTCAGGTCACTACAGCCTCTCTCCCGGAGTTTAAAGAAGGCATGCGAGGCACACCGTAAACGGTGGCTAATTTCGACATCCAGGTCGCAATAGACCTTTTCACAGTTGAAATTTTTAATGCGCATGTGTCAATTTCCGCCATGTTATACGTCAAAAATTGCCCGAACTTTTTGACGTAACCTTAATGTTTGCCCGAAATTTTCATATTCCCGCCTTTCAAACTTGGCGGGTGTGCATGCGCTTAACTAACCGTAAAAAGGTCTATTCGCTGTCACTAGACTTCCCAGGTAGTTGAATTGTTCAACAGTCTCGATAGGGCTTCCATCTATATATATAAATATATATATATATATATATATATATATATATATATATATATATATATATATATATATATATATATATATATATATATATATATGTTGTATTTGAGGTTTTCGCAGATACCTGTGTTGTATTGTTTTCTCGGGGATTCCGCGTTGATACTGAGGGTTGGCTCTGAAAAGAACCGGATTCTCGACGTTTCGGCGAACTAACCGTTAGACGCATACTGATCAGCAGAGACAAGTATCTAAAGTATGCTGATCAGTATGCGTCTAACGGTTGACCCGCACGGACGCATATATCTCTTGAGAATGGCGAATGTTAGTTCGCCGAAACGTCACATTTGGTTTTGGAAGTGTTTACCTCCTTCTCAAGAGAGCCATATACACTTGAGAATGTGTCCATCATACGTTGCGCTTCTTCTGCTGTGTTGGCCAAAATAACAACGTCATCTGCATATTGCAGCTCATTGAGGGATCTCTTGCGTACATTTTTCTGGACTTTAAGACGTGCAAGGTTATGTAATCCATTGTCATATACACTTGAGAATGTGTCCATCATACGTTGCGCTTCTTCTGCTGTGTTCAAAATAACAAGATCATCTGCATATTGCAGCTCATTGAGGGATCTCTTGCGTACATTTTTCTGGACTTTAAGACGTTAAGAAGGTTATGTAATCCATTGTCATATACACTTGAGAATGTGTCCATCATGCGTTACGCTGCTTCTGCTGTGTTGGCCAAAATAAGTATGTCATCTGCATATTGTCATCAGCCCAGTGAGGAATCTCTTGCGTACATTTATCTGCCGTACGGACCCGTTCTGGGTCCGAGCTTTTGGCTTGTCTTTTAGGACAAAATACTAAGAACAGATACTAAGATACAAAATATTAAGATACAGAACGGGTATTAGAGTAATAGCTTACGTAGACGATCATGCCTTTGTATCAATTTTTACACAACAAATACTGGAAGAACGTATAAGACATGCCATAAACAAAATCGGACTGGCATTGAAGGAAGTGTATATCAAGGTAGCCCAAAAAAAAAAAACAGAGATTGTCCTCCTGGCTGGGAGATACAAGTTGCGCAATCTAAGAACAAAAGTAGAAGGAACTCTGGTCCAGAGTGTCAAATTCCTACATACAAAGTGTCAAATCCCTGCAACGGCCTACCGGAGCGCCTCCACTATGGCCGTACTTGGCATAACAATCATACCGCCTATAAAGTTACGCGTTCAAGAAAGAGTCTCCATCCTCGAGAGAGAGAGGCTATCAAAACCGGCAGCCAGAGAAATTATGTTGAACGCCTGGCAACAAAAGTGTATGCAGTTTGAAGGATGGACAAAAGCCTTTAATAAAGAGTAACGGTTGCCGAGTTGAGAGCGTGCAAACGTTTACCTATCTAGGGACTTGATAATTGAAGCCGGTGGTACAGAATGCGACATCCAGATGCGAATTAGGAAAGCCCAGCAAGCATTCAGACAATTAAAACCGGTATGGGACTCCAGCCAGTACTCGAAAACTACTAAGTTCTGGTATTCTAGTGCCCATCCGCTTCGGACGTTGGCGATTATCATGGATATTTGGTCTTTGTTGCAGCTCTGAAGAGATTGGTTGTTGTTTTGTTGAACCAACATGTTTGAAGTTTTTAGGCTCGATATTCTCTTTCCTTGCCCTCTTCCATCTACTCTTCCTTGTAGTATAAGTTGTAATGGACCGTACCGTTGACTGTTCCTCATTATATGGCCAAAGTATTCCAGCTTCCTGAAATGAATGAACTGAACATCTGTATAAATACTGCGGATATTGTACGATTTATAAAGGCACAAAGAATCAGATGGTTTTGGGATATGTAGAGAGAATGGAACACACAAGGGTAACGAAGATAATCAAAACACTCAAAACAAAACACTCGGAATGAGAAATTGGAAATAAGCGACAAATAATAGAGCGGAATGGAAAAAGATCGGCGATTTAGAGAGCAGGCTAAAACTCCCCCAGGGTTGTAACGCCAAAGAAAAAGAATAAAAATTCCTGCTTCCTTGTCTTTGTTTTGTTTGTAAGACCTTTTACCGTTAGTAAGACCTCTCGTTCTTTTCCCATTTTCTCTAGGACCTGCTGGATGGTGCCGTGAGCCATCCAGGAAATTTTGAATATGCGGCGTTAAAGCCAAATCTCAAATACTTCGAGTTTCCGTTCGGTAGCCTCTGTCCACGACTCCGCTCCATATAGAAGTACTGTAAAGATGTAGCATCTCAGTAGCCTTATCTTCGATTGTATATTTAGGTGATGTGCATTGTTATCATTCAGGTGATGTGAGATCTTGTCAGGCCAGGAGACACCTATGATTCTGCGCAGGAGTGTGTTAGCTGCCACCTGCAGTCTCTCCTTCAAGATATTTGGACATTTCCAGGTTTCCAGTCTAAAATGTCCAAATATCTTGAAGGAGAAACCGCGGATGGCAGTTAACAAATTCCTGCGCAGATTCATAGGTGTCTACTGGCCTGAAAGATCTCCAACCAAGAATTATTGCGAGCAACACATCAAAAGAAGATCGCCGTAGATATCACTGCCAGAAAATGGGGGCGGATCGCGCATACAATACCCAAGACCACCACAACATCGTCAAAATCGCTCTTGACTGGACAGAATCATAGGTGTCTACTGGCCTGACAAGATCTCCAAACAAGAACTGTTGTGAGTAACACCTCAAAAGAAGATCGCCGTAAACATCACTGCTAGAAAATGGAGGTGGTTCGGGCATACAATACGCCATGACCACATCGCCAAAATCGCTCTCGACTGGAACCTCAAGGGAAGAGGAATAGAGTGAGACCAGTGCAAACATGGAAGAGAACAGTTCTGGCTGAAATTGCGACTCAGAAGAAAACCTGGCTGGAGGTAAAGGCGCTGGCGAAGAACCGGACTCGGTGGCGGATATTTGTCGAGGATCTATGCTCTTCCATGGAGTAACAAGGAACATATAATAGAAAGTGAGGAGATCTAGACTACTACTAGACCAGGCAATGATGAGACAATGTATCTTCAACACATACCTAAAGAGAATTGGGAAGAGCGAGACCGACGAATGCTGGTATTGCTACTCAGATGTGCCCAGTGGTGGACTCTCCAGAAGGCAATGTGTTGTAATGCCCTACGTGGGACCATATAAGAAGAGTAGACCACAGCAAATGTCAAGTTCAAGTTACGAAGGAAACGCAGCAGGACTGCTACTGGAGTCGAAGGACGGCTGGAATGCGGTATCAGGGAAGCTGTGGGAAATAATTAGGGAAGGAGGCCGAAGAGCGTGAAAGGAAATTTCTGAGTGATGGAGCCTAAAGGAAAGACGTATAACAACGCCCACCTCGAGGTAATGCGTAATCGCAGTTCCGGGGCTACGCGGGAAGTCTAGCAGAAAATCTTATCGATTTTCTTTTGCAATTAAAAAAAGTCTTGTCTGTCTAGTTTTGCCTGTGTAGTCTTGCCTGTCTAGTCTTGTCTGTCTAGTCTTGTTTGCCTAGTCTTGTCTGTCTAGTCTTGTCTGTCTAGTCTTGTCTGTCTAGTCTTGTCTGTCTAGTCTTGTCTGTCTAGTCTTGTCTGTCTAGTCTTGTCTGTCTAGTATTGTCTGTCTAGTCTTGTCTGTCTAGTCTTGTCTGTCTAGTCTTGTCTGTCTAGTCTTGTCTGTCTAGTCTTGTCTGGCTAGTCTTGTCTGTCTAGTCTTGTCTGTCTAGTCTTGTCTGTCTAGTCTGTCTAGTCTTGTCTGTCTAGTCTTGTCTGTCTAGTCTTGTCCGTCTAGTTTTGTCTGTCTAGTCTTGTCTGTCTAGTCTTGTCTGTCTAGTCTTGTCTGTCTAGTCTTGTCTGTCTAGTCTTGTCTGTCTAGTCTTGTCTGTCTAGTCTTGTCTGTCTAGTCTTGTCTGTCTAGTCTTGTCTGTCTAGTCTTGTCTGTCTAGACTTGTCTGTCTAGTCTTGTCTGTCTAGTCTTGTCTGTCTAGTCTTGTCTGTCTAGTCTTGTCTGTCTAGTCTTGTCTGTCTAGTCTTGTCTGTCTAGTCTTGTCTGTCTAGTCTTGTCTGTCTAGTCTTGTCTGTCTAGTCTTGTCTGTCTAGTCTTGTCTGTCTAGTCTTGTCTGTCTAGTCTTGTCTGTCTAGTCTTGTCTGTCTAGTCTTGTCTGTCTAGTCTTGTCTGTCTAGTCTTGTCTGTCTAGTCTTGTCTGTCTAGTCTTGTCTGTCTAGTCTTGTCTGTCTAGTCTTGTCTGTCTAGTCTTGTCTGTCTAGTCTTGTCTGTCTAGTCTTGTCTGTCTAGTCTTGTCTGTCTAGTCTTGTCTGTCTAGTCTTGTCTGTCTAGTCTTGTCTGTCTAGTCTTGTCTGTCTAGTCTTGTCTGTCTAGGCTTGTCTGTCTAGTCTTGTCTGTCTAGTCTTGTCTGTCTAGTCTTGTCTGTCTAGTCTTGTCTGTCTAGTCTTGTCTGTCTAGTCTTGTCTGTCTAGTCTTGTCTGTCTAGTCTTGTCTGTCTAGTCTTGTCTGTCTAGTCTTGTCTGTCTAGTCTTGTCTGTCTAGTCTTGTCTGTCTAGTCTTGTCTATCTAGTCTTGTCTGTCTAGTCTTGTCTGTCTAGTCTTGTCTGTCTAGTCTTGTCTGTCTAGTCTTGTCTGTCTAGTCTTGTCTGTCTAGTCTTGTCTGTCTAGTCTTGTCTGTCTAGTCTTGTCTGTCTAGTCTTGTCTGTCTAGTCTTGTCTGTCTAGTCTTGTCTGTCTAGTCTTGTCTGTCTAGTCTTGTCTGTCTAGTCTTGTCTGTCTAGTCTTGTCTGTCTAGTCTTGTCTGTCTAGTCTTGTCTGTCTAGTCTTGTCTGTCTAGTCTTGTCTGTCTAGTCTTGTCTGTCTAGTCTTGTCTGTCTAGTCTTGTCTGTCTAGTCTTGTCTGTATAGTCTTGTCTGTCTAGTCTTGTCTGTCTAGTTTTGTCTGTCTAGTCTTGTCTGTCTAGTCTTGTCTTGTCTAGTCTTGTCTGTCTAGTCTTGTCTGTCTAGTTTTGTCTGTCTAGTCTTGTCTTGTCTGTCTAGTCTTGTCTTGTCTGTCTAGTCTTGTCTTTCTAGTTTTGTCCTTGTAGGCTAGTCTGTCAAGTCTTGTCTGTATAGTATTCTCTGTCTAGTCTTGCCTGTCGAGTCTTGTCCGTCGAGTCTTGTCTGTCTAGTAATGTCTGTCTGCAGAACATTTTTAAATTTTGTGGCTGGGCCGTGATAAAAAAAAAGTTTGCTCACCCCTGATATGGAGTCTAGATTCTATACTTACCTTCCTAGTGTACAGTTGTCGCAATGGAATCTCATTAACTTAATTATTAAACGCGCATTAGAACGTTTGCCGCTAAGACTAAATGAAAGTAAACGATCGAGACTAAAAGGAAACAAAACAGACCGTGCATACGCCGAAGAAATGGCAAGTGGTATACTAAAACGGGCAAGGTTGTAGAAAGTAAACTATATTATTGCTAGCCGTGGATGACATTTTTCGATATGCACTGCGCCGGAGAAAGTAAATTCTCTGGTGAGATCTCTCGCTGAGAGCGTGCAGATTTTGCGGTGGATCGTCGAACATTTCGTAGATGTGGTGCGTCTGAAAGAGTTTTTATTGTTGTCGAGATGTTTCAAGGAAATTTCATGATGACGAGTGCGCGAACGGTGAGAAAGTAGGAAAGGCGAGTGTTAAGTGAGCACGAATGTAACGCGGCTGTGGAATTATCGGATATCGTCGAGATTACGTAAGGATTTTATTTTGACGAGTTGATTTTTTGTTTCAAATTAATGAATGTTTTCTTGCAAATACCGTACTGACCCCAATATACTACGAGGTCGTTTATCTCGAAATAACATTTGAAAACTTGAGTCGTCTTATTTTCGGGCATTTCAATTGTCATGGGCATTTTCTCACGCACGATTAGACACGGAATAAGGAACGCCATCTGAATTCTTTTAGTTAAATTGTTTTTGGGCTATGTGTCTAAATTTACGTCTAAACTTAAGATGTAAAACAAAAAATCTAGTAGGTTAGGTTTATGTAGGTTAGGATAGGTTAGGTTAGGTATGATAAGTTCCCTTGAGAATCAATAAATATACGACCAAACGACAAGCTAACCTGTTAAGACAGGTCATAAAAAAGCTGCTACAGATAAGATGTACGAGACCTGGCAGAACCATTGGGTCAATCCAAAAATAGGAATATGGATCTTGTCCATATTCCTTTTATTCCCAGAACCAATGGGTCAATGCAAAAATAGGAATATGGATGTTGTCCATATTCCTTTTTTTTGCATTGACCCATTTGTTCTGCCAGGTCTTGTACATCATATCTGTAGCAGCTTTTTTTAGGTCCTGTTTTGACAGGTTACCTTGTCGTTTGGTCGTATATTTGTTGATTCTCTAGAACATTATACCAAACATCCAGAAATGGGCCACAAGAAAACACGGGGAGTTAAACTACCACGTCACGGAAGTACTTAGCGGCCATGGATGTTTCATCTATCTATCGGGTGGGCCAAATATAAGTTTCTTTTAAAAAATGCAATAAAATGAGCATGTGTGGCTTCATTACTAAGAGCAAACATTCCCATTAATTATGGAACACAACTTCGTTCAAGTGGCTGCCTCGGTTGGCTTTGCAGTGGCGCATTCTGTCACTCCAATGTACCAAGACCTTGATCCGGGCTGTAGCTCACGGATTGCTTGGATGATATTTGCCTGAAGTGCTTGAATCGTTTCTGGATTTTTTTCATAACATCGGTCCTTCACGGGTCCCCACAAAAAAAATCCAAAGGGGTCAAATCGTAGCTCCGTGGCAGCTAATTGACATCGTCAAGACGATTTGTGAATTTGGTGCGCAAAAGATTGATTGTGGCATGGGCTGCGACGTCGTGCGACATCGCCTGTCAATTAATGATTAAATTGTTTTAAATGGGTACGTTCCCACTAAGGTTACGCGACGTGCCCATTTAAGGTCGATTCCCATATGCGCGAGACTCAGCTACGCGACGTCGAGCGACATCGCCTGTCAAATAATGATTTCATTGTTTTAAATGGGCACGTTCCCACTATGGTTACGCGACGTGCCCATTTAAGGTCGATTCCCATATGCGCGAGACTCAGCTAAGCGACATCGAGCGACATCGCCTGTCAAATAATGATTACATTGTTTTAAATGGGCACATTCCCACTATGGCTACGCGACGTGCCCATTTAATGTTGATTCCCATATGCGCGACACTCGGCTACGCGACGTCGTGCGACATCGCCAGTCAAATAATGATTTAAATGGGCACGTCGCGTAGCCATAGTGATAACGTGCCCATTTAAAACAACGTTACTTGACAGGCGACCATTACTTGACAGGCGATGTCGCGTGACGTCACGTAGCTGATTGTGGTCTATATGAGAATCGGCCTTTAAGACAATAATCATTATTTGACGGGCGATGTCGCACGACGTCGCGTAGCTGAGTGTCGCGCATATTAGAATCAACCTTAAAGCGTCTCATTTCCTTCCGCGGAGGTACGATACTGACTTTCTGTCAAGATTTTGAGCGGGAAAAAGCTGTTTAAAATTTGAAAAGAAACCACTAAATGGCCCACCCTTTACACACAATTGGAAAAGCGACGGACGCACTGTGTGAGTACTGTGGAGCCGAAGATAACGTAGCATATACGATTTTGGAATACAAGCCCTGGAAGGAGGGACGCATGGACCTACCGGAAATTAAAAGAGCAACTGACAAAATGATGGAATCCGAAGAAAACTGGGAAAAGATACAGCAAGTAATCCGGACGGAGTAATAAATAACATGAAAGGAAGAAAACGAAAGGGCTCACCAGAAGAGCGAAATAGTGAAGGAGGAAACAAAGAAACAGCCTAGAAATACAGGCTGCATTGCATAAAAGAACTTTAGCAGCTGGCCCAATAACGTTGTTCGGAGACCAGTCCAATAGACCTTTTCAAAATTGAATTTTTTTTTGTGCGAATACGTCAATTTCCGCCATGTTAAACCAGTGAAAATAACAAAATGTGCCCGAAACTTTCATATTCCCGCCTTTTAAACATGGCGGACGAGAATGCGCTTAACTAACCGTAAAAAGGTCTATCGGGTTCAAACTATAACAGTGAGGGGTTTTAGTTGGTAGCCTCGGCCAAGAGGCCCTGAATCCAACACCACTTGGTTAGATCAAGTGCCTTTGAGGTTTCCCCTCCTCCCGCTTAAAAAAAATTTAGGTTAGGTTGGTTTGGGTTTTAGGTTAGATGTTACCAAGTACAACCAGTGAAAATAACAAAATGTGCCCGAAACTTTCATGTTCCCGCCCTTTAAACAGGGCGGACGAGCAACTAACCGTAAAAAGGTCTATTGAGTTCAAACTATAACAGTGAGGGGTTTTAGTTGGTAGGCTTGTCCAAGAGGCCCTGAATCCAACACCACTTGGTTAGACCAGGGGTCTTTGAGGTTTGCCCTACTCCCGCTTAAAAAAAAAGTGTAGGTTAGGTTGGTTTGGGTTTTAGGTTAGGTGTTTAAGATTCACTCACACTCTCTCCGTTGGCTTCTTTGGACTTGAATCCATTCCTATGTCATTTTCCTTCCTATTCCTTCATCAATTTACGCCATGTTTTTCGGGCACTTTTTGAAGTGCAACCAGTGAAAATAACAAAATGTGCCCGAAACTTATTCTACTTGCTTGCTACTTACTTCCTATCTGCCTCCATTCCTTCCTATCCAGCGCCGCATCTTCCCATCCAGTGATGCCCATTTGCCTGCAGTTAGAGGTCACCTCATCTTGCCATCTACTTCTCGGTCTTCTAAGGGTCTTGGGCCTTCCATCTTCTTCTCATAGATCTGCCGAACTATTCTGGTAACATGTCTTGCCCATTGCAGCCGTCTCGCTTTCATGATGTTCACTACCCTGGGTTGATTGGCTCACTTGTACAGCTCATGGTTTGATCTGAGAACCCAAGTTTGAGTTTCCTTGTCAAAAGTGGATCTGCAAATTTTCCTGTACACCTTGTTTTCGAAGACTGTAAGCTGGTGTTCCTCGCTTTTGGTCGCATTCCATGTTTCGGCTCCGTATATCCGGTGGTTTGTCGAAGATTGTGTTTATTAATTTTAAAATTGTGTTTGTTCCCAGCCAAAACACAAGTTTGTCCAATTTGCTTGTTTAGAAAACATTTTGACGTATCCTCAGCATACCACATTGACCAAAGTGCCATCAAGTGGAATACAGATGGTTCGAAGACGAAGCAGGGAGCATCTGGACCACTTGGAATCTTATGTTGTGTCCCGCAGGGGTCGGTGCTCCGACCGCTCCTGTGAAACATTCTCTACGATGGCGTTCTAGACCTAGAAAAGACAATAGACCTCAAGAACTGTAGACTGGTAGAATTCGCTGACGACCTTCTTGTGGTGTCTACGTACAGCAATGAGGAAGCTGTGGCAGCCAGGGTCGAAACTGCAGTAAAAGCCATTCATCGTTGGATGGAAAGGAACGAATTGCAAATTGCTCCTGAGAAGTCCGAGGTCATCGCACTCATATTTAGAATCCATGAGAAATTACGCGCAACCTAAACATCAAGCAATAGACTTACCGCAGCAGTAAGTTGCAACAACCCAACGGCGTCTTCAGCTCAAATTAAGGGAAGGAGACGTAACTTAGTTATCATAGTTATCTACCCAAGAATCTTCCAACCAGAGGTTCATGAAATCGAAAGATTCGCACAATTTAACGTCGACAGGAATTATCGCAAAAACGAATTGGTATCTTCGGATAGTCAAGCAGCCATCAAGGTTATTAGCTCAAACACCAGCAGATCCAAACTGGTATGAGACTGTGAAGCTTGGAAGAGAGTTGAGAAGAAAGAGAGTTGAGAAGAAAGAGTGTCTTGGACACACTGGTATAGAGGGAAATGAAGAAGTTGATCACTGATCACCTAGCAAACAAGGGATGTAGTAATCCCTTCATAGGACCGGAACCATGTTGAGCTCATACTTCAGCATGGTTTCGGAGCACCATGAACACCATCCACAAAAGTTTAGATGAAGACATAAGGACACAATGGATGAAAATTTCGAAAGAACTTCCAGGGCTAAGACATTCCAAAATAATACTGCGATCTTTAAACCAGAAAAGAACAAAAGCTTGCCTGAAATTAAACAGGAACAAGCTTAGAATTCTGTCAAGACTTAGAAAACACCTCAAGACCCTAGCCCTAGAGGAAGATGACAATTGTAGATTCTGCAGCTCAGCAGAGGAAACCCCCATACATCAGCGACTGTGGAACACTGCTCTTAAGTTAAGAGGCAGATGTACTTTGGGGCCCGCTGCTTGAACGAAGAGGAGTTGCAATCCTTGACCTGACTGCTCTAGTCGTGATTCCTTTAGGAATATCAGGATCTGGATGGGAGATCCTGATATTCCTAAAGGAATCAAGACTATAGGAGGCGCTCTAACTGGGTAAGCATAGCAACAATTAGTGGAAGAGGCTGGTGAACAATAGATGATCTAATGGTCGGTGTACAAGTCACCACCGAAATCAACAATCTAATATCTAATGATTAGATATTAGATTGTCGATTTCTAATGGTTTCTAAAATAAACGAAGATAAAGAATCCAAAGTTGAGCTCAAACAGAGATAATCTGAATACTGTGTGAATATTTGGTTTCGTTTAATATTCTGCAATAGACTTGTTTGTGGCTCGTAAATGGTAGGAGTTGTTTTTGTTTTCGGCGAAATAAATTGCGGGCGAGAAATCGCATGCAAATCGTCTGGCACGAACAATGCGAACGTCACTCGTTCGACTTCCTCGTTTTCAACGGATACATTTGCATGACTACTAACTACATACAATTACCAAACTTTAACTCATAACGAAAAGAAACTTACAAACGCATAATCAACCATTATGTTTAAATTGTCTTTCTAGTTTTGTCTACTTAGTTTGTCTTATCCAGTCTGTTGTCTCATGTAAATATCTACGACATCAGATTCGTATTTGTAGAGGTATTAAAACAAACGAATTTTATAGGCGAGTAGGACTAACCTGGGCCGCTTTTAGTAAGCTGAAACACGTGTTTAAAGCTGTTTTACCCATCTGCTTGAAAGAAAGGTGTACGACCAATAGACTTTTCCTTTGTTGAAATTTTTTTATGCGCATGCTTAATGCAATTTTTGCCGTGTTATCGGGCACTTTTTTGACGTATAGCCAGTGAAAATAACAAAATGTGCCCGAAACTTTCCCGCCGGTTTTTTTTTCCGGACACATTGCCGCCTTTAAATAAGACATACGCGCATGCGCTTAACTAACCGTAAAAAGGTCTGTGCCTAACCGTAAAAAGGTCTGCTCCGAAGAACGAAATGAGTCGATTTATAGGCGACACTCGGCTACGCGACGTCACGCGACTTTGCCTTTGTTTCTCAAGTGGCTCCACTGATACGGAAGGACAGAGGGACCGTCAACGATGGCATTACTGCTTCTGCCTACCTTTCGAGTCTTCCCTTAACGGGCACCAGATGAGCTTTATTTAATAGTACAACAGGATTTACATAAAAAATACAAGATGCTATGCAGTGACAATAAAAATAAAACAACAAAAAAAAAGAAAAACCCTACCGCCCTTGCTCTCACCCAGGCAATTCCTTAGCCCGCATGACTGAAGTCGCGAATCGGCTTAAACGACTTGAAGTGTGGCCGCCCACACTTCCCGCCCCACCTCGCCAGCGAGGCCACCCGCCACGGCTTCGACCGTGACTTCCCCATCCAGGGTCGACGCCAGGGCCTGTTGCTCCCTCTCCCAACGAGGACACGCCACGAGAGTGTGCTCCGCGTCGTCGCGCACGCCCTCTCCACAGGATGTGCACCTGTCGTCTGGGGCTGTCGCAATCCTGTAGAGATACGCTCCGAAGGACCCGTGTCCGGTAAGAAGCTGGGTGAGGAAGTATGATCCCACCTCATCCAGCCACCGAATTCCAAATCTGGAATGAGGAGACGAGTCCACACATCGTTTCCGCCGCGTGATCACCTCTCCTGCCAGCAGGCAACTAGTTGCTCCCAAGCAACTCTCCTTGCCTCCCTGCGGTTCACACCAGATGTTCTTGCGTCCCTCACCGAAACACGCTCCATAACAAGGAGATCCACATGAGGAATCCGCGATATGACCTCCACGGCGTCACTGCTGACAGTGCGGTAAGCCCGGGCGACCCTAAAAGCCATAAATGGCCCAAGGGCGCAGTGCCCGTCGCAAACGCTCCCTGTTACGGGCGTTACCCTTCACCGCCGCTGCCCACACCGGTGCCGCGTATAGGAGTCTGCTAGTGGCCACACTGGCCATAAGTCTCCTCCTACCTTGCCCAGGCCCGGTGGCCCTCGGAATGAGACGCGCCACCTGTTGTGACGCGCGTGCCGCGTTGCCGGCGGCGTGGCACACGTGTAATCCCTACTGACCCGCCTGGAGGATAACATCGAGGTACCGGATCGACCGTTCGACCGGTATCCTCTCCTAAGATTTCAATCTCCAGAATGCCTCTAGCTGACCTTCTGGTGGAGAGCAGGGCCGCCTGTGTTTTAGAGGCGGCGAGCTGAAGGCCCGCCGTCTCCATCCACCATCGAACGAGTTCCCCCGCGCGCGTGACCCTGAGACGCAGCACATCCCAGCATTTGTCGGTGAAGACAAGTGCCAGGTCATCTGCGTACGCCACAATACCCACCCCTGTGGGATACTAACCGTCTCAGCGTCCGCAGAAGACCGTCATAGGCGACATTCCACAAGAATGGTCCTAAAAGCGATCCCTGCGGGACCACGGCAGACAACCCCTGCTCACGCCAGTCCTCCTCGCGGTACCTGATGGTTCTGTCGCGCAGGTAATCGGAGTGAGCCTCAGCAACGTCTCCGGTAGTTTCCACCCTGCTAGGTCCTCGAGACGCGACATTGCCTGTCAAATAATAATTACATTGTTTTAAATGGGCACGTTCTCACTATGGCTGCGCGACAGCTACGCGATGTTCCCATTTAAAACAATGTAATCATTATTTAACAGGCGATGTCGCACGACGACGCGTAGCTGAGTGTCGCGCATATGGGAATCGACCTTTACGCTTGAACAAGTTTGGGAAATATTGAAAAATTATTTCCAGAGTGAGTGCTGTGTAGCCCAAACCGTGCGTTTGTTGAAAAGAAGTTTTGGCCAAAATGAAGCATGCACCTCGCTTGCTGTACGCAAGTTTGTGCAAAAAGTTCGTGTGACTGGCATGCTAGTGGACAACACTCATGGTCCTCGTCGTACGGTGCGCACAGACGAGAATGTGGCTGCTTTAGTCGAGAGTGTGAGACTCAATCCACGAACATCAACTCGCCATCGATCTCAAAAGCTCAACATTTCACGCACTAGCCTGTGGAGAATTCTGCACAAAGATCTCGGATTATTCGCTTACAAGGTCCAATTGACTCAGCAATTGAAGGCGCACGACCATCCGCTTCGTTATCGCTTCGCAGTTTGGACCTTAGAGCAGCTTGAATTGGACAACGATTTTGGGCGAAAAAACATCTTTTCTGACGAGGCGCATTTTCATCTCGGCGGCTACGTTAACAAACAAAATTGACGCATCTGGAGCTCGGAAAACCCGCACGTTATTGTCAAGAAGCCAATGTACCCACAGAGAGTGACAATTTGGTGCGGATTGTGGAGTGGTGGCATCATTGGACCATTTTTCTTCGAAAATGAGGCTTGGAAAAACGTTGGATTTGGACGACGTCTGGTTCATGCGATGGTGCGCCATGCCACACAGCCCATGCCACAATCGATAGAATTTGGGCACCAAATTCCCAAATCGTGTTATTAGCCGTCTTGGCGATGTCAATTGGCTACCTCAGAGTTGCGATTTGAACCTTTGGATTTTTGCTTCGTGGGGAACCGTGAAGGACCGATGTTATGCCAACAAACCAGAAACGATTCAAGCACTTCAGGCGAATATCATCCCACGGGGACCCACGTTATGAAACATTATTGGGCCCTGATAGACTATATGGAAGATATCAGACGGGATAGACCAAGATGCACGAGCAATTAAGGTGCCAAACTGGAGAACAGGCGCCAGAGTCCGAGACCGGTGGAGAAAAATACTAGAGGAGGCCAAGACTCAACCCGAGTTGTCGTGCCAATGATGGTGATAGACACATAAGATATCTTGACACACAAGGTTTCTAATGATTTTCTGAAAATTTCCGTGTGTATGTTTGATTGCAAATTGTGATTTACACGGTTGACCTGAAAGTGTAATATTTTCGCAAACGTTTAATTGCGCGGTGTGGTAATGCAAATGCGATAAACTGATCGATTAAAGGAGAGTGAGCTGTGTGTGTGGCGAGTTTCAAGGTGAGCCGACGCGGAGGCTCTTCGATTTGTGTCAGACGTGAAATTTGCAATTTCTTTTGGCCGCAACGAGGTTGCGATTGTTTCGTCTCCTATTTGCAATACCGATTAAATATCAAATTTATGGCAAGAAATGACACATTCTATGCACACATTTCCGTAACGAATCACAGAAATTTCTGCATGAAACTGTTGGCCCTCATAACAATTTTCAAATCTTAATATATCGTCAGTATATACTTGTATGTACAAGTATATACTGACAAGATAATCAATATTTGGTAAACATAGCTGACCTGAATTAATATGAATGATATAACAATCCACGCGAACGAAGCCGCGGGTTATAACTAGTATATAATAAAATGGAATGTCTGAAAATGTTAACGGTTTTATGCTAATTCACTGTGGCCTTCACAAATGGATTTACTCTCACTTACAGTCCCCCAAGATAATTATACTTACCATTCGAATGAGTTCCATATTTATGTATTAAAGGTTAAATTGGGAAATTACAGAAAAATGGCAAAATAACAAATGCGTCTTTGATCTGTAAAAGATTGCTTGTACGTTAGGTACCATCCACAAGAGGTGGATGCCTTTTGGGAACAGCTGTTTTAGCATTTCTCCACTGATATGATCTTCCCCTGTACTTTTGTTGTTCTTGAGCTCAACTTCAACTTTTTAGATGTTAGGTTCCTGTTCTACTTGTATGCTGGTTGGGAGACGAACTGTTCCTTGAGTATGACCTTCATCCGCATAGAGGTTTTCACAGTACTGTCGCCATATCTTCACCACGTCGTCGATGTTGGTTATTACTTTCCCATTCTTGTTTTCTATTTTCCACGTCCTTGGTTTGAACTCTCTCGTGATTTCTTTGATTCTTTGGAATAGATCGCGTGTTCCATTCGTGTTTGCCAATCTTTCAATCTCTGCATGTTTTCCGGAAGTGTTCGTTTTTATCTTGTTGACATAGTTTTTGTATTTCGCGGCTTAAAGTTCGATATTCTGTCTTCTGTTCTTCGGTTGTTACACCTGTCTGCCTGATGGTTTTTCTTCTCTTCACTACATTACAGGTTTCGTCAGTCATCCATTGCTTTAACTCTGCAAGATGGGACATGATCTGTGAGGCCCTCTGCCGGGAATTCAACGTCCCTGGGTACTTGTCGCTGGATGAAAAATCATCTTGAACTACCTCAGTGACAGAGTACTATTTGCGGAGACGACGACTGGAGTCGGGGAGTTCAGCATCACTGTAGACGTTCCTCAGGGTTCAGTTCTTGGCCCGGACTTATGGAACGTCCTGTGCAACGGTCTACTGAAGCTGCCCTTGCCAGGGGACTGTCGGCTGGTAGTGTACGCAGACGACGTGGCGGTTCTAATACCCAGCACCGACTGTGACGCCATCGCTGCACTGTTCGAGGAAACCATGGAGATTATCAGGGAATGGATGGAGTCCAGAAGACTGAGGCAGTGCTTTTCACTGGCAGAAAGGTTAGGACCTGAATGGTACTAACCTACCGGGGATGCACCATCAGGATCAAACCTGCCATCAAGTACCTGTTAGTGATGCTGGACCAGAGGCTCAACTTCAAGTAACACCTCAGATACGCAGGAAACAAAGCCGCAACAACTGCCACAGCTATCTCCAGGATATTGCCCAACATTAGAAGTCTGCGCGGTGCCAGGAGAAGGGTGCTCGCCTGCGTTAGCACCTCCATATTGCTGTATGCGGCGCCGATCTGGGCAGAAATGACGGAGGTTCTCGTGTACCTAAGGCTGATAGCCCCCGCACACAGGACGAGTGCCCTGAGGATCGCATGCGCCTACCGGACTGTATCCGCAGATGCAGCACAGGTCATCGCTCGCCTGCCGCCAATAGACCTGCTAGCAAAAGAGCGCATACGACAATATAAAAAGAAGAAGGGGCCGGCCCAGGACGATCCCCAACAGACGGAGGCCGACAACAATCCAGCACAGACCGAGAGGGCGATCACCCTAACCCAGTGGCAGGAAAGATGGAACAAATCAAGTAACGGTCGCTGGACCTACCGCTTAATCCCGTCCATCGAGCCGTGGATCTGCAGGATGCACGCTGATGTGAACTATCACCTCACCCAAATACTCACGGGACATCGGGGCTTCCGTGAGTACCTCCACCGAATAGGGGGAGCTGTAAAACCCGACTGCCCCCAGTGCCCAGGGATCTCGAAGACATCTTATTTATTTATTATGTAAGAAATACATTGCCGGCTCTCCGCCCTCGCACTAAGCCGGTTATCTTAGGCTAATTTATTGATTGATCACGAAGACAGCAGAACACGTTTTAGTGGGTAGTTGCGTCCCGGGAATACCGGTGGCGGTGAGTCCCACACTCTCCAGAGCACAACGTTCTGGGGGTCGTGCGTAAATGCATCTCCTCCTCTTGGCGTGTTCTGTTGTCTCCTAAAAAAAAGTCATCGATTGCTTGTTTTTACCCTCTCTAGCACTCTCGCGTAGGACTTGCTCTTTGGTTGTCAGCATGGTTGTTTTTATTCCATACCATATTTCTTCAATCCGCACTTGACTTGTGCTGTCTCGGAGCGCTTTTAAATTGTCTTCTAATTTTGCCCTGAATTGGTCCATGTTGTCAGACCGTAAGCGCTGGGTTTTCTTCTCCGCTTTCTTTGTTTTGATGTGCATTCTGATTTGGGCCTTACGTAGTTTATAGTCTCTACCGCAGTAGAGTCCTGGTAGAGTTTCAACATTATTGACGCAAGATCTCCATCTTGAGTTTACAAGAATATAGTCTATTACATGTTGTTCGTTATGGTCAGATTGTTTTCGATACGGAATTCTGCAAGTTTTTGTGCCGCCTCGTTCCTGTTTCCTAGTCCATGTCGTCCTTCAGTGGTGTTCCACAGGGCTCGGTTCTGGGTCCGACACTGGAACATCCTGTACGATTGAGTCCTCGGACACAAACTGCCAGAGGGAGTGGAGATTGTGGGCTTGGCTGACGACCTGGCTCTGGTAGTGACTGGGAAAACAGAAAGGGGAATAATGCTTAGAGCAAATGCAGGCAGCTATAGATCAAATTGGTAATTCGATGGAAGGAAAGAAACTAGAATTGGCTCCCGAGAAGACAGAGGCAGTGCTGCTAACAGGATTCAAAAAAATCGGTCCCATTACTTTCCTTGTAAAGGGAGAAAAGATAGTCCCGAAAGAATCAATTAAATACCTGGGTGTAACGATCGACAAATGTATCATTTAAAAACCACGTCATATAACCGTTGCAGCATTAGACAAACTAATGCCCAATGTCGGTGGCCCCAAAAGCAGCAAACGAAGGCTCCTATGCTCGGTGGTACATTCGACCATGCTCTACCGCCTCCGGTATGGGCAATTGCCATGGAGAAGAAATCGATCAGGTACAAGTTATCGCTAATTCAACGGAAAATGGCACTGAGAGTGTCCAGTGCATACCGAACAGTATCAATGGAGGCCGCACTTGTAATCGCTGGCATAGTACCAATGGAGTTTATGGTGCGAGAGAGAGAGTAACTGTACCGAGTTAGAACAAACGACGACTGCACAAAGAGCGATAAAAAGAAAGCCGCCAGGGCGCAAACGTATAAAACATGGCAAAAAGAGTGGCAGCTATCGAACAGGGGGGCAATGGACCAGGATCCTTATACCTGAAACGAATGACCATGGTGAAACGAATTTCCACCCTACACAAGTGCTAAACGGTCATGGTTGTTTTATGGACTACTTGCATAACATGCGCAGGGCAACCGATGGTCTCTGTGAATACTGTGACCTTGAAGATAGCGTTCGACACACCATCTTCGACTGTCATAGATGGATACCAGAAAGAGAAACGTGGGAAAAGAAAACTCACCTCAAACTAGAGCCCATACGCCTAACCGAGCATATGATTAGGTCGGAGAACATCTGGGTAATAAAAACCGTTATGATAACAAACATCATGACCATGAAAGAGCAGCACGAGAGGAAACGACTCCAAGTCGAGAGCAACAAGAAACTGAACCTGAACCCCTAATCACTAGACGTGGAAGGGGGATGTAAGGCGAAACTAATACAACGACATCTTGACGTCATGCGTGAAGCGGTTCCAAGATACTCGAGGAGTTCAGGGGCCACTTGACAAGTTAACCGATTGGTGCTTGCTACGTACCGTTAAAAAAAATCCATGTCGTCCAATCATATGTTTTACTTATTCATCTTCTTCGGTTTGTCCGATTTTTGCGTTGAAGTCACCTTGGGTGATTGTCATTCCTCTGGTTGGTGTGTCCTGCAAAGTTCTCGCAAGTTGTTCGCAGAACTCTGTTATTTAGCTTCTCGCTGCTGTAGGAGCATGTTATGTTAAGTTTTTTTTTATGTTGCAACTTTTGCAAATACGTTTCGTTTACTCGACGGTTTCGACGGCCTGGTCCACCACGATCGAGTCCAATGTGTCGTTGGAGCTCGAATGCGTCAAGTCGGTCAGCTCCTCCAGGTGCTTCTGCCGCTTCCTCACGTTCCAGTGCAGACACTCCGCCAGCGAATTGAACCAATCTGAGATCTGGTCTTGAGCGCAAATACTGGGCACTGGGTATATTGACGTCGTCACCCTCAAACTAACTTCGTGCAACAATTCCTGGCGATTTTTTCCATCGAACGACACACAAGACGTGTTTCCAGAGGCGTATTTAACGTAGGTGAAATCGGTGCGTAGCACCGACGGGCCCCTGTGACAATACTTTACAATAAACATGTTTGTCCATAAGAAAAGTAAAAAAAAAATATATTTTCAACCAAGATTGAAAGCTATTCTTTTAAATACTCGAAACGCGTCCACAGATGGCTATCCACTTAAGGTATCGGAAGGACATGATCTTAAAAACAATGTTATTTTTCTGGTTTTTGTTGAGTGCCACGAAGGTGTTTTCATTAGTTTTATAGAGCTCCGGATAGGTTGAATATATTTATATATTCAGGCTGTGTTCCGACTTTATTAAGTTTATATGATTAAGTGTAGGGGCTTGCTAACCACGAGGTATTGTTTACCCTAAAACCAAGAATCGCTGTTTTTCAGAGAAATACTTCATCTTTAAGAATAGCTTAGGTGAAAAAACGTAGCAGATTGTTGGTGTTGGTTATTTGTAAAGGAAAACGTGGTTTTGTGGAATGATTGGGGACATCTATCCACCAGAATTCATGAACATTCCCGATTACGGGCATATTTTGAGGAAAAGTCAATTGATGCATTCCTTAAAAGACGAAGTTCTCACGTTGCAATTTGATCTCCTGCGGACTTACGGACGGAATTACGTCACTACCTTTACCCTTTCCAGGTCATTCTAGCGACTTGAACGTGTATTCCTAACGTTTATTAAATTTCTTTAAAGATACTGTCAAATCTAAGTGTCATTTAGAAACTGAGACGTCATTGTTGATAGTACCACTGACATTTCGAAAACAAACCAAGTGGCTTTATTGATTTGTTATGTACAGGGTGAGCAAAACTCAATGTCTCAGCTCTATTATAAGAAAACGATAGAAAAAATCTGAAAAGAGATTCTTCAATGGGATTGAGTAAGGACCATTTTAAGCCAAATTTACAAATAAACAATATTTACTTTTTTTTAATGAAGGCACCAGAGACGATCCTGTTATAGATCCTGTAATCGATTTTAAAACTAATGTAATAAATATAAATCTAGATGCAATGGTAAACGAAATGTCTGACAGAATTAAGGCTCTAGAAGACGTTCCTGAATTATTTGGTTTTCTAAATCCAATCTTTACGAAAAACAGTGCAAAATCAGATTTGGAAAAAAGTGGTACATTATTAAGTGATACATTTATATTATTTCCCCTATTTTCATAGATGAAATGATACAATTTCAGGACATATATTTTTCACGTGATAACCCTTGTTGTGATAGAGGTCTACTTAGTTATCTAGAATATTGAGTTGAACAGATAATGTATGATATATTCCCCAATGTTGAATTAGTTTTTTCGATTGTTTGTAACGCTGCCCATAGGTATAGCAAGTGCTGAGAGATATTTTAGTGCAGTGTTTTTCAGCGTGTGGGTCGCGACCCCCTGGGGGGTCGCGAAGCCTTTTCAAGGGGGTCGCGAAGGCTCTTTAAAGGGATCGCAGTTATTTCAAAATTTAAAATAAAGAGCCCTTAAGGTAGTTCACTCCTGACAGGTCTATAGATGAATTATCAAGGAAAGCTGTTTTATGAGAGAACTACCTTAAAGAGGCACTCAGAGTAAAGAAAAAAACTAAAATCATTCTAATTCAAAATGTTATATTTATTAAGAAAAGGTTAATAGCCCTTTTAACGGTTAGTTATCGCATGCTTATTCGCCAAGTTTGAAGGCGGGAATGTGAAAGTTTCGAGCACATATTTAGTTATACGTCAAAAAGTTCGGGCACTTTTGACGTATAACATGGCGGAAATTGAAACATGCTCACAAAAAAAATTCAACTATGCTAAGGTCTACTAAAAGTTTGATAGAACAAAAATTAGATTAACACAAACCAACAAATACCTTCGAGTCATATGAATCATTAATGTTACGAGGAATAGGCACACATTGATGGTTGGGACTGTTTCTTGTTAATCAATTTTTCCCATGGCGAATCCGTTTTTGCTATACATAGAACTAAACCGATTTCTAAATTTAGACGATCTGTTTGCCTTTTATTTGAGACATCGACGAAAACGTCAACTCGCACAAATAGGAAGTGGCAAATGGAATCAAACAATTCAAAGCTTCTCTGGTTAATTGTGAATATTCTGTATATTTTCTTTAGTCAAAAGCTATTCAAAGTGATAGACATGAATTCCATGTGTAACAATCCATCAGCAGATAATTCCAACAGATTTTCTTTAAGATTGGTTCCCAAACTTGCCGCGTCTGTAGCTGCTTTTAATAACGGATTTATGATCCACCTTTTCCCAGTGTTTTCTGAAAGTTCTTCCACTGAGAAATAATTACACAATTCTTCTTTCAATTTCTGCAATACATTTTCCATGCCAGGTATATATGATTTGATCAGATCCCACTTCTCCAATAAAAGACTGAGAAGAATTAAACGACTCAAAGTTGTCTTGCTTTATGGATGATGACCACAGGTTTATTTTTTTCGTAAAGCCGTGGATTTTGTCTTTGGCGGCAATGAAATTTTGTTTCCTCGCTTGAAGGCTTTTAATCAAAGTGCTTAAATGCTCGAATAGGTCAAAAAGAAAAGCCAATTTCAAAAAAAATTCCGGGTCACAAATAAATTTTGTATACTCGGAATTGACCTGCTTTAATACACCAAAAGTTCAGCTCGAAGTTCCAAAACTCTTGTGGTCGTTATCGAATGGCAAAGTACTGTTGCCTTTCGATAACCACCTAACCTCTGTGTGGTAAAGCAATCTTTGGTACAGTGAACCCATATCTTCACAAATGTTTCGAAATAAAAGTGTCTGTAACGCTTTTCCTTTAATAGAATTTACTAATTTTATAATTATAATAAAAACGTCATTGTATTCCGGTGGCAAGGTTTTGGACTCAAGAGCTTGGCGATGAAGAAAGCAACGCATCCAACAAGCGTTTGGCATCAGTGCTTTAAGCCTGGTAATAAAGCCGCTTTTCCAACCAGTCATAACTTTTGCTCCGTCAGCACAAATAGCTATGGATTTCTTCACCCAATTGATATGGAAGTCTTGTGTAGCTTTAAGGTACTTGTTATATAAGCATTGACCTGTTGTATTCGTAGGCAGAGCTTTACAAAACAGTATTTCTTCCATCAATCTCTTATTGGATTCAAAACGCACAAAAGCTACAAAGTGCGCACAACCCGCTATATCAGTCGATTCATCAAACTGCAGGGATACAAAAGTACTTTCTTTTATTTCTTCTATGATTTGATCACGAATGTCTATTATGTGTAAGTAATTATGTATTTAGCCGATATCTAATTATAAAATAAGTAAAAATAATGTAAAGATTCGATATTTGTATCATAAAAAAATACAAGCTAGAAACAGCGGAGGGTAGGATAGGGGGTCGCGAAATTTATTTTCACACTAAGGGGGTCGCGGCATGAAAAAGGTTGAAAAACACTGTCTTAGTGTATTGCGTAGACTAAAAACATACCTAAGGAACACAATGACTCAATTTAGAACTTCTGAACTTCTATGGCATTACTTTCAATAGAAAGAGATGCTCTCAATAATTTAAATTTAGAGGAAATTATTAATAAAATATATAGGCTAAAGTTAGGCAAGGCGTTCGCACAAACATATTTTTAAATCTTTGTTGATTTTGTCTATGCTGTATTGCTTGCTTCTGTTTACTTAAAAGAAAAATGGGAACGTTTGAACGCAAGTGTTTCCATAAGTAGGCAAGGTAATGAGCAATTGAACATTAAGGTGTTGGCCTTGTTCCAGGCTGTATCACAAATACTTTACAATGCGTAGCAATAAATCCGCCATCTGGTTTTGAAGTTTACAGAACTACCAGCGTGACGCCACAATGTGTGCCTAAAAATTGTCCAACAGAACTCTTGGTGATGGTTCTTCTATATGTACGTTGCTCTTCTCTGAGAGCTGGCCCCGCCAAAAACTTGCACCGAGCCCCTGAATAGCTTAAAAAACGCGCCTGCGTGTTTCTGCTGTCGGAAATTTCTGTGTTTATTCATAGACGAATAATGTTTACGATACACGTTTTGGCATTAATCCGAATGGTCATTATTCTGGAGCTGATGGGATTGTAACCTAGAACATTTGTGTGCATTTGTTTTGGAATCAGTATAGCCACCCCGGACATTGGGTCGGTTGGATGCCCCGAAAAGTATACAGTGTTACCGTTCCTTGAAATGAAATGACCGCTGCCTTTCAAATGCGTTTATCATATATCGATAATGTCGATATTTTTTATTTCCTCTTCAATGATGTCTAGCTTGCCAGAGTGTAGTACAAGACCTTGAATGTTCCAAGTAGCGATTCAGACTTCTTTGCGAAGAGATAGTTTTGTTGTTGATGTATATTGTGTTTTGTCATTGTGCTCGCGGACTCGCGGGCGAGGTCACGAAATATCATACATATGGCGTAATATCGAAGTGTACACGTACGAAACGCACGTGCGGTCTAAGTAGCGGGAAAGCTAACGACTGGCGCGAGAGGCGCGCTCGCGGCAATATCAAACGCGTGAGATGTTTGTGTGTGTTCACGTCGAACTAGCGGCGGAACGCGCGATTCACTCGCGACGTCTGTAAGTTCAACCAGTACGAACTTATCGGTAGAAACGATAGCATGTTTTCATCATGTCTTTCAATACAGAAGAGTTTATTAGTGCTGTTCAGCTTAGTTTACTAACCAAAACTTAAACTTAGGTTAGTATACTAACCTAACCTAACCTGACAACAGATCACACCCGCGCAAACGCTTGGCGGCCAATGTGAACAAGAGCTCACCACGTCTACCGCGCCCGCACGCGCCACCGCGCGTTCCAATGTGAACAAACACTTAGGTCGTCTCATAGTACATCTCATAGCATTTCCACCCGTAGATCCGATTGGAGGAATATTTATACTCCGGATGTTATTTACTGTGAGATTTCCATGAGTTTTATTTTTGGGTAGATACTGGAGGTAGTTCCCAATGCTTCTTCCAGGATTTGATTGGGTGTACTGCTACCGCCGATCCGTAAGTTTCTTTTGGGAAGATAGTTTCTCGTTGCTCATCCAAGTTTACTCCCATGTTGAATTACATTTCCTTAATTCAAGTGTGTCGTTGTATCGTTATACCGCCAATGTTCGGTCGCCAGAGCCTCGTTTGTTCTCTGGCAGGGTGCACCGCGTGCAGTTGAGCTTGGCATTTGGGTGGTCTGGTGTTAAGTGTGGCCCCTTGCACTCCAATGTTCACCTCGAAGAAGACAAATATATCCTCCAATACTAAAATTCGTCTATTCCGGACGTGGGATTCATCCCACCAATTCTTTTGTATGAAGCAGGCACGTGGACGCTACTTCAATCGGACTCGCGATCGCATGCGAGGAAATTCGAGCCAGATGCGATCAGCAACCACCGATTGTGAACCAAATATAAACACGCCGTCTACGAAGGTTTGGTCACATTTGCCGAAAAAAGGAAAATCGGCTTCCACGCAAACTGATCTGGCGGAAGCGGCTGGAGCAACATGGAAGCGGCTGAAAGCGCCCGGCTGGAGCATTCAACGATCAGCGCCGAAGAAGATATAGACAAAACATGTTGAAGACGACCTCAAGAACCCTCGACTGCACCTTGATGAGGCCAGGGATATTGCCATTGAAAGTGTGGAAGCCAACCGTAAATGAAGCGAAAAATCTAGCGGCATCAACAGCAGCGTATTGGTTACGAGAACCACGTCCTCGACAATCGCCAGCTACGAATTGAAGAAGAAGAAGAAGAAGTTAGATCAGGTTGGTTGTAAGTTATGTTTGTAACTTTGTAAGTTATCAGTTATTTAATAGGTATTTGTATGATCTGTAACTGATATCTCTGAGACAGCTGTTGATTAGGTTATGTTAGATTAAGTTGGTTGTAGGTTAGGTTAGTTGTGAAATAAGTATTTCTATCATCTGTAACTGATATCTCAGAGACAGCTGTTGGTTAAGTTAAGTTAGATTGGGTTGGTCGTAGGTTAGGTTATCTCAGAGACAACTGAAAACATTATTCCATCTTCCATCGTCTTCTATTTCAAACAGTTCATTTACATTCCAGATTTACTTCTCCAGTCTTGTAAAGTTTAGCCCAGATTAGGTTGCTTGTAGGTTAGGTTATCTCAGAGACAGCTGAAAACATTCTTCCATCGTCTTCCATTACAAACAGTTCATTTACAGTCCAGATTTACTTCTCCAGTCTTGTCCAGTTTAGTCCAGATTAGGTTAGTTGTAGGTTAGGTTATCCCAGAGACAGCTGGAAACATTCTTCCATCGTCTTCCATTTCAAACAGTTCATTTACATTCCAGATTTACTTCTCCAGTCTTGTCAAGTTTAGTCCAGATTAGGTTGGTTGTAGGTTAGGTTATCTCAGAGACAGCTGAAAATATTCTTCCATCTTCTTCCATTTCAAACAGTTCATTTACATTCCAGATTTACTTCTCCAGTCTTGTCCAGTTTAGTTAAGATTAGGTTAGTTGTAGGTTAGGTTATCTCAGAGACAGCTGAAAACAGTTTGCGCTATAAGGCCGAGGCCGCACTACGGTTTTTTCTCGCGAGCGGCAACCGCAAAACCGCTCGAGAAACACATGGTACGCTATGGGAAAAATCAGTCTCAGGAAAAACCGCAAGTGAGGTCGCTTGTATTAGCTTAGGCAGAGGCCGCACTATGGTTTTGTCCCGCGAGCGGTAACCGCAAAACCGCTCGAGAAACACACGGTACGCTATGGGAAAAATCAGTCGCGGGAAAAAACCGCAAGTGAGGCCGCTTGTATTAGCTTATTTGAGTCACAAAATCACGCGATTAAAAACCGCGGCGGTTTAGCCGTAGTGCGGCCTAGGCCTAATAGTCCGTTGTGAAACCGAGGATGTAATGCTTGAAGAGCAAACAATTTCATGAAATAATATTTGCTTAGTTAGTGCGGAAACGTTGACTAATTCGCATCCTTTTCTTCAATTCGCGTTGCGTAATTCGGATTGCACAACCTGGAATAAGGAAATAAAAAAAAATCTTTGTTTTCGGTCCGGTTGCGTAATCGCCGAAACGACAACAAACAAATAACTGGGTCGTGCGCTCACTAACGGCAGCGAGATAAAAACATTCCTCGGCATTCCTTCTCCCGGTGATTTTCCACTTTTGGCAAGGACGGCATTCCGCGCTGTGCCGTTACGCAACCCCGGCTTGCACTTGTGCGCTCAAATCACTTTCTACCCGGCACAGACTCCTCTCAAACCTATCCAAACACTATCCGTCCATCTAGAAAACCCACTTATTTCGATCTTATACCGTTATTAATATTTAGAAAGTGAGATTTAGCGATTGCTTTATATCACGACGTTCACTACAAAATACAAATATCAAAGGCTCAATCCAGCAGTTTACAGACTAAATGAGATACAACGGATTTTCAAATTAAAGCTAGAATGATAAGAATCATCAATAAATATACAAACTTCAAAGGTCTTTTTTTTCGGGTGAGTGGGGAAAGCTCATCCAGGTCCACCAACAGATACACCCGCAAATAGAGGACACGAGATTGATCCAAAACTTGTTAGCCACAAGCCGAGATCACTGCTACGTGCAAAAGCTAATAAAAACCAATGTGGAAAAACCACCAAAACCCAAGGATTTTCTCTGAGGATTTTGTACACCAGCCCAAGACGCTACTGTGGAATTATATCTTTGGCTACTGAACCTGGCCCACCAGACTTCAAAGGTCTGGTCTTGTTTCGTCTCGTCTTGTCTGGTCTTGTTTTGTCTTATCTGGTCTTGTCAGGCCTTGTCTTGTCTTGTGTGGTCTTGTTTCGTCTTGTGAGTGCTTGTCTGGTCTTATCAGGTATTGTCTGGGCTTGTCTTGTCTAGTCTTATCTGGTCTTGTTTGATCTTCTTTGGTGTTGTTTGATCTTAGCTGGTCTTGTCTGGTCCTATCTGGTCTTGTCTGATTTTCTCTGGTTTTGTTTTGTCTTGCCTGATATTGTCTGGTCTTGTTTGGCCTTGTCAGATCTTGCTTGGTCTTGTCTGGTCTTAGCTGGTCTTGTCCGGTTTTAACGGGTCCTGTCTGGTCTTGTCTTGCCTGATCTTGTTTGGTTCTGGCTGGTTTTGTGTGATCTCTTTCCTAGTCTTGCCTGGTCTTGTCTAGTGTTGTCTGCTAAAGGTCTTGTCAAAGTACTACCAAGGTCTTGTCCAGTCTCGTCTAGTCTTGTTTAGTCCTGTCTAGTCTTGTCTGGTTTATGAATTATGCTTAGTTCTTGTCTTAAAGAGTGTTTTACTATTATCTAATTCGCGATTGGCAAACTAGTTTTTGTTTCAAGTCGGCTTGTGCGCGTAGTGGAACAATAATTTCGTCGTGCTCTGTTGAGCATAAGTCTTCAGACAATGTGTGATGCAAACAGACGTAACAACAATGCGCACGTGGCGAAATAGGTGAGGAACGCTTCTTCTGTTGCACAAACGGAGTGATTTGAAGGCTTAATAACGAGAGCGCGTTACGTGATCTAAGACTTGTGCAAATGGCGCTTGATGCGAGGAGGAAAGGTCACCACACATGCTGAGTTTTGGTCTGCGAGGTTGTCATTGTGATTAAGGCGCTTTTGAGCCGAAATTCTTCTAATTTGTTTAACACATTCATTTGCTAAGAGTCCATATTACTCGATTAGACCTAAACCATCACTTTGCCGGATGAGGCTCAAGGCTTCAAAATTCAAATGGTGCTTCAGGCGAGGAGGAAAGATCTTATGGGCACCACACACGCTGAGTTTTGGTCTGCGAGGTTGTCATTGCGGTTAAGGCGCTTTTGAGCCAAAATTCTTCTAATTTGTTTAACACATGCGTTTGATAAGACACCATATCCGTCGATTACAACAAAACGATTTTTATGCCGGATGAGGCTCAAGGCTTCAAAATCCAAATTGTTTATTTGGAAATGATTCCCTCATTTGTACTTCCTACTTCTGTTTATACTTCGTGTCTTCATCATCGATTTCTTACTTGGTTTTTCTTCCTTTTTGTTTCCTTTGATTTCATCTGCTTGTACAGGATCTGCACGTTTCAACCCAGACTTTCATTTCAAACCGGTCATTTACAGTCCAGTCTTGTTCAGCCTTGTACAGCCTTGTCCAGTCTAGTCGAGTCTAGTTTAATCTAGTCCAGGCAGAGGCGGATCCAGACTCGATTTTCAGTAAGGGCAATCAGTGTTGTAACTAATTGTAAGAAAAAACATAGGTGTAGGCAAGATGCCGATTACGAGCGTAGCGAGCCCAAAGAAGCCCGCCGCAGTGTCCGGTGGAAATTTTTCGTGTTGAACATGTACCTCAAAATAAACCTTGACTCTCTAATATTAAATTACACTTTAAATAAAGTTTTATTGAAAAATAAAATTGCAGTGACTGGTAGTTTTTTAATAATAAGAAAAAAAAAATTTGAATTGGTAAAACCATACAACATTATAGATAATCAGATAAACTTAATAACGACGGAACAAAGCTTGAATATATAAACATACACAACCTTTTCCGACCTCTATAATACTATGAGACTTTTTAGGACCACCAAAAACAAATTTCGTGTGAAATTTGTCAGTTATTCTATAGTTTTCAATCCACCTTCGTGGCACTCAGTTTGGGCGGGCGTCGGGACGGTCGCAGACGACGAAGCGCGTTGCCGCTTGCAGGAAAAGATGAAACGTTCAATTCGATGCGGGAATCGCGCGAAATCGTTCCCGCAGAGCTCAAGTTGGCGGTTCCGTGGGAGTTTTCCTGGACGTCCAAAAAACGTCGTTTATATGGCGTCACGACGCCATCTTCGGCGCAATCGGGATTAAACTCCCAAACAAACTAAAAGGTTCTATGGCCGATCGAACGGCACCGGTCCGGTTCTGATCCGTGAATTAGTTCCGAAGTTCTATGTACCCCGCAAAACGCCTCTGTTTTTTCGCACTTTTTGAGCATTTTTCTCTTCAAACTGCCGCAGATTCGCAAAAAGTGGTCGCAGTTTAATAATTCTTACCGGAATGGCTGCGGGCAAGTGTTCTGAAGTGAACGAACCCAGCCAGCGACCTGGAGCCCTTTAAATAAGTCCTGGGCGTCCAAGGAAGTGAGTGCAAAATCGAAAAAAAAAAATTTATTGGCTCTCGCTCTCGCACCAGGTGAACTACTGAATAATGAGTGCAAATATATGTTTAAAGACACATTTCGTTAGTTGTTAATGCATTTGCTGAATGGACTAGTAGGTGTATACATTTACTGAGTGTAAATGAGACACGTTTTGTAGCAGCAAGAGTGTAACAACTCACTCTTGCCATTTTGAGCCTCTTTGAGTCCTTATAGCCATTTTGAGCCTCTCGAGCAAAATTGTAACAAAACCACAAACTATGACACAAAATTGAATTAAAATCTACATTGAGTCGTTAGGATTGGAATCAACGAAGCTTTTAGTTGTTGAATCCGGTTTGACGTACCAAATTGACGCCGCTTCCCTGAAAAAACAGAAAAAATGTCAAAAACGGCACCAAAATCACAGCAAAATTGCCAAAACTGTTGTAGTAAATGTATTAAATGGCGTAGTAAATGTCAAAAATGACATGTGTATTGTCAAAATTACAAATCAAGTGTCAAAATTGACTGAGTGTCAAATATTAAAATCACGGAAAAATTGCTATAGTTATTTAAACTTTAAAGTTTTTAGTAAATGTCAAAAATTAGATATGCCTTGTCCAAATTGACAAATAAAGCGTCAAAAATGATTAGAAGAAATATGAAGAAATATGTTAAAACATAAAGATTGTCAAAAACGACATCAAACCCACAGAAAACATGCAAAAATTATTATAGTAAATGTATTAAATGGCGTAGTAAATGTATAAAATTGATTAGTCAAATGTTAAAAATAGCAAACATGTCAAAAACGACACCAACGTTACAGAAAAATTACAAAACATCACAGAAAAAATGTAAAACATCACAGACAAAATGCAAAAAGTATTATAGTGCATTGCATATGAATTGTCAAAATGACAAATAAACAGTCAAATATGATTACTCAAATGTAAAAACAGGTAAAATGTCAAAAGAGACACTAAAAACACAGAAAACATGCAAAAATGATTGTAGTATATGTATTACATGGTACACTTGAACGTCTAAACTTGATTAATAAAATGTCAAAAAGGTAAAAATCTCAAAAACAACACAAAAATCAATCAAAGTAATATAGTGTCAAAAATGATTAATCAAAAGTCAAAACCGGAAACATTTCAAAAACGACACCAAAATCACTGAAAACATGCAAAAATTATTGTAGTAAATGTTTTAGATGGCGTTGGAAACGTCTCAAACTGATTAGTCGAATGTCAAAAACAACAAAAAATGTGAAAAACGACATTAAAACCACAGAAACATTATTATAGTAAATGTATTAAATAGTGTAGTAAATGTCTAAAATAACATGCATTGTTAAAATGACAAATAAACTGTCAAAAATGATTCAATCAAATTTCAAAACAGGAAAAATGTCAAAAACGACAGCAAAATCACAGAAAACTGGCAAACATATTTGTAGTAAATGTATTAGATGGCGTTGTAAACGTCTCAAATTGATTAGTCGAATGTCAAAAACAGCAAAAATGTCAAAAACGACATCAAAATCACAGAAAAATTGCAAAAATTATTATAGTAAAAGTATTAAATGGCGTAGTAAATGTCAAAAATTACATATACATTGTCCAAATGTCAAATAAACTGAAAAATGTTTAATCGAATGTCAAAACAGGAAAAATGTCAAAAACAACTCCAAAATCACAGAAAACATGCAAAAAATATTGTAGTAAATGTACTAGATGGCATAGTAGACGTCGAAAATTGATTCGTCGAATGTCAAAAAACAGCAAAAATGTCAAAACGGCATCAAAATCACAGAAAAAAATATGGTAGTAAATGTATTAAATGGCGTAGTAAATGTCAAAAATTGCATATGCATTGTCAAAATGAAAAATAATGTGTCAAAAATGATTAATCAAATGCCAAAACAGAGAAAATGTCAAAACCGACACCAAAATCACAGAAAACATGCAAAAATTATTGTAGTAAATGTATAAGGCGGCGTAGTGGACGTCCAAAATTGATTAATCAAATGTCAAAAACCGAAAAAATATCAAAAAAGACATCAAAATCACAGAAAAATTACAAAAATGTATTATAGTAAATGTATTAAATAGCGTAGTAAATGTCAAAAATTACATATGCATTGTCAAAATGACAAATAAAGTGTCAAAAATGATTAATCAAGAGACTTAATTAATCACGACACCAAAATCACAGACAACATGCAAAAATTATTGTAGTAAATGTATTAAATGGCGTAGGAAACGTTTAAAATTGATCAGCCAAATGTCAAAAACAGCAAAAATATAAAAACGACAACAAAATCACAGAAAAATTGCAAATGTATTAAATGACGTAGTAAATGTTAAAAATTACATATGAATTGTCATAATGACAAATAAAGTGTCAAAAATCATTAGTCAAGAGTCAAAACAGGGATAATGTCAAAAACGATACCAAAATCACAGAAAACATGCAAAAATTGTTGTAGTAAATGTATTAAATGGCATAGTAAGCGTCTAAAATTGATCAGTCGAATGTCAAAATCGGCAAATATATCAAAAACAATATCAAAATCACAGAAAAATTGCAAAAATTATTGTGGTAAATATCAAAAATAACATATGAATTGTCATAATGATTAAAATAAAGTGTCAAAAATAATTAGTTAAATGTCAAAAACAGGAAAAATGTCAAAAAATGACTCCAAAAACACAGAAAAGATGCAAAAATTATTGTAGTAAATGTACTAGATGGCATTGTAAACGTCGAAAATTGATTAGTCGAATGTCAAAAACAGCAAAAATGTCAAAAACGACATCAAAATCACAGAAAAATTGCAAAAATTATTGTAGTATATGTATTAAAGGCCGTAGTAAATGTCAAAAATTACATATGCATTGTCAAAATGAGAATTCAAATGTTAAAAATTATTAACTAAATGTCAAAAATAATTGGTCATATGTCAAAAATAATTGGTCAAATGTCAAAAAATGATCGGTCGAATGTTATAAATGATTGGGTAGATGTAAGATGTAAGGTAGATGCTAGCTTTTTAAAACTTTTTTAGAGGTAGCACAAAGCAAATACATGATGTAATATTTATGTTGCATAAATGTCAACAGAGTCAATGTCACAGAGACAACTCTTTCAGTTCTTCCAAGTAAGCCGCCAACTCAATATGAACAACCCTATCAACAAAACTAAATGTATGACAATCGCGAAAGATCCGCTCAGATGTAAGCTAGTGGTGGAGGACAATCCCATAGAACAGGCGATGCAATTCAGATACCTGGGCATAGGCATATCAAGCACCCACGGCACAGTTAAAGACCTGAGGAGCCAGATTAACAAAGCATCCGCACTATCAGGATGCCTAAGAGATATAGTCTCGGCAAAACCGTACATGCGCATAGATAGCAAAATTAGAATCTACAAGACTTGTATCAGACCGATCATGACGTACGGTACAGAAGCCCGCGAAAACACCAACAAGACTAAATACATGCTAAGGGTGGCCGAAATGAAAACACTGAGAACAATAGTGGGGAAAACAAGAAGAGACAGAGTAAGAAACACAGATATCAGAGAACAATGCGAAATATAAAACATTGTGAGATGGGGAAGACAACGTAAGGGGCAGTGGTACAACCATGTAAGACGGATGAACGAGAACAGACTTTCGAATATAATCCTAGAAAACAGCCAAAAAGATAGAGAGATAATTGGCAATCTATCTCTCAAGAAAAGATGCAGAGGCGGCTCCAGAATTAACAGATCGACAGATCTCCAAGAAGTAGAAGAAAAATGTATATATTTATATTAATTATTTAGTAAATATTTTTAAAAATTAAAACATCAAGTTATTAAATTCTCAGTCCGGGCAATTGCCCTTATTGTCCAGCCAATTTCTCCAAATCCCTTCATCAATCGTGGTCTTGTTTGGACGATCATTACGACTGTAAACATCACGAAATGCGCGCAGCTTCTCACGTCGTCTGATCTCGTGAAATCAGTCAGATGTAAAACTGCACAATTTAAACTCGACAGGACATGTCGCCTAAATATACCTGCTATCCTGTCAAATAATCAAGCAGTTATCAAGCCTATTAGCTCATACACCATCAGATCCAGACAGGTATGGGTTTGGGAAACAAGTTTTGGCAGAAACCGCTATACCGGGTACCAGAACACACTGGTAGGAGTATGAACATCATACAAAAAAGTTCGCATGAAGAAATAAGAAATGAATGAAAACCAGGAAAGGACTTCCAGGGCTAAGACTAAGCTAAGATTAATGCTGGGATTTTTTAAGCAGAAAACCACAAACGCTTGTCCAAAAGTAAACAGGAAGATGCTTAGAATTCTGATAGCAGTCCTGACGGGGCGCTGCATACTTAGCCAACACTTCAAGACCCTAGGCGTAGAGGAAGATGCAATTGCAGTTTCTGCAGCTCAGCAGAGGAAATTCCCATACATCTGCTCAAGGACTGCGTAGCACTCCCTAAGAGGAATATGTACCGCGGGGACCACTGCTTAAAGGAGTAGCAATCCTTGAATCCCATCCAGATCCTGAAATTCCTAAAGTAATCACAACTAGAGGAGGCGCTCTAAATAGGTAAGTAGACCAACGATTAGAGGAAAAGGGTGGGGTGCTATAGATCTATATATAAAGGTACAATCTACATATACGATGAAGGGATTAACACCAAGATAAAAAATAATAATAATTTATAACATCGCTGATTTCTGCTGATTACGAATCTTTTATTAAAATTTTCAAAAACAAAATGGCGGTTTTAATATGGCGGCCAATTTTTCGAAAAACTTATTCAATTTTTACAAAATTTCGTACCTAGGGGTTCAAAATCTTGCTGATTACGAATGAGTTATCAAAGAGTTATGATGCCGCCAACAAACAATCCGTACCAAACGGTCAGTTTCTCAGTATACAAGTGAACCTCCAGTATGCGGCACAGATGCGGCAGTTGTGTTTACTTACGAATCAATTTAACGAAAAATGGGCTTCGTCGCTGAAGATGATTTTTTCGCCAAAACGAGGATCCGTCTCCAGCTGCTTCCAAGCTCAGTCTGCAAACATAGGACAGGTGGTGTGCTCTCGTCGCTTCAATTATGCTAGGTACCAATTGTACTTATTCGGGTATAGATACAAGTCTTTCCGCGATATTCGGCGGGTGCTATGATTTTACTGATTACATTTTGGCTGATGTATCCCGCTATGGGGACCACCTGGCCAGACCGGGCCCGGGAGCCGTTAGGCCTATGCCGGGAAGTTCCCGGCCGTAATTGGAACGGCCTCACCGTGGTCATCTTCGTAAGGCCGTATGCGCGCACGCCGTACACGGGACCCCAGACCACTACTTGGCTAACGACCAATCCTCCCACGAATCCGTCTCCACGATTGGGTTGGCAGGGCTGGTAGGGCCATTCTCATATATTTCCATTCACCGTGCTACCAGTGTAAACCGACTTATGCTCGTTAACCTTGGACTGGTACCGGTCGAGCGCACTTACGCACTTTATCTCCTCTGGCGCAACACCCGCCTGAATCATCGGTTACCGAACCGGTTACCGTACGGTTACCGTATTGGGATTTGACAGTCCCCAATTAGGTTAAGGGGTAAACGGAGTGTACCCGCGAAAGTTGTGGTTTTAGAAAGACCAAGTTGTTGTGAATAACGAAAAATGAACAGATTTCTGTGCGGTCTTCACGCACACTTTCAGCGACAGCAGCAATGTTTTCGGTCAAACGCCACTGAGTCCAGTCTAGTCCTTATAGTCCTCATGGGTAACCGCATATTTACAACTTCAATGTATACAACCAGCGATTGTTCAATCACCATCCACTTTCAATTCTTCAGAAGCAGTGGCCCATTGTGTCCAAATAATGTCTAGGCTGTTAGGTGAGGTATGTTCGTTGTATACAACCAGCGATTGCTCAGCCACCATCCAGTTTTAGTGCTTCAGCAGCAGTGGCCCATTGCACAGTGGTTTGAAATCCCAAAAAGCTGGCCAAAATATGAAGGAACTGTCCAACCGAGATTTTTGGTCTCTTTGCGTTTTTGAGGTCGCTGATCACGAAACTGAATTCAAAATTTCGAAATTCAAAATGGCGGACGCAATATGGCGGATAATTTTTCGAAAAAAGCAT
Source organism: Phosphuga atrata (assembly GCA_944588485.1). Classification (NCBI taxonomy): domain Eukaryota; kingdom Metazoa; phylum Arthropoda; class Insecta; order Coleoptera; family Silphidae; genus Phosphuga; species Phosphuga atrata. The sequence goes on from OX155900.1 coordinate 62,816,912, forward strand.
TCAATTTTGTTGAAAGTCGAGATTTAGCGGCTGTGAAAGTCACCGATCACGAAACTGAATTCAAATTTCAAGACGGCGGCCAATAGAAGGCGGATGATTTTGCCAAAAAAGTATTTAATTTATTAGTATCAGTTTTTTGACGCCGCTGATTGCGAAACAAAATTCAATATTCTACAATTCAAAATGGCGAATCCAATATGGCGAGCAATTTTTCGAAAAAAGCATTAAATTTTGTCGAAATTCAGGATTTAGGGGTTTTTGAGATCACTGATCACGAAACTAAAGTTGAAATTTAAAAATTCTGAGTGACAGTCGCTGACCACTAGTGTGTGTGTCTAGGACAATTCGTGGAAGCAAAAAAATTTATTTCGTTCTTACTCGCTTGTTGCCACCTCATTTTTAATTCCGATATCAATCTACCCATTGCACATTTCAAAGTTTTTGACAAAATGTATGATTGCTTGAATTTTTTTGACACCTCCATCTCAACAATGTCAGTAACCACATTGATTTTCCCGTTCAATACCGATTTCACAAATATGAAAATTTCCTTTCTTGTGAAAGTAATTTCTTCGGTATTATGCACAGGTTCTGTAGAAAATGGAAGAATAATATTAATAGGATTATATAATATAAATGGAAGAATAATATTAATAGAATTATCTTGACCAATTTCCTATAAACAATATTTCATACGCAAAAATTACGAAAAACTGCAGAAGGTGCACACAGTATCGCATAAAAATTAAAACCGAAACCGAACGCGCAGCCACGCGCAGTTAATTTTTGGATATGTTCTGAATAAATGTCTGAGCAACAATTTGAAATTGGTTTAAGAGCCCGGGTCGACCAGGGTTTTGACTTATTGCTATATTTAACAGAACGTCATCAAGAAAAATACTACTATTTTCATTAATTATTTACTAAATCATACATCGTTAAAAATAATTTCGAAAAACACATTCATATTGTAGTTACTATCTAGAGAAGAATCCATTTTTCAGAATCCAAATTCGTTAAGTTTTCCCGATTCTACAGCCGTTTGAACCTCGTGTTACTTACGACGAGTAACGACCAAATAATGCGGCAGGACAGACGCGTGCCGGGTTCACGATTATAATACATACTAGAATACGGCTAATGGTCATTATACATACCAGATGTCAAAGCAACTATTACAACATTTAAAAGTCTCTAAAACATTATTTTTCCACTTTTGTCCAGCTTTTTGGGATTTACGACCATTGTCTGCATTGTGTCCAAATAATGACTAGGCTGTTAGGTAAGGTTCATTGTTTACAACCAGCGATTTTTCAACCACCACCCACTTTCATTTCTTCAGAAGAAGTGGCCCATTGTATCCAAATAATGTCTAGGCTGTTAGGTGAGGCATCTTCATTGTATACAACCAGCGATTGTTCAGCCACCTTCCACTTGCAGTTCTTCGGCAACAGTGGCCCACGGTGTCCAAATAATGTCTAGTCCTTTTTAGGTGAGCAATAACAAGATGAAAAGACGCATATATCACAGTAATTTGTATGATGAATATGTCGAGGTGGTTCAAAAATGTCCCACCATTATACGTTGCACAGTAATGTGTATGTGCAATAATGCGAGGTGGTTATAATATGTCACACCATTATAATGCTTAGACCAAAATTGTCACCAAGCATTGCCAGCGACGCGGCTCCGCGTCCAATCCAACCTTCTGCGGCCAACAACGCGGTCCCGCGTCTTTGTCCTGTCTATTTTGTATTGAAGGTTGTGAACCTTACAATGTAGGTAAATTATCATCATGTTGGTTTTCAATCTAGGATAGTTTAGTGATTAAGTTATTTAGCCACAGCCATTAGCCCACCTAGCCGCTCTTGCATTGAACGTGTTAAAAAATGCCATTACATTTACGCATCTAAAGGTGGGACACTTTTAATCCCGCCGCACACTGGGACGGATTACAAATTTACGGCGACAAAAAAAAAAAACCTTATTATGACATTCTGATGATTCTAATATAAAATTAGTCTATATTAGATATCCACGATTAATTAAAAATGCAATTTTTTTTTTATATGACAAATGTGCAACATTTTTTTACAAATTCACAACAGATCTTCGTCAAAATGATCGTTATCGTATCATCAAAATTGTTCATTACACTTTAACGAAGAAAACTTATAAAAAACTTTCATATCTTAATACAAAAAATAGTTCATTTCTATTCAACGTTCTCTCTTGCAAATGGTGGTCATCACGACTACCTGGAAAAAAGGTGTAATTCTCAGTAAGGTGGAACGGTGTGGACGGGATTTTTGCTTTTCTAGAATTGTCAATGTTTGTTTTGTTTTACAAAATATTTAATTTAATGTAACTATGCGGAACTCTTTTTAAAAATCAATTTATTGCAGTTTATTACAAAAATTTTTCAATTTACGATAGTCGTTAACAAATCTTTATTTTTAACCGTATTGATTAAAACTTTCTACAAATTTGATATTATTGCATGTAAATACATACTTCAAGCTATATTCTCAATATTTAAAAAGTTCACAATTTTTTAACACAAACACAAAACAGACATAGTTACTTTATTAAAAATCCAGCGCAACTAATTCCTTTTTAGTACCTAGTAAGGGACAAGAGCGATGTTTAACACGTTCCCACAACCAATGGAATTGTTTTTTCGCATTTATTTGTTTATAGTATTATGGATGGGTTATCTAAGAATACATTTTAAATGGTTTTGCTTAATTGTGAGACATTGTAAAATTCTATTTTTGTCGCCGTAAATTCGTAATCCGTCCCAGTGTGCGCCGTATCGTCGCAAAGGGAAACAGAAGTGACGACACCGATTTCAAACTTTGGTTGTGAAGAAAACATAACGAACAGCAAACCAATTGTATTACTAATTTAAGTAGTTGTAATTTCGGACGTTCGGAAGTGAAAGATGTTTGCCATCGCTCGTTCCGAACTTTACCTAAATTGCGGCGCGGTCGCCCGCGGATCTCTCGACACGATCTCGCGTGTCCGACATAAAGCGGAACCGAGTTGCGTAACTGCGGTGCGATTCGCCCGGCCTGGCGCCAAGCGACTTTCCTCGCTCTCATCGCCCTCCTTCATCACTCACCGCCAATTACTTATATTCCCGATTAGAAAACAAAACAAGTTTCCAATTTATATTCCACACATCATACATTTACCTCTCGGCTAGTTTTTTCTTAGTTCTTGAATAGTCTTGCCTGAAGTGCCTCAGTTCTTGAATAGTCTTGCTTGGAGTGTCTTAGTTCTTGAATAGTCTTGTCTGGAGTGTCTCTGTTATTAATTACAGTCTTGTTTGGAGTGTCTTAGTTCCTGATAATATTCTCTGGAGTGTCTTAGTTATTGATTAGTCTTGCCTGGACTGTCTTAGTTCCTGATAATATTGTCTGAAGTGTCTTAGTTGTTAATTACAATAATTAGTCTTGTCTGGAGTGTCTTACTTCTTGAATAGTCTTGTCTGGAGTGTCTCAGTTATTAATTTCAGTCTTGTCTGGAATGTCTTAGTTCCTGATAATATTGTCTGGAGTGTCTTAGTTATTGATTAGTCTTGTCTGGAATGTCTTAGTTCCTGATAATATTGTCTGGAGTGTCTTAGTTATTGATTAGTCTTGTCTGGAGTGTCTTAGTTCCTGATAATATTGTCTGCAGTGTCTTAGTTATTAATTACAATAATTACAGTCTTGTCTGGAGTGTCTTACTTCTTGAATAGTCTTGTCTGGAGTGTCTCAGTTATTAATTTCAGTCTTGTCTGGAATGTCTTAGTTCCTGATAATATTGTCTGGAGTGTCTTAGTTATTGATTAGTCCTGTCTGGAGTGTCTTAGTTCTTGAATAGTCTTGTCTGCAGTGTCTCAGTTATTTATTACGGTCTTGTCTAGAGTGTCTTAGTTCCTGATAGTCTTGTCTTGATTGTCTTAGTTCTTGAATAGTCTTGTCTGGAATGTCTCAGTTATTAATTTCAGTCTTGTCTGGAATGTCTTAGTTCCTGATAATATTGTCTGGAGTGTCTTAGTTATTGATTAGCCCTGTCTGGAGGGTCCTAGTTCCTGATAATATTGTCTGGAGTGTCTTAGTTATTGATTAGTCCTGTCTGGAGTGTCTTAGTTCCTGATAGTCTTGTCTGGATTGTCTTAGTTCTTGAATAGTCTTGTCTGGAATGTCTCAGTTATTAATTTCAGTCTTGTCTGGAATGTCTTAGTTCCTGATAATATTGTCTGGAGTGTCTTAGTTATTGATTAGTCCTGTCTGGAGGGTCCTAGTTCCTGATAATATTGTCTGGAGTGTCTTAGTTATTGATTAGTCTTGTCTGGAGTGTCTTAGTTATTAATTTCGGTCTTGTCTGGAATGTCTTAGTTCCTGATAATATTGTCTGGAGTGTCTTAGTTATTGATTAGTCTTGTCTGGAGTGTCTTAGTTCCTGATAATATTGTCTGAAGTGTCTTAGTTATTAATTACAATAATTACAGTCTTGTCTGGAGTGTCTTACTTCTTGAATAGTCTTGTCTGGAGTGTCTCAGTTATTAATTTCAGTCTTGTCTGGAATGTCTTAGTTCCTGATAATATTGTCTGGAGTGTCTTAGTTATTGATTAGTCCTGTCTGGAGTGTCTTAGTTCTTGAATAGTCTTGTCTGCAGTGTCTCAGTTATTTATTACGGTCTTGTCTGGAGTGTCTTAGTTCCTGATAGTCTTGTCTGGATTGTCTTAGTTCTTGAATAGTCTTGTCTGGAATGTCTCAGTTATTAATTTCAGTCTTGTCTGGAATGTCTTAGTTCCTGATAATATTGTCTGGAGTGTCTTAGTTATTGATTAGTCCTGTCTGGAGGGTCCTAGTTCCTGATAATATTGTCTGGAGTGTCTTAGTTATTGATTAGTCTTGTCTGGAGTGTCTTAGTTATTGATTTCGGTCTTGTCTGGAATGTCTTAGTTCCTGATAATATTGTCTGGAGTGTCTTAGTTATTGATTAGTCTTGTCTGGAGTGTCTTAGTTCCTGATAATATTGTCTGAAGTGTCTTAGTTATTAATTACAATAATTACAGTCTTGTCTGGAGTGTCTTACTTCTTGAATAGTCTTGTCTGGAGTGTCTCAGTTATTAATTTCAGTCTTGTCTGGAATGTCTTAGTTCCTGATAATATTGTCTGGAGTGTCTTAGTTATTGATTAGTCCTGTCTGGAGTGTCTTAGTTCTTGAATAGTCTTGTCTGCAGTGTCTCAGTTATTTATTACGGTCTTGTCTGGAGTGTCTTAGTTCCTGATAGTCTTGTCTGGATTGTCTTAGTTCTTGAATAGTCTTGTCTGGAATGTCTCAGTTATTAATTTCAGTCTTGTCTGGAATGTCTTAGTTCCTGATAATATTGTCTGGAGTGTCTTAGTTCTTGAATAGTCTTGTCTGCAGTGTCTCAGTTATTTATTACGGTCTTGTCTGGAGTGTCTTAGTTCCTGATAGTCTTGTCTGGATTGTCTTAGTTCTTGAATAGTCTTGTCTGGAATGTCTCAGTTATTAATTTCAGTCTTGTCTGGAATGTCTTAATTCCTGATAATATTGTCTGGAGTGTCTTAGTTATTGATTAGTCCTGTCTGGAGTGCCTTAGTTCTTGAATAGTCTTGTCTGCAGTGTCTCAGTTATTTATTACGGTCTTGTCTGGAGTGTCTTAGTTCCTGATAGTCTTGTCTGGATTGTCTTAGTTCTTGAATAGTCTTGTCTGGAATGTCTCAGTTATTAATTTCAGTCTTGTCTGGAATGTCTTAGTTCCTTATAATATTGTCTGGAGTGTCTTAGTTATTGATTAGTCCTGTCTGGAGTGTCTTAGTTCTTGAATAGTCTGCAGTGTCTCAGTTATTTATTACAGTCTTGTCTGGAGTGTCTTAGTTCTTGAATAGTCTTATCTGAAGTGTCTCAGTTATTAATTACAGTCTTGTCTGGAGCGTCTTAGTTCCTGATAATATTCTGTGGAGTGTCTTAGTTATTGATTAGACTTGTCTGGAGTGCCTTAGTTCTTGAATAGTCTTGTCTGGAGTTTCTGAGTTATTAATTACAGTCTTGTCTGGAGTGTCTTAGTTCCTGATAGTCTTGTCTGGATTTTATTAGTTCTTGAATAGTCTTGTCTGGAGTGTCTTAGTTATAAATTACAGTCTTGTTTGGAGTGTCTTAGTTCTTGAGAGTCTTGTCTGGATTGTCTTAGTTCTTGAATAGTCTTGTCTGGAGTGTCTTAGTTATAAATTACAGTCTTGCCTGGAGTGTCTTCATTATCATCGTTGGCAATACAACCCTGGGTGGGTCCTGGCCTCCTCAAGGATCTTCCGCCATCCGTCTCTGTCTTGGGCTTTATTCTTCCAGTTAGTTACCCCTATGCTTCTCAAATCTTTTTCGAGCCCGTCTATCCATCGCAATTTTGGTCTACCTCTTCCTCTATTTCCATCAGGTTCTGATCTGAGTGCTAGTTTTGTGGGTCTTTCGTCATTCATCCTCATTACGTCCTGCCCATCTTAGTCTTCCTAGTTTTATTATTTTTACTATGTCGACATCTTCATATATTTGGTACAGCTCGTGGTTGTATCTGCTCCTCCATGCCTGGTTTTCTTGGACGGGGCCAAATATTTTTCTCAATATTTTCCTTTCAAAGACTCCCAGGAGGTTCTCGTCTGCTTTGCTTAGGGTCCACGTTTCTGAAGCGTATGTTAATACTGGCCTTATTAATGTCTTGTATATTATACATTTTGATTTTCTCGTCAGGTTCGGCGACCTCAGTAGTTTTTCGACTTCATAGTAACATCTATTAGCTGTGATTATTCTTCGCTTTATTTCTTCTTCGTTTTTTCTTGCATTATTTATTTGGGAACCTAGGTATATGAACTCCCGTACTGTTTCTATATTATAGTCGCCTACTGTTATGTTTTAACCTATTCTATTTTTCCCGCCTCTATTACGCGTTACGACCATTGCTTTTGTTTTTTGTTCATTTATTTCTAGACCCATTTTTCGAGCTCCTCTTTCTAGGTTGTTAAAGGCCTCTATGTTATTCCGTTTTGTTCTACTTATTATATTGATGTCGTCCGCGTATGCGGACTGATTTTGTGAAAATTGATCTAGACGTTTCAATTTTTGAATCTTATTGCTTTTTCGTCCCCTTGTCTCATTCTTTTTCGTGTTTTAAATTGCCTTGATGTTTCGTTTTGTATCTTGACTGCACGTATCACTTGTTTCATTGTAAGTCTCGGGGTGGTATTTCAAGTTCTTGCATCGCGTCATATAGCGCCTTTCTATTTATGCTGTCGTATGCAGCTTTGATATCCACGAATGTGTGTCCACTTCCACTACGGAATCCACATTGGTAGTTTCCAATTATCTGTTCGACATAACTTACTATTCTGCTATGGATAATGTTTGATAAAATTTTGTAGCCTTTGTTTAAGAGTGTTATACCGCCGTAATTTGTGCAATTTAGTTGGTCACCTTTTTTATGCAGAGGGGATATCAGGCCTATGTTCCATTCTTCCGGTATTATTTCCAGCTTCCATATGTTTGTTATTAGTTTGTGTATGACCTGTGTTAGTTCTTCTGCGCCATGCTTGATGAGTTCGCTTGGTATATTGTCAGACCCAGGCGCTTTATTATTGTTCATTTTCATTATTGCTTTTTTAACTTCTTCCAATGTGGGAGGTGGTTGGTTCTCATCTGTTATAGGTTTATCGTTGTTTTCTTCATCTTCTGGGTTATTTTCCTCAACTCCGTTAAGATGTTCCTTGAAGTATTCTGCCCACCTGTCCAATATCTTGTCTTTCTCATTTATGATTTGTCCATTTTTGGCTTTGCATATTGATATTCTTGGTTTGAACTCTTTCCTGGTATTATTTATTTTCCTATAGAACTTTCTGCTCTCATTTTGGTTCCGTAGTTTTTCGAGTTCCTTACTCTGCTCGTTTTCGTGTTTTTTCTTTTTTTGTTTATGTATCTTTTTTTTCTCTATATACTTCTATCATCGCTCTTGTTCTGTACTTGCTTTGCATGTTTAGATATACTTTTTTATGGCTTCCTGGCATTCTTTATCAAACCAGTTATTCATTGTGCGTGTTTGCTCTCTCCTATCACTTTCTCTGCCGACGCTTTTATTATACTTTTACATACTTCCCACTGTTGGTTAACTTCGGTCTCTGCTGTGGGTTGTTCCTCTTGAATTCGTTTATTGATGCTCTCTCTGAATTTAGTTGCTTCTTCCTGTATCTTCAGCTTTTCCGTATTATAGTTTTTCTGTCGCTCACCTCGTACTTTTTTTACGTCCGATATTCTTGCCTTGATTTTAGTTTCTACTAGATAGTGATCAGAATCAATATTTGCTCCTCTATATGTTCTCACGTCCATAAGGTTTGACTCGGGCCGCCCATAAATGAGTAGGTGGTCGATCTGATTAAACGTATTGCCATCTGGGTGCTTCCATGTTGCCTTATGTATGTCTTTATGTTCGAACTTGGTGCTGCCTATTACCATCTTTTTGGAGGCTCCGAAGTTGACTAATCCTAGCCCGTTTTCACTAGTTTCATTGTGCAGGCTATACTTTCCTATTTGAGGGTATAGGGCGGGCTCTTTACCTATCTTTGCGTTCATGTCTCCTATTATTATCTTGATGTTATTATTTGGGCATTTATTATAGGTTTTTTCTAATTCGTCGTAAAATTGGTCTTTTTCGTCTTCTGCTTTCCCTTCTGTTGGCGCGTGCGTCGTTATAATGCTTATATTGAAGAACTTTGACCTAACACGTATACAGCATATTCTCATGCTTACTGGTGTGAATCCTATTATTAGATGTTTTACCCTTTTGCTAACAATAAACCCTGTCCCAAACTTCATGTTCATTTTTGTGGCAGCTATAGTATATATCGTGTTTTCTTTTCTGAATTATGCTGTTCCCTGTCCATCTCATCTCTTGGATGGCTGTAATGTCTGCCCTGTATGTGTCTAGCATATCGAGGAGGGTTTTTAGCGCTCCTGGTCTGTATAATGTTAACACGTTCCACGTGTCTATTCGTAGATCATTGTCCTTGTTCCGTTTGCTATTTCGTCGTCTTGAGTTCCGTCCGGCTTCATTTCCTTGATTTTTCATAACGGTGTTTTTCTACGGGGTGGGGTTGTTGGCCCCCACGCCCAACCCTCCTCTTTTATCCGAGCTTGGGACCGGCAACAGCAATCACTGGGCTACTCAGTTCACCCAGCAACCACTGCAGGCAGAGTTAGCAGCCCTGGAGTGTCTTAGTTCCTGATAATATTGTCTGGAGTGTCTTAGTTATTAATTACAGCCTTGTCTGGAGTGCCTTAGTTCTTGAATAGTCCTGTCTGAGTTATTAATTACAGTCTTGTCTGGAGTGTCTTAGTTCTTGAATACTCTTGTCTGTAGTGTCTTAGTTATTAATTACAGTCTTGTCTGGAGTGTCTTAGTTCCTGATAATATTGTCTGGAGTGTCTTAGTTATTGATTAGTCTTGTCTGCAGTGTCTCAGTTATTAATTACAGTCTTGTTTGGAATGTCTTTGTTCCTGATAGCCTTGTCTGGAGTATCTTAGTTCCTGATAATATTGTCTGGAGTGTCTTAGTTATTGATTAGTCTTGTCTGCAGTGTCTCAGTTATTAATTACAGTCTTGTTTGGAATGTCTTTGTTCCTGATAGCCTTGTCTTGAGTGTCTTAGTTCCTGATAATATTGTCTGGAGTGTCTTAGTTATTGATTAGTCTTGTCTGCAGTGTCTCAGTTATTAATTACAGTCTTGTTTGGAATGTCTTTGTTCCTGATAGCCTTGTCTTGAGTGTCTTAGTTCCTGATAATATTGTCTGAAGTGTCTTAGTTATTGATTAGTCTTGTCTGCAGTGTCTCAGTTACTAATTACAGTCTTGTTTGGAATGTCTTTGTTCCTGATAGCCTTGTCTTGAGTGTCTTAGTTCCTGATAATATTGTCTGAAGTGTCTTAGTTATTGATTAGTCTTGTCTGCAGTGTCTCAGTTATTAATTACAGTCTTGTTTGGAATGTCTTTGTTCCTGATAGCCTTGTCTGGAGTATCTTAGTTCCTGATAATATTGTCTGGAGTGTCTTAGTTATTGATTAGTCTTGTCTGCAGTGTCTCAGTTATTAATTACAGTCTTGTTTGGAATGTCTTTGTTCCTGATAGCCTTGTCTTGAGTGTCTTAGTTCCTGATAATATTGTCTGGAGTGTCTTAGTTATTGATTAGTCTTGTCTGCAGTGTCTCAGTTATTAATTACAGTCTTGTTTGGAATGTCTTTGTTCCTGATAGCCTTGTCTTGAGTGTCTTAGTTCCTGATAATATTGTCTGGAGTGTCTTAGTTATTGATTAGTCTTGTCTGCAGTGTCTCAGTTATTAATTACAGTCTTGTTTGGAATGTCTTTGTTCCTGATAGCCTTGTCTGGAGTATCTTAGTTCCTGATAATATTGTCTGGAGTGTCTTAGTTATTGATTAGTCTTGTCTGCAGTGTCTCAGTTATTAATTACAGTCTTGTTTGGAATGTCTTTGTTCCTGATAGCCTTGTCTGGAGTGTCTTAGTTCCTGATAATATTGTCTGGAGTGTCTTAGTTATTGATTAGTCTTGTCTGCAGTGTCTCAGTTATTAATTACAGTCTTGTTTGGAATGTCTTTGTTCCTGATAGCCTTGTCTTGAGTGTCTTAGTTCCTGATAATATTGTCTGGAGTGTCTTAGTTATTGATTAGTCTTGTCTGCAGTGTCTCAGTTATTAATTACAGTCTTGTTTGGAATGTCTTTGTTCCTGATAGCCTTGTCTTGAGTGTCTTAGTTCCTGATAATATTGTCTGGAGTGTCTTAGTTATTGATTAGTCTTGTCTGCAGTGTCTCAGTTATTAATTACAGTCTTGTTTGGAATGTCTTTGTTCCTGATAGCCTTGTCTGGAGTATCTTAGTTCCTGATAATATTGTCTGGAGTGTCTTAGTTATTGATTAGTCTTGTCTGCAGTGTCTCAGTTATTAATTACAGTCTTGTTTGGAATGTCTTTGTTCCTGATAGCCTTGTCTGGAGTATCTTAGTTCCTGATAATATTGTCTGGAGTGTCTTAGTTATTGATTAGTCTTGTCTGCAGTGTCTCAGTTATTAATTACAGTCTTGTTTGGAATGTCTTTGTTCCTGATAGCCTTGTCTTGAGTGTCTTAGTTCCTGATAATATTGTCTGGAGTGTCTTAGTTATTGATTAGTCTTGTCTGCAGTGTCTCAGTTATTAATTACAGTCTTGTTTGGAATGTCTTTGTTCCTGATAGCCTTGTCTTGAGTGTCTTAGTTCCTGATAATATTGTCTGGAGTGTCTTAGTTATTGATTAGTCTTGTCTGCAGTGTCTCAGTTATTAATTACAGTCTTGTTTGGAATGTCTTTGTTCCTGATAGCCTTGTCTGGAGTATCTTAGTTCCTGATAATATTGTCTGGAGTGTCTTAGTTATTGATTAGTCTTGTCTGCAGTGTCTCAGTTATTAATTACAGTCTTGTATGGAATGTCTTTGTTCCTGATAGCCTTGTCTGGAGTATCTTAGTTCCTGATAATATTGTCTGGAGTGTCTTAGTTATTGATTAGTCTTGTCTGCAGTGTCTCAGTTATTAATTACAGTCTTGTTTGGAATGTCTTTGTTCCTGATAGCCTTGTCTGGAGTATCTTAGTTCCTGATAATATTGTCTGGAGTGTCTTAGTTATTGATTAGTCTTGTCTGCAGTGTCTCAGTTATTAATTACAGTCTTGTTTGGAATGTCTTTGTTCCTGATAGCCTTGTCTTGAGTGTCTTAGTTCCTGATAATATTGTCTGGAGTGTCTTAGTTATTGATTAGTCTTGTCTGCAGTGTCTCAGTTATTAATTACAGTCTTGTTTGGAATGTCTTTGTTCCTGATAGCCTTGTCTGGAGTATCTTAGTTCCTGATAATATTGTCTGGAGTGTCTTAGTTATTGATTAGTCTTGTCTGCAGTGTCTCAGTTATTAATTACAGTCTTGTTTGGAATGTCTTTGTTCCTGATAGCCTTGTCTGGAGTGTCTTAGTTCCTGATAATATTGTCTGGAGTGTCTTAGTTATTGATTAGTCTTGTCTGCAGTGTCTCAGTTATTAATTACAGTCTTGTTTGGAATGTCTTTGTTCCTGATAGCCTTGTCTGGAGTATCTTAGTTCCTGATAATATTGTCTGGAGTGTCTTAGTTATTGATTAGTCTTGTCTGCAGTGTCTCAGTTATTAATTACAGTCTTGTTTGGAATGTCTTTGTTCCTGATAGCCTTGTCTTGAGTGTCTTAGTTCCTGATAATATTGTCTGGAGTGTCTTAGTTATTGATTAGTCTTGTCTGCAGTGTCTCAGTTATTAATTACAGTCTTGTTTGGAATGTCTTTGTTCCTGATAGCCTTGTCTGGAGTATCTTAGTTCCTGATAATATTGTCTGGAGTGTCTTAGTTATTGATTAGTCTTGTCTGCAGTGTCTCAGTTATTAATTACAGTCTTGTTTGGAATGTCTTTGTTCCTGATAGCCTTGTCTGGAGTGTCTTAGTTATTGATAATATTGTCTGGAGTGTCTTAGTTATTGATTAGTCTTGTCTGCAGTGTCTCAGTTATTAATTACAGTCTTGTTTGGAATGTCTTTGTTCCTGATAGCCTTGTCTTGAGTGTCTTAGTTCCTGATAATATTGTCTGGAGTGTCTTAGTTATTGATTAGTCTTGTCTGCAGTGTCTCAGTTATTAATTACAGTCTTGTTTGGAATGTCTTTGTTCCTGATAGCCTTGTCTGGAGTGTCTTAGTTCCTGATAATATTGTCTGGAGTGTCTTAGTTATTGATTAGTCTTGTCTGCAGTGTCTCAGTTATTAATTACAGTCTTGTTTGGAATGTCTTTGTTCCTGATAGCCTTGTCTTGAGTGTCTTAGTTCCTGATAATATTGTCTGGAGTGTCTTAGTTATTGATTAGTCTTGTCTGCAGTGTCTCAGTTATTAATTACAGTCTTGTTTGGAATGTCTTTGTTCCTGATAGCCTTGTCTGGAGTATCTTAGTTCCTGATAATATTGTCTGGAGTGTCTTAGTTATTGATTAGTCTTGTCTGCAGTGTCTCAGTTATTAATTACAGTCTTGTTTGGAATGTCTTTGTTCCTGATAGCCTTGTCTGGAGTATCTTAGTTCCTGATAATATTGTCTGGAGTGTCTTAGTTATTAATTAGTCTTGTCTGCAGTGTCTCAGTTATTAATTACAGTCTTGTTTGGAATGTCTTTGTTCCTGATAGCCTTGTCTGGAGTATCTTAGTTCCTGATAATATTGTCTGGAGTGTCTTAGTTATTGATTAGTCTTGTCTGCAGTGTCTCAGTTATTAATTACAGTCTTGTTTGGAATGTCTTTGTTCCTGATAGCCTTGTCTTGAGTGTCTTAGTTCCTGATAATATTGTCTGGAGTGTCTTAGTTATTGATTAGTCTTGTCTGCAATGTCTCAGTTATTAATTACAGTCTTGTTTGGAATGTCTTTGTTCCTGATAGCCTTGTCTGGAGTATCTTAGTTCCTGATAATATTGTCTGGAGTGTCTTAGTTATTGATTAGTCTTGTCTGCAGTGTCTCAGTTATTAATTACAGTCTTGTTTGGAATGTCTTTGTTCCTGATAGCCTTGTCTGGAGTATCTTAGTTCCTGATAATATTGTCTGGAGTGTCTTAGTTATTGATTAGTCTTGTCTGCAGTGTCTCAGTTATTAATTACAGTCTTGTTTGGAATGTCTTTGTTCCTGATAGCCTTGTCTTGAGTGTCTTAGTTCCTGATAATATTGTCTGGAGTGTCTTAGTTATTGATTAGTCTTGTCTGCAGTGTCTTAGTTATTAATTACAGTCTTGTTTGGAATGTCTTTGTTCCTGATAGCCTTGTCTGGAGTATCTTAGTTCCTGATAATATTGTCTGGAGTGTCTTAGTTATTGATTAGTCTTGTCTGCAGTGTCTCAGTTATTAATTACAGTCTTGTTTGGAATGTCTTTGTTCCTGATAGCCTTGTCTTGAGTGTCTTAGTTCCTGATAATATTGTCTGGAGTGTCTTAGTTATTGATTAGTCTTGTCTGCAGTGTCTCAGTTATTAATTACAGTCTTGTTTGGAATGTCTTTGTTCCTGATAGCCTTGTCTGGAGTGTCTTAGTTCCTGATAGTCTTGTCTGGATTGTTTTAGTTCTTGAATAGTCTTGTCTGTAGTGTCTTAGTTCCCGATAGTCTTGTCTGGAGTGTTTTAGTTCTTGAATAGTATTGTCTGGAGTGTCTCAGTTATTAATTACAGTCTTGTCTGGATTGTCTGAGTTCTTGAATAGTCTTGTCTGGAGTGTCTTAGCTCCTGATAGTCTTGTCTGGATTGTCTTAGTTCTTGTATAGTCTTGTCTGAAGTGTCTTAGTTATTAATTACAGTCTTGTCTGGAGTGTCTTAGTTATTAATTACAGTCTTGTCTGGAGTGCCTTAGTTATTCATTAGTCTTGTCTGGAGTGTCTTAGTTCCTGAGAGTCTTGTCTGGATTGTCTTAGTTCTTGAATAGTCTTGTCTGGAGTGTCTTAGTTCCTGATAGTCTTGTCTGAATTGTCTCAGTTCTTGAATAGTCTTATCTGGATTGTCTTAGTTATTAATTACAGTCTTGTCTGGAGTGTTTTAGTTCTTGAATAGTATTGTCTGGAGTGTCTCAGTTATTAATTACAGTCTTGTCTGGATTGTCTGAGTTCTTGAATAGTCTTGTCTGGAGTGTCTTAGCTCCTGATAGTCTTGTCTGGATTGTCTTAGTTCTTGAATAGTCTTGTCCGGAGTGTCTCAGTTATTGATTACAGTCCTGTCTGGAGTATCTTAGTTCCTCATAATATTGACTGGAGTGTCTTAGTTATTGATTAGTCTTGTCTGGAGTGTCTTAGTTCCAGAATAGTCTTGTCTGCAGTGTCTCAGTTATTAATTACAGTCCTGTCTGGAGTATCTTAGTTCCTCATAATATTGACTTGAGTGTCTTAGTTATTGATTAGTCTTGTCTGGAGTGTCTTACTTCTTGAATAGTCTTGTCTGCAGTGTCTCAGTTATTAATTACAGTCTTGTCTGGAGTGTCTTAGTTCCTGATAGTCTTGTCTGGATTGTCGTAGTTCTTGAATAGTCTTGTCTGTAGTGTCTTAGTTATTAATTAGTCTTGTCTGGGGTTTCTTAGTTCCTGATAGTCTGTCTGGAGTGTCT
The DNA here is from genome assembly GCA_944588485.1 of Phosphuga atrata. Lineage (NCBI taxonomy): Eukaryota > Metazoa > Arthropoda > Insecta > Coleoptera > Silphidae > Phosphuga > Phosphuga atrata. The sequence goes on from OX155900.1 coordinate 62,832,143, forward strand.
TAGTTACTGATTAGTCTTGTCTGGAGTGTCTTAGTTTTTGAATAGTCTTGTCTGGAGTGTCTAAGTTATTAATTACAATCTTGTCTGAAGTGTCTCAGTTCCTAACAATCTTGCCCAGAGTGTCTGAGTTATTGATTAGTCTTGTCTGGAGTGTCTTAGGATTTCAATAGTCTTGTCTTAGTTCTTGAATAGTCTTGTCTAGAGTGTGGTAGTTCCTGAATAGTCATGTCTGGAGTGTCTTACTTCTTGAATAGCCTTGTCTGAAGTGTTTTACTTCTTGTATAATCTTGTCTGTAGTGTCTTAGTTCTTAAATTATCTTGTCTATATTCTTGAATAGTCTTGTTTGGAGTGTCTTAGTCTTGTTTTATCCTTCATATTAATTGAATATTGGGGTGAAACCAAACACAACAGATATTTGTCTGCTATTTACTATCCCCCAGTCTACTTACGTGGCACCAATCAAGAACTATTGTCACGAAAGTGGACTAGGGGCTAGTAAACAATTTTCGTGGCACTAAACAAGAGCTAGTGCCACGAAAGTGGACTGAGGGCTAGTAATTAACTTTCGAGGCACTAAGTAAGAACCAGTGCCACAAAAGTGGACTGGGGGCCAGTAATTAACTTTCGTGGCACTAAACAGGAACCAGTGCCACGAAAGTGGACTGGGGGCTAGTAAATATCAGACAAATATATGTTGTGTTTTAACATTAGATTTGTTTTGTAGTCTTAAAAATAATTAATAATATTATAGACCTACGGAAAGGTTGAATATATTTATATTTTCAAGCTATATTCCACTTTAATAAGTTGGCTTCATATTAAACTACAACTCACAAATGCATCATTTATTTGTTAGCTTGTTTTGTCTAATTTTCTTTTCCGGTTCTACACAGACTTATCCGATATGCACTTATCTGCCTATTCTATACTCGAACCGGCGAGAGAATGCAGCTGTACTGCGCCGAGGTATGAGGGGCAAGAGACGCGCAGAGGTACGCGCAGGTTCAAAATAACCTGCGAATACCTCTGCGCGTTAAGAAATATACGTCAGTTTTTCAAACACGGACAACTAAACACCGCGCACTCCAAACAATGTAGGGGTATGCGTAAAACAGTGCTAAACTCGTTGAGACGAGATGCATTCTCTCGCCGGTACGAGTATAGTATAGTCTAGTCTCTATAGTCTAGTCTGAAACTGAACAGAAACTGTCTGTATGACTTCTCACAATCTCGCCTTCTAAATACTTATTTGACGACTTATTTTATTATTAGACGATTTATTTATTACATTATTGTCTACCTAATCTTGTCGGTCTAGTTTTATCTAATTCTGTCCAGACTATCTCCTTCTTCTGATTAGTTTCCAATTTAGATTCAATGCATGTATAATATAAGCGATATCGACGTTGATGGATGGTGCCTAGCTTAGAGAATTTACGCGTTTGCCCGGCGGCTGCGGCAACTCGAAATCAGATCGAATCAACTCTTGCACATTGTTTCGCACCTTTTCCTTCGCTTGACAGTGAAACTCGAATTGTTACGTAAACGGCGGCAACGTTCCAATCCGACATACTGAAACGGCCTTGTCTGGCCTACATTTATTTTCTCATAATTTCACCTTCTAAATACTTATTTGAAGACTTGTCTACCTAATCTTGTCTGTCTAGTTCTGTCTAGACTTGTCTAGTCTTGTCTAGTTTAGTCGTATTTAGTCGTGTCTAGTTCTGTCTGGTCTTGTCTGATCTCACCGGGCCTTGTCTAGTCTTCTCTGGTTCTGTCCGGTCTTGTTTGGTCTTCTCTGGTCCTGCCCGGTTTTGTTTGGTCTAGTCTGCTCTTATCTGGCCTTATCTGGTACTGTCAGGTTTGTTTGGTTTTGTCTGGGCTTGTCTAGTCTTGTCTGGTCTTGTCTAGACTTATTTGGTCTTGTATGGTCTTCAAGATTGTTTAAAGTGGACTAGGTTAGATGCGTTACCAAAGACTGTTGAGCGTAGACTGTCTTTTTACGTCCCGTATGAATTCTTCTATTGTTGTATTATTTTGTCTTGCGGTGAAGAATTTGTATCTCTCATATCGTGTCTGGGCTTGTCTGGTCTTATCTGGTCTTGTCTGATCTTGTGAGGTCTTATTTGGGCTTGCCTGGTCTTGTATGCTCATGTCTGCGCTTGCCTGGTCTTGTAGGGTCTTATCTGGTCTTGTCTGAGCTTGTCTGGTCTTGTCTGGCCTTGCCTATTCTTGTCTGCTCATGTCTGGCCTTCTCTGGTCTTGTCCGGTATTGCCAGGTCTAGTCTAATCTTGTCCAGTCTTTTCAAGTCTTATCAGATCTTGTCCAGTCTGGTTCCCTCTTATTCGCAACATCAAGGGCGTCGTAATCCCTCGCGAGTTTTGCATAAGCCTTCTTCTTACCATCAAGCCTGATCCACGTATTGACTTTAGTTACGTTGATTTCGTACAATTTCTTAACGGCAGATTTGATGTGGTGCTTGTTGGCTCTAGTGTGTACCAAGAACACCAAAGTGTTATTGTCTTCAATTTTCTTCAACGCAGCTTCCGTAGTCAATGGGTATTTGATGATGTTAAACGCATCCATACGGTTCCTGCTTGGCACAGACTTCCTTGGGTATTTGGGCTGTCTTGGTGCTACAAAGGTTTTTGGCCGGTGGAAATACACTCAGGTACAGATCTTACCAACACACCCTTCATCATCTTCTTTTGGACTTCTCTGGCTTTTTGTAAAGTCTTGAGTTTGGTCAATTTGATAGTCTTAGCGGGAGCATTGAGCCTCGGTTTGGAAAGGATGGTCTTTAGTGGAGCGGGTGGTTTAGAAAATTTGACTGCTCCCTTCTTTCATTTAAGTGGAGCTTTCGCTAGGGTTTTACCTTTAGCCCCTTTGTAATCTTCTTTTGGACTTCTTTGGCTTTTTGTAGAGCCTTGAGTTTGGGCATTTTCAAAGGCTTAGCGGGAGCATTGAGCCTCGGCTTGGAAAGGATGCTCTTGAGTGGTGCGCTTGGTTTGGCAACGTTGATGGCTCGCTTCTTTCATTTAAAGGGAGCTTTAAGGCAGCTTTCGCTGGGGTTTTACCTTTAGCCACTTTTTAATCTTCTTTTGAATTTCTTTGGCTTTTTGTAGAGAGCGTTGAGTTTGGTCAATTTGCTAGCATTAGCGGGAGCATTGGGCCTCGGCTTAGAAAAGATGCTCTTGAGTGGAGCGGTTGGTTTAGCAACTTTGACGGCTCCCTTCTTTCCTTTAAGGGGAGTTTTCGCTGGGATTTTACGTTTAGCCACTTTGGCTGATGGTGTCTTTTCTGCGGGTTTGGCGGGTGCTGGTTTGGCAGCCGCGGGTTTAGGAGCTAGGGCAGCAGCAGCAGCTGGTTTACCTGCCACCGGTGTTGGCTTTTTCGCCTGGCTTTCCCTTTGGATTTATCTTTCGGAGGAGCCATGTTTTTAAAAAGACTCTAGTCCAGTCTATTTGACCCTAGTCCAGTCTAGTCCAACCTTGTCCAGTCTTCTCTTGTCTGACTTAGATTGTCTATCTACTTTTGTTTATGACGTTTATTGAATCTAGAATTGCGGTATTTACTTTTTTGCAGAAATGTTGCGTAACGAATGTACTGGAAACTATACGTCGTTTACTTTTAAGAGTTCATTTGGTGGTAATTCCCACGACGTAGTAAAACTGATTTGCTATTGGTAAGTTGATAATTCGCGCGATTAAGTCAAAGGTTCTGTTCTATTTATATTCCAGCGACATTTTTGCGTTTTTACGCCAACAAGATACCAACGAGAAAGGAAATCCTTTTCTTAACTCACCAAATGTTAAAGGTTTTGATATAAGCAGTTATCCGAGAAATTAACGCGAGCGGCACAAAAACACTTCTTTCTTTTCACTCTTATTTTCATTCACTTCACTGCCATTTCCATTAATTTCACTGTCATGTCATTTCCTTTGTCACTGTCGTGTTATTTCCTTTGTCACTGTCATGTCATTTTACTTATCACTGTCATATCGTTTTATTTGTAACTGACATGTCGTTTTATTTGCCATTGTCATGTCGGTTTATTTGACACTGTCATGTTTTATTTGACACTGTCATGTTATTTCCTTTGTCTCTATTTTGTCATTTTCATTGTCACAGACATGTTATTTCCTTCCTATCACTGTCATGTCGTTTTATTTATTACTGTTATGTTGTATAGTTTGTCCCTTTTTCTGTTTTTTTGACATTCATGTGTTATTATCTTGTCATTTTCAGTGTCACTGTCATGTTATTTCCTTTGACATTTCCTTTTTACTTGTCACTGTTATGTTGGTTTTTTCTCATAGTCGTATTATTTCTATTGTTACTGTCATGTCGTTTCATTTGTCATTGTCATGTCGTTTTATTTGACACTGTCCTGTTGTTTTATTTTGCACTGTCATGTTATTTCCTTTGTCTCTATTTTGTCATTTTCATTGTCACTGACATGTTATTTCCTTTATCACTGTCATGTCGTTTTATTTATTACTGTTATGTTATTTAGTTTGTCACTTTTTGTGTTTCTTTGACACTCATGTTATTTCATTTGTTATTATCTTGTCATTTTAAGTGTCACTGTCATGTTATTTCCTTTGACATTTCTTTTTTATTTGTCACTGTTATGTCTGTTTTTTCTCATAGTCGTATTATTTCCATTGTCACTGTCATATCGTTTTATTTGTCGTTGTCATATCGTTTTATTTAACACTGGCATGTCGTTTGATTTATCACTGTCATGTCGTTTTATTTGTCACTGTTATGTCGTTTTTTCTTGCTGTCGTGTTATTTCTTTTGTCACTGTCATGTGGTTTTATTAGCCACTGTCATGCTGTTTTATTTGCCACATGTTACTTCTTTCGTCACTAACTTGTCATTTTCATTGTCACTGTCATGGTATTTCTTTTGGCACTGTCATGGGCTTTGTCACTGTTGTGTCCTTTGTTTTTCTCTTTCTCGCTAAGAAGATACCAACGAGAAAGGAAATCCTTTTCTATTCTCATCAAATCTTAGAGGTTTTGATATAAACAGTTATCCGAGAAATTAACGCGAGCGGCACAAAAACACTTCTTTCATTTCACTGTTATTTCCATTCACTTCACTGTCATTTCCATTAATTTCACTGTGATGCCATTTCCTTTGTCACTGTCCTGTTATTTCCTTTGTCACTGTCATGTCGTTTTACTTATCACTGTCATATAGTTTTATTTGTAACTGTCATGTCGTTTTATGTGTCATTGTCATGTTGTTTTATTTGACACTGTCATGTTGTTTTATTTGACACTGGCATGTTGTTTTATTTCACACTGTCATGTTGTTTTATTTGACACTGTCATGTTATTTCCTTTGTCTCTATTTTGTCATTTTATTTGTCACTGACATGTTATTTCTTTTATCACTGTCAGGTCGTTTTCTTTATTACTGTTATGTTGCTTAGTTTGTCACTTTTTTGTGATTTTTTGACACTCATGTTATTTCATTTGTTATTATCTTGTCATTTTCAGTGTCACTGTCATGTTATTTCCTTCGACATTTTCTTTTTATTTGTTTCTGTCATGTCGGTTTTTTCTCATAGTCGTTTTATTTCCATTGTCACTGTCATATCGTTTTATTTGTCGTTGTCATATCGTTTTATTTAACACTGGCATGTCGTTTGGTTTGACGCTGTCATGTTATTTCCTTTGTCTCTATTTTGCAATTTTCATTGTCACTGACATGTTATTTCCTTTATCACTGTCATGTCGTTTACTTTATTACTGTTATGTTGTTTAGTTTGTCACTTTTTTGTGTTTTTATGACACTCATGTTATTTCATTTCTTATTACTTGTCATTTTCTGTGTCACTGTCATGTTATTTCCTTTAACATTTCCTTTTTATTTGTCACTCTCATGTCGGTTTTTTCTCATAGTCGTATTATTGCCATTGTCACTGTCATATCGTTTTATTTGTCGTTGTCATATCGTTTCATTTAACTCTGGCATGTCGTTTGATTTGACACTGTCATGTTATTTCATTTGTCTCTATTTTGTCATTTTCATTGTCACTGACATGTTATTTCCTTTATCACTGTCATGTCGTTTTATTTATTACTGTTATGTTGTTTATTTGTTACTTTTTGTGTTTCTTTGACACTTATGTTATTTCATTTGTTATTATCTTGTCATTTTCAGTGTCACTGTCATGTTATTTCCTTTGACATTTCCTTTTTATTTGTCACTGTTATGTCGGTTTTTTCTCATAGTCGTCTTATTTCCATTGTCACTATCATATCGTTTTATTTGTCGTTGTCATATCGTTTTATTTAACACTGGCATGTCGTTTGATTTGACTGTCATGTTATTTCCTTTGTCTCTATTTTGTCAATTTCATTGTCACTGACATGTTATTTCCTTTATCACTGTCATGTCGTTTTATTTATTACTGTGATGTTGTTCAGTTTGTCACTTTTTTGTATTTTTTGACACTCATGTTATTTCATTTGTTATTATCTTGTCATTTTCAGTGTCACTGTCATGTTATTTCTTTTGACAATTCCATTTTGTTTGTTACTGTCATGTCGGTTTTTTCTCATTATCCTTTTATTTCCATTGTCACTGTCATATCGATTTATTTGTCGTTGTCATATCGTTTTATTTAACAATGGCATGTCGTTTGATTTGACACTGTCATGTTATTTCCTTCTTCTCTATTTCGTCATTTTCACTGTCACTGACATGTTATTTCCTTTATCACTGTCATGTCGTCTTATTTATTACTGTTATGTTGTTTAGTTTGTCACTTTTTGTGTTTTTTTTGACACTCATATTATTTTATTTGTTATTATCTTGTCATTTACAGTGTCACTGTCATGTTATTTCCTTTGACATTTCATTTTTATTTGTCACTGTCATGTCGGTTTTTTCTCATAGTCGTATTATTTCCATTGTCACTGTCATATCGTTTTATTTGTCGTTGTCATATCGTTTTATTTTACACTGGCATGTCGTTTGATTTGACTCTGTCATGTTATTTCCTTTGTCTCTATTTTGTCATTTTCATTGTCACGGACATGTTATTTCCTTTATCACTGTCATGTCATTTTATTTATTACTGTTATATTGTTTAGGTTGTCACTTTTTTGTGATTTTTGACACTCATGTTATTTCATTTGTTATTATCTTGTCATTTTCAATGTCACTGTCATGTTATTTCCTTTGACATTTCCTTTTTATTTGTCACTGTTATGTCGGCTTTTTTCATTGTCGTCTTATTATTTGTCGTCTTTTTGTCGTCACTGTCATGTCGTTTTATTTGTCACTGTTATGTCGTTTTTTCTTGCAGTCGTGTTATTCCTTTTGTCACTGTCATGTGGTTTTATTTGCCATTGTCATGTTGTTTTATTTGCCACAGTCATGTTACTTCTTTCGTCACTAACTTGTCATTTTCATTGTCACTGTCATGTTGTTTCTTTTGGCACTGTCATCGTCACTTGTCCTTTGTTTTTCTCTTTCTCGCCAACAAGATACCAACGAGAAAGGAAATGCTTTTCTTAACTCAACAAATGTTAGAGGTTTTGATATAAGCAGTTATCCGAGAAATTATCGCGAGCGGCACAAAAACACTTCTTTTACGGCTGGACAAATCAATTTTCTGACGGCTGGTCTCATTGGTTCCAGGTCTTGCCTGGTCTTGTCTAATCTTGTCTGGTGTTCTATGGCCTTGTCTGGTCTTGCCTGGTGTTGTCTGGTTTTGTCTGATCTTGTCTGGTTTTGTAAGGTCTTATCTAGTCTTGTCTAGTCTCGTCTAGTCTCGTCTAGTCTCGTCTAGTCTCGTCTAGTCTCGTCTAGTCTCGTCTAGTCTCGTCTAGTCTCTTCTAGTCTCGTCTAGTCTCGTCTAGTCTCGTCTAGTCTCGTCTAGTCTCGTCTAGTCTCGTCTAGTCCCGTCTACTCTCGTCTACTCTCGTCTACTCTCGTCTACTCTCGTCTAGTCTCGTCTAGTCTCGTCTAGTCTCGTCTAGTCTCGTCTAGTCTCGTCTAGTCTCGTCTAGTCTCGTCTAGTCTCGTCTAGTCTCGTCTAGTCTCGTCTAGTCTCGTCTAGTCTCGTCTAGTCTCGTCTAGTCTCGTCTAGTCTCGTCTAGTCTCGTCTAGTCTCGTCTAGTCTCGTCTAGTCCCGTCTACTCTCGTCTACTCTCGTCTACTCTCGTCTAGTCTCGTCTAGTCTCGTCTACTCTCGTCTACTCTCGTCTAGTCTCGTCTTGTCTCGTCTAGTCTCGTCTAGTCTTGACTAGTCTTGCCTCGTCTTGCCTCGTCTTGTCTGGTTTTGTTTGGTCTTGTCTTAGCTGTCTGATCTTCACCGATTTTGTTGATGCTTTACGTATGTCGATGATACTGACTAGAACGTTTGTTTATGCTTTAATGACGGTGATAAAGTCACTTTCTATGTTATTTCTCTTGTTACTGTCATGTCTTTGTCATTTCTGTCATACAGTCATTTATTTTATCACTGTCATGTTGTTTCCTTTGTCACTATCATGTCATTTCCTTTTTATCCTGTCATGTAATTTGCTTTGTCACTTTTTGTCGTGGTCATGTTATTTCGTTTGTGTATGCGGAAATGTTTGCGTCGGGACGCTTGATCGGGTTGCAATGGGACGTCGCGTCCGCCGGCGGGCAGAGAAAGCTTTTCTCCTTGCGTAATCAATGTTTTTGTCTTGTGTAACTTGTGCGCGAATGAAAGGTTAAAATAATGTTGGGGCCGCGAGCGCGTGTTGTTCAGAGTTTGGCGTGCGCCGCGGCAGTGTGCGACCGTCTGTGCTCCGTGAGTGTGGCGCGGTGTTTGTGTTCCTTGTGTGAGTAGGTCAGTTCATCCAAGCGATGTTTATTTACATTTTTGGTTTTTTGATTTGTAAGGAAATGTTAGATTAGTTTTAAGTTTTTGAGGGGCGGTGGTACAGCCACATTTTCAGCATGTTTAATGGGAAGGTGGTTTCTGTATGGTACCACCCTTTCTGGCCTTTCAAAGAGTTAAGACGTTTTTGTAAGAAATTCAAATTTTGAAACGTTCATTAGGAAAGTAATTAAGCAAATATTTCGCTACAGAAATTTTTTTAATGCAAGCACAAAAATATTTTCACTGAGAAATTCGCCGACGAATTAAATTTTTTTTTCTCAAAATTGAAAAATACAATTAGTGTGTCATTAGAAAACAACAGATTAAACAAATAAAATATTTATACTAATTATTTATAATTGAAAGTAGGAAATTATCATAACGATATCTTCGAATCTATCAATAAACAGCTGGAATTGCACTGATATATTCTGTTACTCGTTGGCACACTTTGCTCAAGATGCGTTGTTTATTGGTAGATTCGAAGATATCGTAATGATATTCTCCTACTTTTAATTTTATTATTAATTTGGTTCAAACCATGACAGCTGATTTGTAACTATTTATGATGTTCAGAGAATTAAATTCAGAATTTAAACCTTCAAATTTGTCCAATTTTACGATCATTTCCATTCATTTCACCATCATTTTCATTAATTTCCCTCTTATTTTCATTCACTTCACTGTCATTTCCATTAATTTCACTGTGATGTCATTTCGTTTGTCATTGTCATGTTATTTCATGTGTCACTGTCATTTTTATTTATCAATGTCATATCGTTTTATTTGTCACTATCATGTCATTTTATTTGTCATTGTCATGTCGTTTTATTTGACACTGTCATGTTATTTTCTTTGTCTCTATTTCGTCATTGTCATGTTATTCCTTTTGGCTATCATTTCTATTCATTTCACCATCATTTTCATTCATTTCACCATCATTTTTATTCATTTCACTCTTATTTTCATTCATTTCACTGTCATTTCCATTAATTTAACTGTGATGTCATTTCCTTTGTCACTGTCATGTTATTTCCCCTGTCACTGTCATATTTTATTTATCATGTCATATCGATTTAATTGTCACTATCATGTCGTTTTATTTGTCATTGTCATGTAATTTTATTTGACACTGTCATGTTATTTCCTTTGTTTCTATTTTGTCTTTTTCATTGTCACTGTCATGTTATTTCCTTTGTCACTGTCATGCCGTTTTATTTGTCACTGTCATTAAGTTATTACTGTCGTTTTGTTTATTACTGTGTTTTTCTTGTATTAATGTTGTTTAATTTGTCACTTTGTTGTCTTTTGTCATTTGATGTGTTTTTTGATACTCTCATGACATTTTATTTGTTACTATATTGTTATTTTCATTGTCACTATGAATAGGTCGATCTTTTCCTCGCGAAAATCACTAACGGCCCGCGGTTTCCTTTGACACAGTCATCTTATTTCCTCTGTCATATTTTATTTATCACTGTCATATCGTTTTATTTGTCACTATCATGCCGTTTTATTTGTCACTGTCATGTCGTTTTATTTCTCACTGTCATTATGTTATTATTGTCGTTTTGTTTATTACCGTTATGTTGTTTAATTTGTCACTTTTATGTGTTTTTTGACACTCGTGTCATTTAATTTGTTACTATCTTGTCATTTTCGTTGTCACGAGGCTCGAGTAGAAAATTCGCGGTCGATCTTTTCCTCGCGAAAATCACTAACTACCCGCGGTTTCCTTTGACACAGTCATGTTATTTCCTCTGTCACTATCATATTTTATTTATCACTGTCATAATATTTATTTGTCACTAACATGCCGTTTTATTTATCATTGTTATGTCGTTTTATTTGACACTGTCATGTTGTTTTATTTGACACTGTCATCTTATTTCCTTTGTCTCTGTCTTGTCATTTTCATTACCACTGTCATGTTATTTCTTTTGTCACTGTCATGTCGTTTTATTTGTCACTTTCATTATGTTATTACTGTCGTTTTGTTTATTACTGTTATGTTGTTTAATTTGTCACTTTTATGTGTTTTTTGACACTCGTGTCATTTAATTTGTTACTATCATGTCATTTTCGTTGTCACTAGGCGCGAGTAGAAAATTCGCGGTCGATCTTTTTCTCGCGAAAATCACTAACCACCCGCGGTTTCCTTTGACACAGTCATGTTACTTCCTCTGTCACTATCATATTTTATTTGTCACTGTCATCGTTTTATTTGTTACTAACATGCCGTTTCATTTGTCATTGTCATGTCGTTTTATTTGACACTGTCATGTTGTTTTATTTGACCCAGTCATGTTATTTCCTTTGTCTCTGTTTTGTCATTTTCATTTCCACTGTCATGTTATTTCGTTTGTCACTGTCATGTCGTTTTATTTATGAGTGTCATGTCGTTTTATTTGTCACTGTCATTATGTTATTACTGTCGATTTGTTTATTACTGTTATGTTGTTTAATTTGTCACTTATGTGTTTTTTGACACTCGTGTCATTTAATTTGTCACTATCTTGTCATTTTCGTTGTCACTAGGCTCGAGTAGAAAATTCGCGGTCGATCTTTTCCTCGCGAAAATCACTAACTACCCGCGGTTTCCTTTGACACAGTCATGTTATTTCCTCTGTCACTGTCATATCGTTTTATTTGTCACTATCATGCCATTTTATTTGTCATTGTCATGCCGTTTTATTTGACAATGTCATGTTGTTTTATTTGACACTGTCATGTTATTTCTTTTGTCACTGTCATGTCGTTATATTTATGAGTGTCATGACGTTTTATTTGTCGCTGTCATTATGTTATTACTGTCGTTTTGTTTATTACTGTTATGTTGTTTAATTTGTCACTTTTATGTGTTTTTTGACACTCGTGTTATTTAATTTGTTACTATCTTGTCATTTTCGTTAACACTAGGCTCGAGTAGAAAACTCGCTGTCGATCTTTTCGTCGCGAAAATCACTAACGGCCCGCGGTTTCCTTTGACACAGTCATGTTATTTCCTCTGTCACTGTCATATTTTATTTATCACTGTCATATCGTTTTATTAGTCACTATCATGCCGTTTTAATTGTCAGTGTCATGTCGTTTTTTTGACACTGTCATGTTATTTATTTTGTCTCTGTTTTGTCATTTTCATTGCCACTGACATGTTATTTCTTTTGTCTCTGTTTTGTCATTTTCATTGCCACTGTCATGTTATTTCTTTTGTCTCTGTTTTGTCATTTTCATTGCCACTGTCATGTTATTTCTATTGTCACGATCATGTCGTTTTATTTATGAGTGTCTTGTCGTTTTATTTCTGACCGTCTTATGTTACTACTGTCGATTTATTTATAACTGTTATGTTGTTTATTCGTCACTATCTATTTGTAACTGTTTTTTGACAGTCATGTCATTTCATTTGTTACTCTCTTGTCATGTTCGTTGTCACTTAGGCTCGAGTAGAAAATTCGCGGTCGATATTTTCTTCGCGAAAATCGCTAACGACCTGCGGTTTCCCAATTGGAAAACTTATTTCCAGACTTATTAGGCGTAAACTTCCTCGAGAAAGTTTCACTAATTCAACTACACATATTTATTCCTTCCTTTGTTATTACTTGACATCCATTATTTACTTAACTAGCACCTACATACACAACAAACATAAATATAAGAATATACAAGCAATATTAGACAATACTAGACAGACAAGATTAGATAAACAAAAATAGACCGACATGAATAGACAGAAAAGATTAGATAGATAAGATAAGACAGATAAGATAAGACAGACAAGACTAGACAGACAAAACTAGACAGACAAGACTAGACAGACAAGACTAGACAGACAAGACTAGACAGACAAGACTAGACAGACAAGACTAGACAGACAAGACTAGACAGACAAGACTAGACAGACAAGACTAGACAGACAAGACTAGACAGACAAGACTAGACAGACAAGACTAGACAGACTAGACAGACAAGACTAGACAGACTAAACAGACAAGACTAGACAGACAAGACTAGACAGACAAGACTAGACAGAGAAGACTAGACAGACAAGACTAGACGGACAAGACTAGACAGACAAGACTAGACAGACAAGACTAGACAGACTAGACAGACTAGACAGACTAGACAGACTAGACAGACTAGACAGACTAGACAGACTAGACAGACTAGACAGACTAGACAGACTAGACAGACTAGACAGACAAGACTAGACAGACTAGACAGACTAGACAGACAAGACTAGATAGACAAGACTAGACAGACAAGACTAGACAGACAAGACTAGACAGACAAGACTAGACAGACAAGACTAGACAGACAAGACTAGACAGACAAGACTAGACAGACAAGACTAGACAGACAAGACTAGACAGACAAGACTAGACAGACAAGACTAGACAGACAAGACTAGACAGACAAGACTAGACAGACAAGACTAGACAGACAAGACTAGACAGACAAGACTAGACAGACAAGACTAGACAGACAAGACTAGACAGACAAGACTAGACAGACAAGACTAGACAGACAAGACTAGACAGACAAGACTAGACAGACAAGACTAGACAGACAAGACTAGACAGACAAGACTAGACAAACTAGACTAGACAGAAAAGATTAGACAGACAAAACTGGATAGATAAGACTGTCTAGTTTTGTCTGTTTAGTCTTGTCTGTCGTGTCTTGTCTATTTAGTCTTGTGTATTAGGAAAAACAATAATTAATAAGTATGCTAATTTGTCTTAATGTAAATTAGAATTTGTTTTGAAAAATAAAAAACTTTCATTTTTCCACATCCTTGTGCAATTACCATTTAATGATTCTCTTCCTACAATTCGTTGTTGATTGTTTACATTTTCCTTCTCTCGTAATTTTCCTTTGAACAGAGGAAAAATGCAGGTTAAGAAAAGGCGAGAACAAACACAGCTGGTCGAGCTTACTACAAAGGAAATTTATTGTTTTACATTAAGTTACTCTTTGTTGTCTAGTCTTGTCTGTCTAGTCTTGTTTGTCTAGTCTTGTCTGTCTAGTCTTGTCTGTCTAGTCTTGTCTGTCTAGTCTTGTTTGTCTAGTCTTGTCTGTCTAGTCTTGTCTGTCTAGTCTTGTCTGTCTAGTCTTGTCTGTCTAGTCTTGTCTGTCTAGTCTTGTCTGTCTAGTCTTGTCTGTCTAGTCTTGTCTGTCTAGTCTTGTCTGTCTAGTCTTGTCTGTCTAGTCTTGTCTGTCTAGTCTTGTCTGTCTAGTCTTGTCTGTCTAGTCTTGTCTGTCTAGTCTTGTCTGTCTAGTCTTGTCTGTCTAGTCTTGTCTGTCTAGTCTTGTCTGTCTAGTCTTGTCTGTCTAGTCTTGTCTGTCTAGTCTTGTCTGTCTAGTCTTGTCTGTCTAGTCTTGTCTGTCTAGTCTTGTCTGTCTAGTCTTGTCTGTCTAGTCTTGTCTGTCTAGTCTTGTCTGTCTAGTCTTGTCTGTCTAGTCTTGTCTGTCTAGTCTTGTCTGTCTAGTCTTGTCTGTCTAGTCTTGTCTGTCTAGTCTTGTCTGTCTAGTCTTGTCTGTCTAGTCTTGTCTGTCTAGTCTTGTCTGTCTAGTCTTGTCTGTCTAGTCTTGTCTGTCTAGTCTTGTCTGTCTAGTCTTGTCTGTCTAGTCTTGTCTGTCTAGTCTTGTCTGTCTAGTCTTGTCTGTCTAGTCTTGTCTGTCTAGTCTTGTCTGTCTAGTCTTGTCTGTCTAGTCTTGTCTGTCTAGTCTTGTCTGTCTAGTCTTGTCTGTCTAGTCTTGTCTGTCTAGTCTTGTCTGTCTAGTCTTGTCTGTCTAGTCTTGTCTGTCTAGTCTTGTCTGTCTAGTCTTGTCTGTCTAGTCTTGTCTGTCTAGTCTTGTCTGTCTAGTCTTGTCTGTCTAGTCTTGTCTGTCTAGTCTTGTCTGTCTAGTCTTGTCTGTCTAGTCTTGTCTGTCTAGTCTTGTCTGTCTAGTCTTGTCTGTCTAGTCTTGTCTGTCTAGTCTTGTCTGTCTAGTCTTGTCTGTCTAGTCTTGTCTGTCTAGTCTTGTCTGTCTAGTCTTGTCTGTCTAGTCTTGTCTGTCTAGTCTTGTCTGTCTAGTCTTGTCTGTCTAGTCTTGTCTGTCTAGTCTTGTCTGTCTAGTCTTGTCTGTCTAGTCTTGTCTGTCTAGTCTTGTCTGTCTAGTCTTGTCTGTCTAGTCTTGTCTGTCTAGTCTTGTCTGTCTAGTCTTGTCTGTCTAGTCTTGTCTGTCTAGTCTTGTCTGTCTAGTCTTGTCTGTCTAGTCTTGTCTGTCTAGTCTTGTCTGTCTAGTCTTGTCTGTCTAGTCTTGTCTGTCTAGTCTTGTCTGTCTAGTCTTGTCTGTCTAGTCTTGTCTGTCTAGTCTTGTCTGTCTAGTCTTGTCTGTCTAGTCTTGTCTGTCTAGTCTTGTCTGTCTAGTCTTGTCTGTCTAGTCTTGTCTGTCTAGTCTTGTCTGTCTAGTCTTGTCTGTCTAGTCTTGTCTGTCTAGTCTTGTCTGTCTAGTCTTGTCTGTCTAGTCTTGTCTGTCTAGTCTTGTCTGTCTAGTCTTGTCTGTCTAGTCTTGTCTGTCTAGTCTTGTCTGTCTAGTCTTGTCTGTCTAGTCTTGTCTGTCTAGTCTTGTCTGTCTAGTCTTGTCTGTCTAGTCTTGTCTGTCTAGTCTTGTCTGTCTAGTCTTGTCTGTCTAGTCTTGTCTGTCTAGTCTTGTCTGTCTAGTCTTGTCTGTCTAGTCTTGTCTGTCTAGTCTTGTCTGTCTAGTCTTGTCTGTCTAGTCTTGTCTGTCTAGTCTTGTCTGTCTAGTCTTGTCTGTCTAGTCTTGTCTGTCTAGTCTTGTCTGTCTAGTCTTGTCTGTCTAGTCTTGTCTGTCTAGTCTTGTCTGTCTAGTCTTGTCTGTCTAGTCTTGTCTGTCTAGTCTTGTCTGTCTAGTCTTGTCTGTCTAGTCTTGTCTGTCTAGTCTTGTCTGTCTAGTCTTGTCTGTCTAGTCTTGTCTGTCTAGTCTTGTCTGTCTAGTCTTGTCTGTCTAGTCTTGTCTGTCTAGTCTTGTCTGTCTAGTCTTGTCTGTCTAGTCTTGTCTGTCTAGTCTTGTCTGTTAAGTCTTGTCTCTCTAGTCTTGTATGTCTAGTCTTTTATATACAGTCTTATCCAATCTTGTCTGTCTAGTCTTGTTTATTCTTTTCTTTTGATTGAAATTGAAGTAGTTTTGTGAACAGTAAAAAATATATACTCGTGTAGACTTAGTATTCGGATTGAGTTTGAGTTTTAACGGGCTTTGATTTCAAGTCGCCTGCAAACTAATGCTTAAATAGAACATTTTTATGTAAATTTGTTAACTGTTTTATGCATTTCTTGTTTCATCAATGCGGCCGAAGATAAACTTGTCCATTAATTACGCCTAAAACTGTTGTTTCAAACATTCCTATCGGTGTTCTCTAGAATTGTGTCAGTTGTTCAATTGTATTCATTCGGTTTTGTCTCTTTAAACATTTAGACCTGCTTTATGTGGATGTGTTGCTTGTGCAGTTCACTTAGCAATTTCTAATTACAGTGATTCGAGTAAGTTAAAACATATATTTGCACAATATAAGAATTGTTAAAATACCTGTTTTAACTTACCCGAATCATTAGAACAAGGTGGACGTTATATCCACACAGAATTAAATTTATAATTACAATTTGATCGATTTGTTTATTTCTTAAAAGTTTGGATCAAATGTGGATACCGAGTTATTAACTACTGCGGCCAAAATGTGCGGCCGAAAAATGTGAGCAAAATACAATAGGTTACTTCCCATTGTATTTTGCTCACATTTTTCGCTTCATAGGCCCAGAATCCTAGGTTTTCTGATACAAATGCGACCGACACTCGCTCCTGGATCGAACCTCCAGATTTGTAGCTGTAGACTGCGAGGTCGACACAATTTGATCGTATTTATTGCGGCAACAATGCTGCATACAAATCCATGCAAATTCGCGTTTTATAGTCTCATTTAATTCATTTATAATCATTTGTGCCTTGAATATGAATCAAACGATCAGCCCTGATCCTTTTCGAGTTCCAACCAAAATCTGTATTGAAAATCGCCAGTTTTCGTAACTTAAAATTTACAAATTTGGACACAAATTTACAAATTCAAAAATTGAAATTTAGTTTGATTACAAATCAATACGATCCGTGTTAATTATTTCAAGGCTATCGACAATTACTTCCTGTTTTTACAGATTATTAAACAACAGGAAAACATTAGAATATACCATCCTAGGATAGCACCAGTCTAACCGTATATAATTAGTAAGAGTTGAGCCAAAATTATTAGCACACATTTAATTATCATACGTAAACAGATTCTGAATGTTTGGGTTCCCTCAGGGTATTATAATATGTCAGTTTTAGAAGTAGAAGTCGGAGTAGGAAGAAGTACAAGACAACATTAGTCAGACAAGGCAAGACAGACAATACAAGACAGACAAGACTAAACAGACAAGACTAGACAGACAAGACTGGACAGACAAAACTAGACAGATAAGACTATACAGACAAGACTAAACTGACATAACTAGACAGACAAGATTAGGCAGACAAGACGAGACATACGAGACTGTACATACAAGACTAGACAGAAAAGATTAGACAGACAAGACAAGACAGACAAACAAATTTCATGAAGTTACTTCTTTATTTTACAGGTCTGTGTTCCAGTAAGCGATGCCAGAGAAAAACCCTTCATGCGTATAGCCGAAGTTAACAAATTAACAGACAGTACTTAGTTAAACAAGCGAACAACAAACAATTAACATTTTTTGTGACATTGTGACCGTGTCGGTTCTTATTCCCCGATTGCTGTTTATTTTTGAGTTGATCAGTGTGTGAATGCAAGGTGAAAATGAGCCCAAATACGGGACGACGTTCGGTTAAAGGCTTCATGACCTTCACAGCGATCCTCAGCCTGGCCAGGGTGCTCAACGGTGGAATCTTGGATTCGCTAGGATGGGCCAGAAGCGACAGACTGGAAGTCACCATCCCATGGCTCCCATGTAAGTTACAATAACAATCATAAAATACCCCATTACTTATTTTAATTAATAATAACAATGACTTGTTTCGTACAATATAAACTATTTGTACAATGTACTCTTATCTACTCGCAAACCTAAATGAACAGATTAATAAGTAAATTATTTTATGTGAAGGATGCCATTATAATAATGTGTGTAAAAGTACTCAAACCGTACGTAAAAGTCAAATGGAGTTTCATTATTAAACGATTACTCTTTATTGTTACTATGGCAACAACTCGCGTCACTAAACAAAAAACTTTTGCCCGTCATACATACAACGGTCCACCGGAGAGGTCTACCTGTGCAGGTTTGCCTTCGCAGGTAGACCGGAGCATGTGTGGGAATAGACCTGTGCAGTTTTTGGCCTACGGTTGACCTGCGCAGGCAAACTACACAGGTAACCGATAGACAGGTAACAGGTAATCCGGTAGACCGTAGCGTGTATGGCGGGCATTAGACGTAGTGAAACTCAAGAGCGTTCCCTGGATATGAACTAGGGGGGGTGGCAGCTCATATTTGTTTCGAGGATTATTAAATGAATTATGCAATAAGGAAATGAAGTATCCATCTGTCGTACAATTTCAGAACTGCTTCGCCATGCTCTTTGCACCCGAAGACGTCAGGGTGAGGTTTTAAAAATGTTATAGATATTTCTATGTGGCGTGGTTGGTTGAAGGGAAAAGGGGGGGGGGGGGGGGGGTTGTTCAGCTCCACTGCCCCTCGCCCGTGGTGAAACTCATGTAGTAAAACCCTTCTTCACACACTTGTATTAACGTTGTCCAACGCACGCGCATGATTTAAAAATCAATGCCGGTTGTTGTATTGCTAACGCGTGGGAGAGTTTGCTGACCGTTTTGTCTGACAGTTCTTGTGATAAACTACTATCTTGTTCAACGACTAATATTATTAGATGTGTAGACTTAGGGCATTATGTAGACTTAGGGCTATATTTCACTGGGTCACCATGGCGGCGCAACCAATCGTGCAACCATGGTGCCTTAAGGCCGGTCCAAACGCTCCGTTTTGCACAGCCTATTGTCTGCGCAGTCTTGCAGACGGAATGAAAACGTTGCAATTGGTAGAGCGTCTACACGGTGCAGATATATCTGTATATTTCGCACAGTTTTAGTGAAATCGTCATGGAGGAGGTACTAGTCGGGTTATTTTTGAGCAAAATGAATTAGAAAACGGAGCTAGCGTCTACATGCGCCGACTTGTCTGCACAGTTCATGGATATCTATGTTCTTTAGCTCAGTTATCACTGCAACTGTACCGTCTCCGCGCAGTTTTCCTATCTACACGCAATGGTTTATCTCCAAGGTGTTGAACTGCGCAGACAAAAGGTTGTGCGAAACGGAGCGTCTGGACCGGTTTTGAAGCCAGTGTTGCCAACCGTCAATTTTTCCAATTGCATGGTGCGATCCCCTGGAAAATAAAGTTGGCAACACTGCTTTAAGCTACAAAAACGTAACACCACCATTTTGTGGTCGGCGTCCGCACAGTTCGCGTATATTTAATCTACATAACCTCGTTCATTTCTAACGAACTAGTCTAGACTAAATATGATGTATTCTCCTTGATCTAATCTAATCACCTTGGTGGTATCACCTTGGTATCTATGTGTCTCTAAGAAGTCGATCCTGTTTCCTGTGTCTTGTTATCCTAGTGCAATCAAGGCGCAATTATGCCAGCTTGGGCAGTTGGCTCGACATCAAGTTTAATTTTTGTGGTTTGTTTGTTTATTGGCTGGGCAATCAAGCGGACACCAGGTGAGATACTATTTATAGAGTTGTTTAAATTTGCGAACAGTTGCGCCGCCATGGGGTCCTGGTAAAATATAGCCCTTAGACAAACAATAAGTATTGATTTCGTTGGAGTAAGAGACTCAAATAAGATTTTAATTATTTAGGAAAATATGTTGGCAAAGTCCTAGGAGCGTATACGATGGTTTCGTGCGAGCGTGGCAGAAAATGCAACTAACGGTGCAGCTCAGTGGCGGTACGCGGGAACGTAGTTTAGAATATAACTGACTTCTGTTGAAAATTTTGTGTTGGGTCCTTGTTTAATTTCTTGTATATGTTCAAAAATTAAAAAAAACCAACGGTCCTTGTCACTTTGTCCTACATTGGACCGAGAGTTCGCGCTACCGCGCGTATGTTGTCTTGATTTATCTTCCCGTTTCGCGACGGACAACCTAATCTAACCAAGGTAAATCCAACGGTCCTTGTCACTTTGTCCTACATTGGACCGAGAGTTCGCGCTGCCGCGCGTATGTTGTCTTGATTTATCTTCCCGCTTCGCGGCGGACAACTTAATCTAACCAAGGTAAAACCAACGGTCCTTGTCACTTTGTCCTACATTGGACCGAGAGTTCGCGCTGCCGCGCGTATGCTGTCTTGATTTATCTTCCCGCTTCGCGGCGGACAACCTAATCTAACCAAGGTAAAACCAACGGTCCTTGTCACTTTATCCTACATTGGACCGAGAGTTCGCGCTGCCGCGCGTATGTTTTCTTGATTTATCTTCCCGCTTCGCGGCGGACAACCTAATCTAACCAAGGTAAAACCAACGGTCCTTGTCACTTTGTCCTACATTGGACCGAGAGTTCGCGCTGCCTCGCGTATGCTGTCTTGATTTATCTTCCCGCTTCGCGGCGGACAACCTAATCTAACCAAGGTAAAACCAACGGTCCTTGTCACTTTGTCCTACATTGGACCGAGATTTCGCGCTGCCGCGCGTATGTTGTCTTGATTTATCTTCCCGCTTCGCGGCGGACAACCTAATCTAACCAAGGTAAAACCAACGGTCCTTGTCACTTTGTCCTACATTGGACCGAGATTTCGCGCTGCCGCGAGTATGTTGTCTTGATTTATCTTCCCGCTTCGCGGCGGACAACCTAATCTAACCAAGGTAAAACCAACGGTCCTTGTCACTTTGTCCTACATTGGACCGAGATTTCGCGCTGCCGCGAGTATGTTGTCTTGATTTATCTTCCCGCTTCGCGGCGGACAACCTAATCTAACCAAGGTAAAACCAACGGTCCTTGTCACTTTGTCCTACATTGGACCGAAAGTTCGCGCTGCCGCGCGTATGTTGTCTTGATTTATCTTCCCGCTTCGCGGCGGACAACCTAATCTAACCAAGGTAAAACCAACGGTCCTTGTCACTTTGTCCTACATTGGACCGAGATTTCGCGCTGCCGCGAGTATGTTGTCTTGATTTATCTTCCCGCTTCGCGGCGGACAACCTAATCTAACCAAGGTAAAACCAACGGTCCTTGTCACTTTGTCCTACATTGGACCGAGATTTCGCGCTGCCGCGCGTATGTTGTCTTGATTTATCTTCCCGCTTCGCGGCGGACAACCTAATCTAACCAAGGTAAAACCAACGGTCCTTGTCACTTTGTCCTACATTGGACCGAGATTTCGCGCTGCCGCGAGTATGTTGTCTTGATTTATCTTCCCGCTTCGCGGCGGACAACCTAATCTAACCAAGGTAAAACCAACGGTCCTTGTCACTTTGTCCTACATTGGACCGAGATTTCGCGCTGCCGCGAGTATGTTGTCTTGATTTATCTTCCCGCTTCGCGGCGGACAACCTAATCTAACCAAGGTAAAACCAACGGTCCTTGTCACTTTGTCCTACATTGGACCGAAAGTTCGCGCTGCCGCGCGTATGTTGTCTTGATTTATCTTCCCGCTTCGCGGCGGACAACCTAATCTAACCAAGGTAAAACCAACGGTCCTTGTCACTTTGTCCTACATTGGACCGAGATTTCGCGCTGCCGCGAGTATGTTGTCTTGATTTATCTTCCCGCTTCGCGGCGGACAACCTAATCTAACCAAGGTAAAACCAACGGTCCTTGTCACTTTGTCCTACATTGGACCGAGATTTCGCGCTGCCGCGCGTATGTTGTCTTGATTTATCTTCCCGCTTCGCGGCGGACAACCTAATCTAACCAAGGTAAAACCAACGGTCCTTGTCACTTTGTCCTACATTGGACCGAGATTTCGCGCTGCCGCGAGTATGTTGTCTTGATTTATCTTCCCGCTTCGCGGCGGACAACCTAATCTAACCAAGGTAAAACCAACGGTCCTTGTCACTTTGTCCTACATTGGACCGAGATTTCGCGCTGCCGCGAGTATGTTGTCTTGATTTATCTTCCCGCTTCGCGGCGGACAACCTAATCTAACCAAGGTAAAACCAACGGTCCTTGTCACTTTGTCCTACATTGGACCGAAAGTTCGCGCTGCCGCGCGTATGTTGTCTTGATTTATCTTCCCGCTTCGCGGCGGACAACCTAATCTAACCAAGGTAAAACCAACGGTCCTTGTCACTTTGTCCTACATTGGACCGAGATTTCGCGCTGCCGCGAGTATGTTGTCTTGATTTATCTTCCCGCTTCGCGGCGGACAACCTAATCTAACCAAGGTAAAACCAACGGTCCTTGTCACTTTGTCCTACATTGGACCGAGATTTCGCGCTGCCGCGCGTATGTTGTCTTGATTTATCTTCCCGCTTCGCGGCGGACAACCTAATCTAACCAAGGTAAAACCAACGGTCCTTGTCACTTTGTCCTACATTGGACCGAGATTTCGCGCTGCCGCGAGTATGTTGTCTTGATTTATCTTCCCGCTTCGCGGCGGACAACCTAATCTAACCAAGGTAAAACCAACGGTCCTTGTCACTTTGTCCTACATTGGACCGAGATTTCGCGCTGCCGCGAGTATGTTGTCTTGATTTATCTTCCCGCTTCGCGGCGGACAACCTAATCTAACCAAGGTAAAACCAACGGTCCTTGTCACTTTGTCCTACATTGGACCGAAAGTTCGCGCTGCCGCGCGTATGTTGTCTTGATTTATCTTCCCGCTTCGCGGCGGACAACCTAATCTAACCAAGGTAAAACCAACGGTCCTTGTCACTTTGTCCTACATTGGACCGAGATTTCGCGCTGCCGCGAGTATGTTGTCTTGATTTATCTTCCCGCTTCGCGGCGGACAACCTAATCTAACCAAGGTAAATCGAACGGTCCTTGTCACTTTGTCCTACATTGGACCGAGAGTTCGCGCTGCCGCGCGTATGTTGTCTTGATTTATCTTCCCGCTTCGCGGCGGACAACCTAATATAACCAAGGTAAAACCACCAATAAAATCCACACGAGACATTGTACCGTAGCTGTTTGCATGCAAATTAAATACGACGCTTAAAATAATATATATGTTGCCATAGTTACAGTTTTTCATATAAAAGCAAAGAGGATCGGATCCTCTTTGATATAAACGGGCAAGAATAAACGTGGCGTTTTGTAGGAAATATGTGATCTCTCACAATCTATGATTGTCTGTCTAGATATATTTTAATATATTTTATTACTCGTCACAAAATATATTCAACTTATTTTCACTACGCCTCTGTCTCCCACTGTACTGCGCATGTTCGAAATTGTAATGCGCATGTTCGAAATTGTAATGCGCATGTACGATATTTAAAATAACGACGGCAGCGCACACCACCGTCATCGTATACGCTCCTAGGACTTACCCAAATATGTTAATTGGTATTAAGTATTTGATTGGATTCAAGTTTAGGTTGTATGT
Source organism: Phosphuga atrata (assembly GCA_944588485.1). NCBI lineage: Eukaryota > Metazoa > Arthropoda > Insecta > Coleoptera > Silphidae > Phosphuga > Phosphuga atrata. The sequence goes on from OX155900.1 coordinate 62,855,670, forward strand.
AGGTTTGTTCCAACAACCAAGCTCGTGGCTAGGCAAGAAGGGCCCAGGTTACAAACAGAAGGGGGCCCAAAAAGGGGTTTGGTCCAGAATACGGGTTTTTTTGAAACTTAGTGTTGCGGACTTTTAACCAGGTGTAACTGTTGTCAATCGTCTTTGGCACTGTTTAATTAAAATCGGAAAGCAAAAGTGAAGCTTCTATGTTGCCTGGTTCAATAAATATTCGTGTTTTTATTGTCCTAAAAATTGACTTTCAACGTAACAGTTGGAATGCCTACAACTGCTTCGACGTTGCCACGTTTTTTTTTTTTTTTTTATAAGAAAAATATTACCCCATGCATATCAAAATATCGATACTTTTTTAGGATATATCTATATTTTCTCGGTAGTAGATATGTTATTATCTTATTATTAGTTAGTAAACGTGCAACTAATTCCGTAACACTTTTTCGGTTTCTTGTAATAAGAGAAGTTAAAGTGGCAACGCCGAGATGATTGCATGCGCACACTTTTTGTCACCTGACCAGAAATTTACCAGGCGTTGCGTCGAATGTCAATGTTTAGGACAACAAAAAAACACGAATATTTATTGAACCAGGTAAGAGACAAGCTTCATTTTTACTTTCCGATCTTAGTTAGACAGTGCCAAAGACGATTAACAACAGTTACACCAGGTAAAATGTTCGGAACACTAAGTTTAAAAAAAACCCGTAATCTGGACCAAACCCGAAAATAGTACATATATTATATTAAGCAAATAAGTAGATTGATTCAATAGACCTTTTCATAGTTAAATTTTTTTTGAGCGAGTGTCAACAAAAATTTTCTTATAAATATAAACTTAAATATAAATTTTCATATTCCCGCCTTTCAAATTTGGCGGACGCGCATGCTCTTAACGGTGAAACGGTAAAAAGGTCTATTCATAACATTTAGTGTAGGAGAGGTCCAGAGGTCTTGGCCAGGGCCCCAGAAAAGCTAGTTACGTCCCTGCCAACAACGGTCAGTAAAGTGTTCAACGCACGCGCATGATTTAAATCATTGCCTGTTCTTACATTGCGCACGCGTGGAACAGTTTGTTAACTGTTTTGTGTTACTGTTTTTGAAATAAATTGAATTTGAAGTTTGTTTAAAAGTAAACTTGCCGGTGAACTTTGTTTTAATGGGGAATTTATTTTGCAAAGACGAAAAATATCTTGGCAGACAAAACTGACTTGTGCAAATCTTGAGAGACAAAACTGACTTGTGCAAATCTTGAGAGACAAAACTGATTTGTTCAAGGCGAAAAATATTTTGAAATGTCATATCGTTATTAATCAGATTTTAGTGGAATTTCGTTGAAGGAAAAAAAAACACGCTCCGATTTGGGTTTAAGCTTGTTCGTGACATTTGGAGTTGTTTTTGTTGCAAAATATTTATTTCTAATTTAAGCAGACGCAAAAAAAGAATTTGTTTTCATTTTTTTTCCAATGTCGTCAAATTCTCGTGAATATTATTCAATCGTGAAAATTAAGCTTGTTCGTGACATTCGAAGATAAAAAGGTTGTTTTTGTTGCAAAATATTTATTGCTAAAACAGACGCAAGGAACTATGTATATTATTTTCGTTTTATTTTCAACATGTTTTAAAATCGCTTTTGTCGTCAAGTTACTTTTTTACTAATTGTAAGGCATAAAAGTGACCACTTTTAAGCTGGCGATCAACAAACTGACGCATTTGTTGTTGCTCAAACAGACGCAAATAACGAATTTATTTTCAATTTATTTCCAATGTCGTCAAATTCTCGTGAATATTATTCAATCGTGAAAATTAAGCTTGTTCTTGACATTTGAAGATAAAAAGGTTGTTTTTGTTGCAAATAATTTTTTGCTAAAAGAGACGCAAGAAACAATATTATTTTCGTTTTATTTCCAACATCGCTAAAATAGCTTTTGTCGTCATGTCACTTTTTTACTGACCATGAGACATAATAGTTACCACTTTTAAGGGGGAAACCACATTATGATGTTCAAAAAATCCGATTTTTTTTATTGCATAAATCATTAGCTTAACTATCCAAGAATACGCTGTCCAAATTTTATGAGCATAGAACCGAGTGCAGCTCAGGTACAGGCTCGAGCAGAGCATTGAGAGCACCTTGTTTATCTCGAAATTACTTTTTCACTTTTGCGTGCAATCTAACTCAAAAAATGGGGAACCGATCATTATGAAAATTGATAGTATGATTCTTTAAAAAATTTCGAATTATATGAACCAACTTGGGAGATGATATCATGATTTTAAGAGTATTTTTCCTTGTATAATTAGAGAAAAAAATCGTGAAATCGAAAAAAAAATGTGCCAATACCTGCAAAATTTTTATTTTTTTCGCCTGCATTGAGGTTCATATTCTTAGAAAAAAAGTTATTAATGTAAAATCAAAACCTTTTTGATTTCACATGTAAATCGGAATGGCTACACTGCACGCAATTGGATAACTTTAATTACAACCTTCGGCGGACATCACACCGTAACTTTTTTATTTTTGGCTCAAATTTTTCAAAAAAATTCACAGAAATTGTTCGAAATATGAATGAAATGATGTCAAAATTTGATTAAATTCTAGTTAATGCGTCAATATTCAGTTAAGCTGATGAGCAAGATACTGACGCAATTGATGTTGCTCAAGCAGGCGCAAAGAACGTATTTATTTTAATTTTATTTCCAATGTCGTCGAAATCTCGTGAAAATTATTCATTCGTGAAAATTAAGTTTGTTCATTTGAAGATAAAAAGGTTGTTTTTGTTGAAAATTATTTATTGCTAAAACAGGCGCAAGAAACTATTTTTTCGTTTTATTTCCAACATCGTTCAAACCGCTTTTGTCGACATGCCACTTTTTTATCGAGGCATAAAAGTACCCACTTTTATGTTGATGAGCAACAAACTGACGCATTTGATGTTGCTTAAGCAGACGCAAAGAACGAATTTGTTTTCATTTTATTACCAATGCCTTCAAAATCTCGTGAAAATAATTCAATCGTGGAAATTAAGCTTGTTAGTGACATTTGAAGATAAAAAATATTATTCATTCCCAAATTAAACAGACGCAAAGAACTATTATATTTTCGTTTTATTTATAATTTCGTTAACTATTATATTTTCGTTATTTTTAACATCCTGAAAATCGCTTTTGTCATCATGTCACTTCTTTACTGAGGCATAAAAGTGATCACTTTTAAGCCAAGGAGCAACAAACTGACATTTGATGTTGCTCAAATCTTGATAGACAGAACTAAATTGACAACATTGAGTTGCTCAAACCTTGATCGATAAAACTAAATTGATAAACATAATTGAGTTGTGCAGATCTAGAGAGACTAAACTAAAAGAGCAAAATTGAGTTGTGCAAATCTTGATAAACAATACTAAATGAGCAAAATTGAATTCTGCAAATCTTGATAGACTAAAACGAAATGAGCTAAATTGAGTTGTGCAAATCTTGATAGACAAAACTAAATGGATAAAATGGAGTCGGGCAAACATTAATAAATAAAACATGACTTCTTAAGGGGCTATACCACTGTGACATTTAAAAAAAAAATTTTTTTGGGTCTTATTTAACAGTTCATACTTTCAAGAATATCCTGTGAAAATGTCAAGGCCGTATCTCTAATACTCCCCGAATGGCAGCCTTCTAAAGCGCAACCGTTCGCAGGAATAAAATTCAAAATTTAAACTCAAAGGAACAAAAAAATGTTCGCAGGTGCACCTGGAGGCGATAAATTTTTGTATTTGGTAGGAAATAAATTTTTGGAAAACTTATTTTTTTATATTTTTCACTAAGCAGATCTTTCTTTTCTGAGTTTCTCTAAATTCGTACGAATTTTTTTGGATTTTTCTTAAATTTTTGAAAAATATTTTTTCGATCATTTTTCGAAATTGGAAAAAAAGTCAAAAAGATAATAAAAATCTGGGAAAATTTAGGCGGATTCTGAAAAATCCATTCATTTATTTGAAACAAAAAAAGAATAGGTTTTCCAAAAATTTGTTAAAAAACATTAAAAAAAAATCCATTTGTTAATAACTTTTCAACATTATTATTATGTAAAAGGAATGTTTCAGACATCTTTAATAGGTTTATAAGAGATTTTTTCCAATTTTTTGTCGTATTCGGAAGTATATGGGTTGAGAAAATATACGCCGAACGTCCTTAACTTTAAACGCGTTTTTCTCGAAATGGCATTTTTCAAATTTGCCCCCTGTTGAAATTATCCGATTGATTTGAAATTTGGTCTGAGTACTCTTGAATATATTTACTGTACCGTCAACTAGGATATTTTTGATTAGATGAAAATTGACGATTTGGCATTGAAAAAACGACCATTTTTTAGGCAAAAAAAAACTGACTTTTTTTCATAACTTCGCCATTTTTTTAGATTTTGATATGTTTCGGTAATAATTCGGAACTAGGATGTTCATAGTACATAAAATACCTTCCAGTTTATCGACACATTTTTTTTTCGCATTCAGCTACCCAATCCGCTTCAAGGAGGGCAGTGGAGGAACTTTTTTTTTGGCGCTTCTGAAGGCAGCGCATAAGTCGCTTGGCTGTTAATATTTTTCTATGAAAAAATTAAGTAATGAAGGTCAAATATAGCCAAATATGTTCTTAATTCCCTGAAACATTTAATAGAGTACTTTTCTTCCAAAAAAATCGCGAAAATCACCCAAAATTTGCAGCGGTCACAGTGGTATAGCGCCTTAACCCATTTTTGACGGTATTTATTGTAACCCTATATTGAGTGTAGCAGTTTGGGCAAAAATGGGTTAACATGCAAATGTCTGTTGTATAATTCAATATCCTGTGTCATATTAGCCAGGAAGTAGTTGTGTCAATATGAGATTTGTTTTGTAGTCTTAAAACGACTTAATATTATAGAGCTACGAACAGGTTGAATATATTTATATATGCAGGCTACATTTTGCTTTAATAAGTTTGTAGACTTCTTATAATATAAACTTGGCAATTCCAAAAACTCTTATAATAAATATCCGATTTATTACACAATTAACTTATTATTAAAACATGAATTATGTCTGTTTATAAACAATATTTTTATCAACCTATGACATTTTCGCTTTACGTAACCAATTTATTTTTTATTTTCATTAAAAAATTCGGCAAAAATAAGTTTTTTTACTCGAAAACTACGCACGTGCACAATAAATTACGCAAATTGCGAGCAATTGAAGTCACGGATTTCCCAATCGAACACGTTTCGAAACAATTTCCACAAAATACATTAAAACATACTTTAACGCATATCAACTCTAAATCTTAAATTACTAAGTAACTGAATTAGTTAGGTAACTGAATACATTAAAACATACTTTAAAGATTTGCGCATATCAAGTCTAAATCTTAAATAAATAGCTAACTGAATTGGTTAGAAAACTAAAGTTTGCACTGCGTTATGTAGAATCTAAATAGTTATTATTTCCACAAAGACTATCTACCTAGTCAAACTACTTAGTTAATGAGTTAAAACTGCCTGTGACAAACTAACTAGATTTAACTAGATACTAGATTTACTAGATAGATACTATATTTACTAGATAGATACTAGATACTAGATTTACTAACTAGATAGAACAGACCAGATATATTGTTCTAAGTGAACGCACTAACTATTTAGTATATACTACAATCTTAAACATAAAAAGTACAATACAATTTGTTCGAATAAGAGAAGGCTGACCTAAAGAAAGTTTTTCCTGAATTAGTATTGAAGCAAAATGCACTCGAACATAAAAAGACTCATTTACCACCAATATTTGGCTAGAATTAATTATCTAACCATTAGTACATATCTATGCTTATAAACTTGACATTTATATATTTATTGATAGTCTTGTGCTTTCGATCAGACAAGATCAAACAAGACCAGACAAGAGTCGACAAGACCAAACAAGACCAGAAAAGTCCAGATAAAACTAGACAAGACCAGACAAGACCAGATAAGATTAGACAAGAGCAGACAAGACCAGACAAGATCATACAAGGTTAGACAGGCAGGCAACACCAAATAAAAGTTATATTGTTCGAGCTAGTCGTGTTTATACGAATTGAACTAATTAGATCACTTGTTATTGAGATTTCAAAATATTGGAAATCTACATAGTCATTGTAATTGCGCCGGTTTTCTTCTACTGTAATTGTTTTAGTTGGGGCCATCTGTCGAGTTCTATCGCATGGAACGAGTCTGAACGTCCAATGTATAAATTATCTTACTCTTTGCGTCTTCTATTTCCGCGAATTGCGCAAAGACTACGCAGTTTCCACTGACCACACAGCGATTTAGTTTATTAAGTTGTTAGTCATATGCAAATCTCATTATTTATTATTATACGATTTGATCATCTCTCTCTGATCTTACCGGTGTAGTCTTGTCTGTCTAGTCTTGTCTGTCTATGCTTGACTGTCTAGTCTTGTCTGTATATTCTTGTCTGTCTGGTCCTGTCTGTCTAGTCTTGTCTGCCTAGTCTTGTCTGCCTGCCCTCCTCGGTGGTGTAGTTGACAACATACCCGCCTTTCATTGCGGCAGACCCGGGTTCGAATCCTGGTCGGGGAGACAACAACGGTTTTCATCAATCGTCCGGGCTGCCCACCATGAATGAATGCAAAATATGCGATACCGGGGTAGCGCATACAAAAACCCAAGGTGGAATAGGGGGTTTAGTAACTGAGAGTCTTGTCTGCCTAGCCCTGTCGTCTAATCTTGTCTGTCTAGTCTAGTCTGTCTAGTCTTGTCTAATCTTGTCTGTCTAGTCTTGTATGTCTAGTCTTGCCTGTATAGTCCTGTCTATCTATCTCATCTGTCTAGCTTTAAATGTCTTGTTTGGCTGTGAAGATGTGTCATGGAAGACTATGTTTAAGCATTTATTAACATGTAAGTGTGAACAGAACATTAAAAACCCAATAAATCTAAACTGCATCCATTAAACGTTCTAAATGATTAATTAAGTATTTTACACTTACTGTGCAATTAGTCGGGGAATACCTTGAAAAGATTGTGGTTACGCGTACTAATTCACGCGTGGTACAAGATTAACTCAATGCTTTAATCTACACAGGCAGCTCGAGATTGTTTAAGTGAATTCTTTGTCAACAAATTTACCAAAGAACAAGAATTTTTGTCTGTCTAGCCTTTTCTATCTAATCTTGTCTGTTTAGTCTTGTCTGTCTAGACTTGTATGTATAGACTTATCTAATATTGTCTGTCACAACTTGTTTGTCTAGACTTGTTCATCTAGTCTTGTTCATCTAGTCTTGTCTGTCTAGCCTTGTCTGACTAGTCTTGTCTGTCTAGTCTTGTCTGTCTAGTCTTGTCTGTCTAGCCTTGTCTGTCTAGTCTTGTCTGTCTAGTCTTGTCTGTCTAGTCTTGTCTGTCTAGTCTTGTCTGTCGAGCCTTGTCTGACTAGTCTTGTCTGTCTAGTCTTGTCTGTCTAGTCTTGTCTGTCTAGCCTTGTCTGTCTAGTCTTGTCTGTCTAGTCTTGTCTGTCTAGTCTTGTCTGTCTAGTCTTGTCTGTCTAGTCTTGTCTGTCTAGTCTTGTCTGTCTAGTCTTGTCTGTCTAGTCTGTCTAGTCTTGTCTGTCTAGTCTTGTCTGTCTAGTCTTGTCTGTCTAGTCTTGTCTGTCTAGTCTTGTCTGTCTAGTCTTGTCTCTCTAGTCTTATCTGTCTAGTCTTGTCTGTCTAGTCTTGTCTGTCTAGTCTGGTCTCTCTAGTCTTGTCTGTCTAGTCTTGTCTGTCTAGTCTTGTCTGTCTAGTCTTGTCTGTCTAGTCTTGTCTGTCTAGTCTTGTCTGTCTAGTCTTGTCTGTCTAGTCTTGTCTGTCTAGTCTTGTCTGTCTAGTCTTGTCTGTCTAGTCTTGTCTGTCTAGTCTTGTCTGTCTAGTCTTGTCTGTCTAGTCTTGTCTGTCTAGTCTTGTCTGTCTAGTCTTGTCTGTCTAGTCTTGTCTGTCTAGTCTTGTCTGTCTAGTCTTGTCTGTCTAGTCTTGTCTGTCTAGTCTTGTCTGTCTAGTCTTGTCTGTCTAGTCTTGTCTGTCTAGTCTTGTCTGTCTAGTCTTGTCTGTCTAGTCTTGTCTGTCTAGTCTTGTCTGTCTAGTCTTGTCTGTCTAGTCTTGTCTGTCTAGTCTTGTCTGTCTAGTCTTGTCTGTCTAGTCTTGTCTGTCTAGTCTTGTCTGTCTAGTCTTGTCTGTCTAGTCTTGTCTGTCTAGTCTTGTCTGTCTAGTCTTGTCTGTCTAGTCTTGTCTGTCTAGTCTTGTCTGTCTAGTCTTGTCTGTCTAGTCTTGTCTGTCTAGTCTTGTCTGTCTAGTCTTGTCTGTCTAGTCTTGTCTGTCTAGTCTTGTCTGTCTAGTCTTGTCTGTCTAGTCTTGTCTGTCTAGTCTTGTCTGTCTAGTCTTGTCTGTCTAGTCTTGTCTGTCTAGTCTTGTCTGTCTAGTCTTGTCTGTCTAGTCTTGTCTGTCTAGTCTTGTCTGTCTAGTCTTGTCTGTCTAGTCTTGTCTGTCTAGTCTTGTCTGTCTAGTCTTGTCTGTCTAGTCTTGTCTGTCTAGTCTTGTCTGTCTAGTCTTGTCTGTCTAGTCTTGTCTGTCTAGTCTTGTCTGTCTAGTCTTGTCTGTCTAGTCTTGTCTGTCTAGTCTTGTCTGTCTAGTCTTGTCTGTCTAGTCTTGTCTGTCTAGTCTTGTCTGTCTAGTCTTGTCTGTCTAGTCTTGTCTGTCTAGTCTTGTCTGTCTAGTCTTGTCTGTCTAGTCTTGTCTGTCTAGTCTTGTCTGTCTAGTCTTGTCTGTCTAGTCTTGTCTGTCTAGTCTTGTCTGTCTAGTCTTGTCTGTCTAGTCTTGTCTGTCTAGTCTTGTCTGTCTAGTCTTGTCTGTCTAGTCTTGTCTGTCTAGTCTTGTCTGTCTAGTCTTGTCTGTCTAGTCTTGTCTGTCTAGTCTTGTCTGTCTAGTCTTGTCTGTCTAGTCTTGTCTGTCTAGTCTTGTCTGTCTAGTCTTGTCTGTCTAGTCTTGTCTGTCTAGTCTTGTCTGTCTAGTCTTGTCTGTCTAGTCTTGTCTGTCTAGTCTTGTCTGTCTAGTCTTGTCTGTCTAGTCTTGTCTGTCTAGTCTTGTCTGTCTAGTCTTGTCTGTCTAGTCTTGTCTGTCTAGTCTTGTCTGTCTAGTCTTGTCTGTCTAGTCTTGTCTGTCTAGTCTTGTCTGTCTAGTCTTGTCTGTCTAGTCTTGTCTGTCTAGTCTTGTCTGTCTAGTCTTGTCTGTCTAGTCTTGTCTGTCTAGTCTTGTCTGTCTAGTCTTGTCTGTCTAGTCTTGTCTGTCTAGTCTTGTCTGTCTAGTCTTGTCTGTCTAGTCTTGTCTGTCTAGTCTTGTCTGTCTAGTCTTGTCTGTCTAGTCTTGTCTGTCTAGTCTTGTCTGTCTAGTCTTGTCTGTCTAGTCTTGTCTGTCTAGTCTTGTCTGTCTAGTCTTGTCTGTCTAGTCTTGTCTGTCTAGTCTTGTCTGTCTAGTCTTGTCTGTCTAGTCTTGTCTGTCTAGTCTTGTCTGTCTAGTCTTGTCTGTCTAGTCTTGTCTGTCTAGTCTTGTCTGTCTAGTCTTGTCTGTCTAGTCTTGTCTGTCTAGTCTTGTCTGTCTAGTCTTGTCTGTCTAGTCTTGTCTGTCTAGTCTTGTCTGTCTAGTCTTGTCTGTCTAGTCTTGTCTGTCTAGTCTTGTCTGTCTAGTCTTGTCTGTCTAGTCTTGTCTGTCTAGTCTTGTCTGTCTAGTCTTGTCTGTCTAGTCTTGTCTGTCTAGTCTTGTCTGTCTAGTCTTGTCTGTCTAGTCTTGTCTGTCTAGTCTTGTCTGTCTAGTCTTGTCTGTCTAGTCTTGTCTGTCTAGTCTTGTCTGTCTAGTCTTGTCTGTCTAGTCTTGTCTGTCTAGTCTTGTCTGTCTAGTCTTGTCTGTCTAGTCTTGTCTGTCTAGTCTTGTCTGTCTAGTCTTGTCTGTCTAGTCTTGTCTGTCTAGTCTTGTCTGTCTAGTCTTGTCTGTCTAGTCTTGTCTGTCTAGTCTTGTCTGTCTAGTCTTGTCTGTCTAGTCTTGTCTGTCTAGTCTTGTCTGTCTAGTCTTGTCTGTCTAGTCTTGTCTGTCTAGTCTTGTCTGTCTAGTCTTGTCTGTCTAGTCTTGTCTGTCTAGTCTTGTCTGTCTAGTCTTGTCTGTCTAGTCTTGTCTGTCTAGTCTTGTCTGTCTAGTCTTGTCTGTCTAGTCTTGTCTGTCTAGTCTTGTCTGTCTAGTCTTGTCTGTCTAGTCTTGTCTGTCTAGTCTTGTCTGTCTAGTCTTGTCTGTCTAGTCTTGTCTGTCTAGTCTTGTCTGTCTAGTCTTGTCTGTCTAGTCTTGTCTGTCTAGTCTTGTCTGTCTAGTCTTGTCTGTCTAGTCTTGTCTGTCTAGTCTTGTCTGTCTAGTCTTGTCTGTCTAGTCTTGTCTGTCTAGTCTTGTCTGTCTAGTCTTGTCTGTCTAGTCTTGTCTGTCTAGTCTTGTCTGTCTAGTCTTGTCTGTCTAGTCTTGTCTGTCTAGTCTTGTCTGTCTAGTCTTGTCTGTCTAGTCTTGTCTGTCTAGTCTTGTCTGTCTAGTCTTGTCTGTCTAGTCTTGTCTGTCTAGTCTTGTCTGTCTAGTCTTGTCTGTCTAGTCTTGTCTGTCTAGTCTTGTCTGTCTAGTCTTGTCTGTCTAGTCTTGTCTGTCTAGTCTTGTCTGTCTAGTCTTGTCTGTCTAGTCTTGTCTGTCTAGTCTTGTCTGTCTAGTCTTGTCTGTCTAGTCTTGTCTGTCTAGTCTTGTCTGTCTAGTCTTGTCTGTCTAGTCTTGTCTGTCTAGTCTTGTCTGTCTAGTCTTGTCTGTCTAGTCTTGTCTGTCTAGTCTTGTCTGTCTAGTCTTGTCTGTCTAGTCTTGTCTGTCTAGTCTTGTCTGTCTAGTCTTGTCTGTCTAGTCTTGTCTGTCTAGTCTTGTCTGTCTAGTCTTGTCTGTCTAGTCTTGTCTGTCTAGTCTTGTCTGTCTAGTCTTGTCTGTCTAGTCTTGTCTGTCTAGTCTTGTCTGTCTAGTCTTGTCTGTCTAGTCTTGTCTGTCTAGTCTTGTCTGTCTAGTCTTGTCTGTCTAGTCTTGTCTGTCTAGTCTTGTCTGTCTAGTCTTGTCTGTCTAGTCTTGTCTGTCTAGTCTTGTCTGTCTAGTCTTGTCTGTCTAGTCTTGTCTGTCTAGTCTTGTCTGTCTAGTCTTGTCTGTCTAGTCTTGTCTGTCTAGTCTTGTCTGTCTAGTCTTGTCTGTCTAGTCTTGTCTGTCTAGTCTTGTCTGTCTAGTCTTGTCTGTCTAGTCTTGTCTGTCTAGTCTTGTCTGTCTAGTCTTGTCTGTCTAGTCTTGTCTGTCTAGTCTTGTCTGTCTAGTCTTGTCTGTCTAGTCTTGTCTGTCTAGTCTTGTCTGTCTAGTCTTGTCTGTCTAGTCTTGTCTGTCTAGTCTTGTCTGTCTAGTCTTGTCTGTCTAGTCTTGTCTGTCTAGTCTTGTCTGTCTAGTCTTGTCTGTCTAGTCTTGTCTGTCTAGTCTTGTCTGTCTAGTCTTGTCTGTCTAGTCTTGTCTGTCTAGTCTTGTCTGTCTAGTCTTGTCTGTCTAGTCTTGTCTGTCTAGTCTTGTCTGTCTAGTCTTGTCTGTCTAGTCTTGTCTGTCTAGTCTTGTCTGTCTAGTCTTGTCTGTCTAGTCTTGTCTGTCTAGTCTTGTCTGTCTAGTCTTGTCTGTCTAGTCTTGTCTGTCTAGTCTTGTCTGTCTAGTCTTGTCTGTCTAGTCTTGTCTGTCTAGTCTTGTCTGTCTAGTCTTGTCTGTCTAGTCTTGTCTGTCTAGTCTTGTCTGTCTAGTCTTGTCTGTCTAGTCTTGTCTGTCTAGTCTTGTCTGTCTAGTCTTGTCTGTCTAGTCTTGTCTGTCTAGTCTTGTCTGTCTAGTCTTGTCTGTCTAGTCTTGTCTGTCTAGTCTTGTCTGTCTAGTCTTGTCTGTCTAGTCTTGTCTGTCTAGTCTTGTCTGTCTAGTCTTGTCTGTCTAGTCTTGTCTGTCTAGTCTTGTCTGTCTAGTCTTGTCTGTCTAGTCTTGTCTGTCTAGTCTTGTCTGTCTAGTCTTGTCTGTCTAGTCTTGTCTGTCTAGTCTTGTCTGTCTAGTCTTGTCTGTCTAGTCTTGTCTGTCTAGTCTTGTCTGTCTAGTCTTGTCTGTCTAGTCTTGTCTGTCTAGTCTTGTCTGTCTAGTCTTGTCTGTCTAGTCTTGTCTGTCTAGTCTTGTCTGTCTAGTCTTGTCTGTCTAGTCTTGTCTGTCTAGTCTTGTCTGTCTAGTCTTGTCTGTCTAGTCTTGTCTGTCTAGTCTTGTCTGTCTAGTCTTGTCTGTCTAGTCTTGTCTGTCTAGTCTTGTCTGTCTAGTCTTGTCTGTCTAGTCTTGTCTGTCTAGTCTTGTCTGTCTAGTCTTGTCTGTCTAGTCTTGTCTGTCTAGTCTTGTCTGTCTAGTCTTGTCTGTCTAGTCTTGTCTGTCTAGTCTTGTCTGTCTAGTCTTGTCTGTCTAGTCTTGTCTGTCTAGTCTTGTCTGTCTAGTCTTGTCTGTCTAGTCTTGTCTGTCTAGTCTTGTCTGTCTAGTCTTGTCTGTCTAGTCTTGTCTGTCTAGTCTTGTCTGTCTAGTCTTGTCTGTCTAGTCTTGTCTGTCTAGTCTTGTCTGTCTAGTCTTGTCTGTCTAGTCTTGTCTGTCTAGTCTTGTCTGTCTAGTCTTGTCTGTCTAGTCTTGTCTGTCTAGTCTTGTCTGTCTAGTCTTGTCTGTCTAGTCTTGTCTGTCTAGTCTTGTCTGTCTAGTCTTGTCTGTCTAGTCTTGTCTGTCTAGTCTTGTCTGTCTAGTCTTGTCTGTCTAGTCTTGTCTGTCTAGTCTTGTCTGTCTAGTCTTGTCTGTCTAGTCTTGTCTGTCTAGTCTTGTCTGTCTAGTCTTGTCTGTCTAGTCTTGTCTGTCTAGTCTTGTCTGTCTAGTCTTGTCTGCCTGGTTTTGTCTGTCTAGTCTTTTCTGTCTAGTCTTGTCTGATAGTCTTTTCTGTCTATCCTTGTCTGTCTAGTCTTGTCTGTCTAGTCTTGTCTGTCTAGTCTTGTCTGTCTAGTCTTGTCTGTCTAGTCTTGTCTGTCTAGTCTTGTCTGTCTAGTCTTGTCTGTCTAGTCTTGTCTGTCTAGTCTTGTCTGTCTAGTCTTGTCTGTCTAGTCTTGTCTGTCTAGTTTTGTCTGTCTAGTCTTTTCTGTCTAGTCTTGTCTGATAGTCTTGTCTGTCTATTCTTGTCTGTCTAGTCTTGTCTGCCTAGTTTTGTCTGACTAGTCTTGTTTGACTAATCTTGTCTATATAAACTTAGTCTTGTAAATGTTTAATCCAGTTTGTTTAGTTTTGAATAGTGGACTATTTATGTTTTCTGTTTGTGCAGTTGAGAATGAGTCAAGATGTTACGAAGAATTGGGATGTTTGAACATCACCAGGAGCTGGTATCACCTAATACATAGACCATTTAATGTATTTCCACTGCCTAGATCGGTCATCAACACCAGATTTATCTTGTACACCAGGCTAAATCCCACCGAGGTAAGTCCGTTTTGAACATTTTACATTAAAATTTCTAATACATAAGCCGACTAGACAGACACAACTAGATGGCAAATGAATGTAGAATTAGACAAATGTGGAATTGGGTTAAGACTAGATTACAAATAAATATCTGCAACTCTGTAAAAAGTGAATCTAGAATTTGACAACTAGACATATGTAGAATTGGATTAAGACTAGTTAACAAATAAAAATATCTACAACTACATTGCAAGCAGTGGTGTGCTGGAGCGGGCGCGCTGGGGCGATTCCATAATAAAAACATAGACTAAGCTTTGCTATCGTTTTTATTTAACAATTTATATTTTGTGTTTATACTCTCACATACACTAAAAATAATATACCATCGTTTCTCATAATAAAAAACAAAATAGAACTTATAAAATATGAAATGCAGTCTGAATTCTGAATACATAAATGATTTAAAATGCATAACTTAATATTATAGAGCTACGAACAGGTTGAATATCCTGTTTTATTAGTTTTATTAAGCTATCAAACAAATCCCATGTTGAAAGAACTACTTCCCTTGCTAATACCACGCAGGATATTGAATTATTCAACAGATATTTGTATGTTATTACTAGGCCCGGTACACATTCGTGTCACTAAACGAAAACCAGATTAATAACATTGTTTGTAAGATCATTTATTTCTATTTAGATTAAGTGAATAGAACGCTATTCACTTAACTGTTAAAGGCTGCTACGGTATTTTTACACCCGGGGGACTTGATTTTGTGCCTGTATCTTTTTTCGTTTTTAACGCAGCGCCTTGAGATTCCGTGTATTCGACGTAAGTCGACAACAGCCCTCAAACACGGGGGAAGAGAGGTTTAGCGCGATCGCCGGTCCCGAAATACACTCATTTTGTTTTAAGTCATCTCATTTTAATTTAAACTTTTCCTATGTTTTATTAGATATAAGGATAAATATTATTCCGAATTAAAGGGTTATCTGTGATTATTAAAAAATATAAAGATATAATAAGTATTAAACATACCTCTTCAGAATTAACACAATTTTGAAAATCCATTTTTCATTCCTTGAAATTGTTTTTGTTTTTAAGGAATTTAAACTATAAATCAAAAGATCAAAGAATACGATCCATAATTTAAGTAGATATAATAAAAAATAGTGAAATATTTTGAATTATATTATTTATTCCAATAATTAAATTCTTGTGTTTTTACACCCATTGTAGTCTTAGCAGTATAAAAATTCATTGTATCATTTAAGGGTTAAACAGATGGTTATTCACTTAATCTAAATAGAAAGAGATGATCTTAAAAACAATGTTATTTATCTGGTTCTGGTTTAGTGACACGCATGTACATATACACACGAAAACAGACGTGAAGATTATAAAAATCGGTCGCGTGTTCGGACCTATAAGATGGGCTAGATGGGCAGCTTGTAGCGTATGCACTTGGCGGTTTGGAAAAATTATCCCGCTTTATGCAAACATTTTGAATCTAATGATAAAATTTCTGAATTATTAAATCAATTGGGAATTTTTTTAAGATTTAGCCTTAATGATCGAGGTCTTACAGGAATTTCGCTTACATTTCATAAACCTTAAAGTCGTAACATTAACATTGTTAAATCAAATTCTTTAATTATTCGGTCTATTAACGTTATTATTTATTTGAAGGATTATGCTGGTTGCTATGAAGCTAAAATCGAGGATATGCTTAAGTCTAAAGCATTTGAAGGGTTAAAAAATTCGCTCCCTTCCCCCAGGTAGCGGTCATCGGCAGCGAGCCCATTGCTAACATTTTCCCAGCACACCACTGATTGCAAGTGATTCTAGAATTAGACAAATACGAAGGAAGACTAGACAGACAAATATAACAAGAACTAAACAACCCGTGAATCTAGAATTGCTTAAGACAAGATTTAATCAGACACGAAACAAACTTAAATTGCATGACATCATTGCAACGACGATACGACGGTCGTGAACGGAATTCGAAATCGACAATTAGAAACGCGTCGAATATCCAAATAGCTTTGAGACAAAAGAAATAACATGCATGTGTCAATAGACCTAACTTAACCTAGTCTTCTTAGTTTTGTCTAAAATAGCTTTGACACAGAAGGGATAATACTGTATCCAAGAGCCATAAGCCTATAAGAAACATAATCTAATGGCCATAAAAGGTCTAACCTAACCTACCGTTAAGTCTGCTTAGTTTTTTTTATTAACAAAACTAAGAAGACTTAAGGGTAGGTTAGGTTTGGCCTTTTGAGGAAATTCTACATGAGTCTAGAAACTTTCAGACATAACGAATAAACATAACACTGTAGCAAAATGCCTAACTTAGATTGTAGATTTCGGTGACTTGTACTGCGACTTTCATAGATATATTGTACCCCACCCTTTTCCTCTAATTGTTGGTATACTTGCTCATTTAAAGCGCCTCTTCTAGTCGTGATTCCTTTAGGAATTTCAGGATCTGGGTGGAATTCAAGGACTGCAACTTCTCTGTGTTCAAGCAATGGGCCCCAAGATACATCTGTCTCTTGCGGAGCAGTGCTCCGCAGTCTTTGAGCAGATGTACGGGGGTTTCCCCTGCTGTGCCGCAGAATCTGCGTTCGTCATCTTTCTCTAGACCAGTGGTGCGCAAACTATTTTTATTTGCGACCCAACATTTTCTGTAAAATTTTATCGCGACACCAGGATAAAAGTAACGTGAATATTTTAGTTCCCAAACAGTTGTACCAACATCTCCATAAAAGCTTAAACAAATTCAAAAATTAGTTTCTGAGAAAATTAAGTTTGAAAATGTCAATATTTACAAACTTGATTTTGATTTTTGAAAAACTGCAATATTTGCTGAAATGAACATTTGGGAACATGAAAAATTGGGAAAGTTTGCCAAATGTTCCAAAAAAGTTCTACCAACATATCCATTCTCACATAAAATTTGAATCAAATCCCCAAATTAGTTTTTGAGAAAATTATGTTTGAAAATTTTAATGTTTGCAAATTTTATTTTCAAAATTGAATTTACAAAAAACTATAATATTTGCCGAAATCAATATTAAAAATTGGGAAAATTTGCTAAATACCTATTCAGGAACAGTTCTACCAACATCTCCACAAAATTTGGAACAAATTACCAAATTAGTTTTTCAGAAAATTATGTTTGAAAACATCAATGTTTTTTTAAATTTATTTATATTGACATTTCACTATTTACTGCTACCCAATACTTACACACGAAATGCCTTACATTTTGTATGAATTCGGCGACCCAAAAAGATTCTCTAGCGACCCCTCTGGGGGTGGCGACCCATGGTTTGTGCACCACTGGTCTAGACCTATGGCCTTGAGGTGTTTTATAAGTCTGCAGTGTGCTGTCAGGACTCTTGTCTGAATTTTAAGCTTAACCTATTACCCCCTTAACCTATAACATTATCATTAATATTTACCCCCTTAACCTATAACTAATATAAGAAGGCCGAACTTAACCTATAGGCCTAACCTAACCTACCCTTAAGTCTTCTTAGTTTTGTCTGAAATAGCTTTGAGACAAGAGAAATAAGACACGTGTTTCAATGAAGCTAACCTAACATAACCTTTTTTATTTGAATATTTTTGTTTACACACACACATATATATATATATATATATATATATATATATATATATATATATATATATATATACAAAATAAAATACAATATTCGTCAGCAATTGATAAATTTTCATCTTTAGGGTCAGATCTTGCGGACTCGGGACGACAGCACCATCAAGAAGTCGAGATTCGACCCGAAGAAGAAGACCAAGTTCATCATCCACGGCTTCATCGACACGCCGCTCTCGAATTGGGTAAGTGGACCAGGTCTTCGATCAACAACACGGGCGTCCTTATTCCGAGTGTGCACACTGATTCTCAATGTCTTGTTATATAACACGTTACTAAACATTGGAGTGTGCACAGCTAGCTTATAGTGTGTATGCCGAGTGTGCTTTGCCAATTAGAATCTTACTTTGAATTGGTAAACTAGAGTTTGAATGGATTTTATGCAAATACGGAAAATTATTCATAGAAATATGACTAGTCTGGACAAGGATAGATAAGACTGGACAAGAGCAGCTAAGATCTAGATTAGTGTATTTTGTAAACTAGCTAAGTAAGAGCTCTAGAAAGGTAGATAACAATATATTCAAATAGTTGTAAATTAGTGTAAGACCAGATAAGACCAGACTAGGCCAAACAAGACGAGATAAGACACCTCTGTTAAGTTGGCAGAACCATCGGGGAAAAAAAAATCACAGAAAACTTAACAGAGGTAGATAAGACCAAGCAAGACTAGACAAGACCTGTCAAGACTATGCAAAACCAGAGAAGACCAGACTAGACTTTACAACACCATACAAGGCATGTAACAACAACGAGTAAATAACTAAGTCATTAATGTAAGTGATTATATAGGAAATAAAAGCGGCGACGTACACGTAACTGCAAACTTAACATTTATTAAATTAATGCAATTTATTTCTGTTTTTTCTTTTACATCTACACTATGTAGTTTACATAAGTGTACTCAATTCTCATTCTTATGTTAATACAGAAATATACATAAAGGAATAGAAAGCAACTAATTGGTCTACACAGTATGTAACTTTTACATTTCGTTCGAAATGTTAAACTAAATCGAATAAATTAGTCAAAATAGGCATTGGACTAGAGTAGATTGTCAAGACGAAATTGATTAAGCCAAACTATATAAACATGAGTAAATTGATAAGACGTGCTAGATAATACTAGTTAGTCAAGACTAGATTGATGAGATAATACTAGTTTGTCAAGGCTAGATTGATGATTAAGTTGTCGCTCTAGTCTTGTCTGCTTAATATTTTTTTTTTTTGGAAAACCGCACCGGTACTACCATTTCTCCAGTGAGTTTTCCTCCAGCAGTCCTCTCCTCTAGGTTGCTCTCTTCTCATTTTCCTTTTGTTTCATGATATTCTCCATAGTTCTTGCTATTTGATCCCAGTTTTCTGCATTCCAACATGCAATTCCAACATGGTGTAAGCTCGAACTTTATTTTTGTTATCATCTCCATTCTTTTCTTTGCCCACCTTGGGCATACAAAAAGGGTGTGCTCAGTTTCCTCTTTTAGGTTTCACAACGCGCAGTTATGATTATGATTACTCGGCCTGCGTCCAGTCTCCTCTCATCAACTTGCTTGGCCTTCATTATGCTTCTTAGAATCTCCGCGATTGAGTTCCAATTATCTTTACTTTCTAGCATGGTTTCGGTCATATTCTCCTTGTCCGGCCATACACCAGTTTTCCTTGCCATCCCTAATCTCAGCTTGTCCCATCTTTCGCAAAACAATATCGTATGACACGCGTCATCTCTTTCGCCGCAGTACCAGCACTGATCGCTTCGCCTTTTGCCTATTCTGTGTAGAAAGGCATTAAAGCACCCATGTCCCGTTAGCGCCTGGGTCACATGGTAATCGACGTTTCCGTGTTTATGTTCAGCCCAGATTTGCACATCCGGAATCAATTCTCGCGTCCATGCACCGTTTTTTGCCCCTTGCCAGGCATTTTGCCAACTCGCCATGGTGCGCTGCCGCGCTTCTTTCTTGGATAGGCATTTTATGAGAGCCATCCTTTCGTCTACAAGGAGTGTTATTGGTGGGGATCCAACCACCACTTGTACAGCCTCTGCCGAGACTGTCCGGTATGCAGAGACAACCATAATCAAGGCCATCCTCTGTGCTCTTATCATAACTGTTCTGTTTATTCCCAGTTGCAGGCCAGTTCCCCAGATCTCCGCTACGTGTAGCATGATTAAAGTGACCACTGAGGACAACAAACGCCTGATCAGTCTGAGAGCCCCTCCAACGTTCGGCATGAGTCTCCCCAGCATCGCGGCCGTCCTTTCCGCTTTGGCCGACATATTATGAATCTGAGGCGTGAAGCTCACCCGCTGGTCCATAACTACCCCCAAGTATTTAATACTCTTCTCTGGTTTAATTATTGACCCACCCAGGTGAAACTGCACTGACTGCGGCCTCCTGCCACCTACCAGAAGCACAGATTCCGTCTTGTGCATTGCTATGGTTAGTTTCATGTTAAACATCCATTGCATTATCTTAGCTAGAGACTGGTTAGTTAGACTTATTAAGTCGTTCTTGTGACCCATTGTCAGAAGAGCCAAGTCGTCAGCAAACGCCACTGTCCGGGCGCTGACAGGCAACTCCAGTTCCAAGACCGCGTCATACAACCGAGCCCTGCGGGACCCCACAGGTCTACTATTTCCACTATTAACCACCTGGCGCTTAGATAGCTCATAGTTATGACAATAATTTCTGCTGAGATCTCTTTCTTCTTAAGGGCTTCCACTATTTTGCTCCACGAAGCCGTGTTAAAAGCATTCTCCACGCCAATAGTCGTGAGAGCACACAGATCTCTGCTTCTCCGTGAACCGCTATTTGCTAACTTTGCAAAATTAATTACCTCCTCCATAGCACCAATGGCTGAGCGTCCCTGCCTGAAACCGTACTGCCTTTCTGAAAGTCCGCCTCTTTCCTCAATTTTCTCATGTAGCCTTGCTCTGACGAGGTGTTCGTATAACTTCTCCTTAGTGCATAGCAGACATATTGGCCTTACTTTGGGTGTTCCGTCTTCGTTCGTGCCTTGCTTAGGTATCAATACTAATCTGGCCACCTTCCATTTTTCCGTAAACACATTGACTGCAAAGAGGTCGTTCACCACCGAGAGCACCGTTTCAGGAACCACTGCTACCACCAGACGGATCACTTCGGCCAAGATACCATCTGGGACAGCTGCCTTTCCCATCCGCAATTTTGTTGCTGCCGCATTCAATTCCTCCAGAGTAAAAGGATTTCCATTCCCTACCTGCGCGGGGACCCAGCGAGCCTCCGGTCATTCAGTAAACAACTTTGCTACCGCATGGAGAGTATCTTTTTTCGTCCATACAGAGCGTGTCCTTAACTTTCTCATGACTATTTTATATGCTTTCCCCCAGGGGTCCTTGTTCACTTCGTCGACTAATATTTGCCATGTCAAAGCCTTTGCCTGCTTCACCTGTCGATTCAATAGTCTCCTAGCGGATTGGTATTCTTCCCTGAGCTCTTGAATTACCTGGTATTGTTGCCTTTGAGTTCTGCTGCGGTTTGCTCTCGCCAGTTTCTTCCTTGCCTCCTTGCAGGTAGCTCTACAAGCGGCAACTTCGGGCTTCCACCAGTACATAGGTCTTTTGAAGCCATAGTGAACATTCTTTGGGGTTATCTGCGGCTTATCTGCGCATAAGTTTGTCTGCCGTGCAACGAGTGCACCAAGCCAGCTTGCTGTAGATGTTCGCAGCCAATTTTTCTTTCTTGTGTTTGTCCCACTTCCATCCTACATTTACTCGAGAAGGCTCTGGCAGGTGCCCAGATTTTTCAGCATGAAGGCTATCGGTAGATGGTCGCTGCTACATTCAGAGTCCAAGACTCTCCATCGATCAAGGCGTGTTCCTAGTGTGCTTGAACAAAAGGTGACATCTATTATAGACTGGCTGTTTCCACGAACAAATGTGGCGTTGATTCCATCATTCGCAGTTACCATGTTTAGTGCTGCTGCCAGATCAGCCAGCAGATTGTATCTTCTATATGGGAACCCCACAGGTTGGCCTTGGCATTAAAATCCCCGCCTACCACAAAAGGCTCTCCTTCAGCGATGCTTCGAATTTCCCAAGAATTGCCGCAAATTCTTCTATAGCGACATTCGGTGATATATAGCAGCTATATATGGAGCAGAAGTCCGGATCCAGACCCACCCGGGTCCTTTCACCCACTCTATCACCCTGAGTTTCTTGGTTCTCACCAAAATTGCTGCATCCTGATGTTCATCCAACCCCACCCCCCTTTGCTTATGTGTTTCTTATTTGGTTCGCTTACCAGCAGAATATCGGCATTCACTTCATAGGCCTGATAAAGGCAATCGTGGGCCGTCTGACTGCGGTTCTTCAACTTTCCCTGGTCATGCTTTTCTGGACTTCCCGCGACCTTCTGAGATCTAATTGGATTTGTTAGAATGTTTGGGTTTCGTAGTTTTGATTACATTCTTTTCCTTTCTCCGCTCCCGTACTTGTTCTACCGCTTCCTTGTATTTTTGCACTTCATACTCCTTGCCACATGGCCACTCTCGTTGCAAGCATAACACTTAGGTGCCTCCCTACAGTCTTTCGTTTCGTGGCCTCGTCCATCACATCTGAAACAGATACCACGTCTTTCTTCTGTGCTAGTGCATATTGCAGAGTTATGTCCATATTCCTGACATTTATAACATTCAATCGGTGTTTCTAGCTGCTGTATGCGGCACCTAGACCAGCCTAACGTTAGCCTTGCTTTCTTTTTAACGATCTCGGTGTCAGCACTTTTCAATTTTGCAATCGAGTACGTTACGCCATTGTTGCCTTTCTTGTTGGATGTATTGATATGTATGTCCTCTCTTTCTGCGCCCGTTCCGTTTAATTCCTTGATGAGTGCTTGTCTGATCTCCTCTTCTGTTATGGTACTGTCAATGTCTCTGATCATGATAGTCTCCCAAAGATCTTGCCAGATAATGCCATTATCGTTTGGAGTTTCCTTCATCACTTCCCTTTTAAAGGTTTTACTTCCCCCTTCCACCACGTCCTCGATTTTAATTTTGATGTCTCCTTTGTTTGTTTTCTCTATACCCTTTAATCTCACCCCCAACCTCCTAAACTTTAACTGACTCTTTCAGTTTCTGGAAGACCTCCGTCGCATTTCTTCCACCTTCGATGTTCTTTATAACCAGAACTTCTCTTCCTTGCCGTCTGTTCTTGGTTGCCTTCTCCCAGGGATTTTCGTTAATGTTGTCGGTGCTAGATCTCCCGTTTCTAGTAAAGATATTTACACGGCATTCTGATCTTCTAAATACGAATTCAAGTCTCTTTCTCATTATGTGGCACAGCTCTTCCTTTGCCCACGAGTATATCTTCCTATGCCCACGAGCCCACGTGCCCACGAGCCCACGAGCATATCATCTTTGCTTCCGCTTTCTTCAACTACCCTTCTAACTCTGGCCAGACTCTCGTGGAGCCTTTCGTGAGAGTCATTTTCTTTAGTGCCCACGACAAACGTATACTCCTCGGTAACATTTTTACTTTCCCGTTTTTCATCGCTTTGGACGGTTTGTGTTTTACTCCGTAGATACGCAAACCTAGAACATCCTTGAGCTTCGTTGTTAACTATCACGTCTGTAATGGGCCAGGTTTGCCTCAGCTGCTCTATCTTTGGATCACCCTTGTAGTTGTCCAAGTCCACTATCACCAATACGTTTTTCCGATCCTTCTGTTCGAATATGCTGCCTTTCGACCAGCGCATAACTTTAAATACTTTTTCAGGCAAGTTTTCTTTAAAAATGTCCTCCTCCACTGCACCACAGTCAAGAGTTTCTAGCTCTCCCTCGATGCGTTTCATCAGCTTTTCTTCCGTCTCACCGGTTCTTCCTTTTCCTTCAGTCTTTTCCTCAGTTCCCCCATTTCCTGGGTCATCTCGGCCATTATTCTAGTCGCAGCATACACCTCCTTCTCCATCTCCTTTAGCTTTAAGTCTTAACTAGTTTTGTAAGTTTGAAACTCATGGTACAAATCCGCCCACCGACGTATATCTCTTTTATATTCGTTAATTGTCTGCTTCAATATTGAGCTGATTGATTCGGACAGTCTCTTAACTTCTCTATGAACGTTCTTATTCTGTTTACTGAATTTGAGCAGTTCCTCTGCCTTCTTTTTTAGTCGTAATACGCACTCTGGTGTTTGTTGGTCGTTTGTGTGAATCGGACTTCCTGTTGGGCCTTTTCTTTTCTTTGTACTTCTATCAGACTCTGTCGTCTGTGGTTCTGTCGTGGTAGTGTCTTTTACCACGGTCTCCTGACCCATGGCTGATCACGGCGATCTCTTCCAGGAATTCCAGGTTATCGGCCTTCTTTCCTACTTTTACTGTCTCATATAGATCCGAGGCTGTTTCTTGACCGCTGCGGTCTCTATCCATTGCTAGTTTGTAACCGGAACTTGTCAGTAGATCCTCCTCTCCCCATTTATCTGGAGTCGTGTCCCCTTCAACTTCCTGTTGCATTTTGATCTTTGGAGGGGTTCTAAGAATGGAGTCTCTCCTCTCAAAAGGATTTTCTTGCTATTCTTTCCATAACTTTGCTCATGTCCATTGCCATTTACGTGTCGTCAATACCAGCGAAAGACGCTCCCCCCGTAGTCCTTGGAGCAGCGTCCGGGCAACCAGGATCGGGTTGGCCGGACGGCAGGATTTCCCCCGCTTGGGGACCTGCCCGGGGATTTATTTTATTTTCCGCCATATTCATATGTGCGTTTTACGGCTACCGCCAGCCATCGTTCATGTCCGAGTCCACGCCAGGTAAGCATATACCATGATCAGTCCTGCAGAAATCTGTGGTGAGGGGGCTTTTGACCAAACAGACCACCTTGATTCCCTACAAAACCGTCTCGAGTCCGGTGGCAAGCAGAGTCCGTCATGTGTGTTTTTTAATCATGGAGGTTGTCTCCTCCGTTGCACTATTTGCTCCGCGGTGGCTTATTTTATTTGACCACTACCCGCGGGCAAGCCGGTGAGGGCTTACCCTATCCGCCACCCGGTGGACGCGCCCACTAGGAGTTTGGCTTCTCCCCTGAGGGTTTGTCTGGTCTTCTGTCTGGTCTGTCTGGTCTGTCTGGTCTGTCTGGTCTGTCTGGTCTGTCTGGTCTGTCTGGTCTGTCTGGTCTGTCTGGTCTGTCTGGTCTGTCTGGTCTGTCTGGTCTGTCTGGTCTGTCTGGTCTGTCTGGTCTGTCTGGTCTGTCTGGTCTGTCTGGTCTGTCTGGTCTGTCTGGTCTGTCTGGTCTGTCTGGTCTGTCTGGTCTGTCTGGTCTATCTGGTCTGTCTGGTCTGTCTAGTTTGTCTAGTCTCTAGTCTTATCTGTCTAGCCTTATCTATTTAGTCTTGCCTTTAGTCTTGTATGTCTGATATGTGTTGATTGTATGTCTAATTTTGTCCGTGTAGACTTTCTTGCCTGTCTAGTCTGCTCTGCCTAGTTTCGTCTACAATTCTCAAGAGTTTCTAAACTTCGTGTCGGCTCGATCGCGGTGAAATTAATATCGAGCGTTTCGAATATCCAATTAGTGTTCTGTATTAGCAAGAGCGACCGGAAGCGATGCAAAACAGTATTGGGATAGGTTATAGAAACGCCGTTGAAAGTGCAATCGTTTGAAAGTAAAGGTCGCCATAAACAATCGTGCGAATTTGGCTGCTTGGGATGAAGAATTCAAATTGGGCGATTTGTAATGAGTTTAATTGAGATGAGATTGGATGAGTTTAATATGAAGTTGGGGCTTGATGGCGAATTTGACTGCTTGGGCTGAATAAGCCAAATTGGGCAATTTGAATGAGCTTTATGAGGGTTAAGTTTAATTGAGATGAGATTGGATAAGTTTAATATAAAGTTGGGGGTTGATGATCACATGATTGAGCGTGTGTAGCCGATTTAAGGTCGATTCCCATATGAGAGACACTCAGCTACGCGACGTCGTGCGATATCGCCTGTCAAATAATGATTACATTGTTTTAAATGGGCACGTCGCCTTGCTGTCGCGTAGCCATAGTGAGAACGTGCCATTTAAAGCAATGTAATCATCATTTGACAGGCGTTATCGCGTGACGTCGCGTATATGAGAATCGGCCTTTACACGGAAGAAAGGAAGTCGTTTGAATCGCGATTGTAAATCTCAAACGTTTGGAATTTATGTAACTCGAGGCAAGTTTAGTTTTGCGTTATCATTAGTAAACAAGTGCGTTGCGTGAACGTGTGTAGCGGCTTTAAACGGAGTAAAAGAGGAAGGATTTGTGTTGCGATTGTAAGCGTTTGGAATTCGTGTAACTCGCGGCAACTTTTGTTTTGCATTTTCGTTCGCGAAAACATTGCGTAACATGTTTGTCTTAATCAACTGCGTTTAATCTAGACCGGAGTTTGTGAACGTGAGGTGAAACGGACTTTCAAATGCCTGGCTCGCGTTTGGGTAAACAACTTGGGTGCAAGTTGGAATTGGATCGGTTAGGTCAGTTTTCTATTTCGCGAGATTTTAAGAATTTACTTTCCAATTATTTATGCTTCTTATTTTTAAACCCAGATTAAACTTTCATTAATTACCTTATCAGTCTGTATTCCCTTATAGGTCGGTGATATGCGCGACGAACTGATTAAGGCCGATGACATGAACATTTTCGTGGTAGACTGGGCTGGAGGTAGTCTCCCTCTGTACACTCAAGCCACTGCTAATACAAGACTCGTTGGATTGGAACTGGGCCACTTCGTAAATTATTTAATTGTAAGTACATTTAGTTGTTATAAGTACAACTGTTATTATAAGTACAACTGTTGTTATAAGTACAACTATTTGAAGAAAATTATAAAAGTTTGGACAAAAATATTTTGCTTTGTTATTTAGGTTTGGTACAGCCTAAATTTGATTTGTATGTATGATTTATGTATTGCATTTGATGTATTTGATGATTGCTCAATATTTGACAAGACAAGACGTTGAGGAAGCGTTACACAGATTATGGAGAACAGGAGAAACGAGTAATGGGCGTTAGATGGAGGAGGATTTTAGTCGAGAGAGCAGAAACCTATCAGGCTAAAACCCATCTGTGGTTGCGAAGTCATAAATTTAGAAGATTGGCCGGGTAACACAAAATCTGAATGTTTGTAAGAACAATTGAGGATTGTGAGGAGCGGGTGTATTTGGGTGAAAATTTTTTTAGAGAAAATTCGTCCTGGATGATTATAGAAATGGAATATTAATGGATTACAAAAATTTGTTACGAAAATTTTTACGATTTTGAATAAATTTTTTTTTTTTTATTCTTATATTATTCTACTCTTATTAGATTTTTGTCACGTCACATTCTATTAAATTCTATTTTAACAGACTTAAAACTTTATGAAGAAGCGTTATACAGGTTATGAGGAACAGGAGAAGCGTGTAGTAGATATAAGACAATGATAGAGGAGGATTGTTGTCGAGAGAGCAGACTGGAAAAACATCGTTGATCAAGCCAAAACCCACCTGGGGTTGCGAAGCCTTAAGAAGATTGGTGGGGTAACTCAAAATATGAATTTCTGTAAGAACAATTGAGGATTGCGCGGAGGGGGTATAATTGGGTGGAAATTTTTGTAGAGAAAATTCGTCCTGGATGATTATAGAAATAGAATATTAATGGATTGCAAAAATTTGTTACGAAAATTTTTACGATTTTGAGGAAAAATTATTTTTTTTGGATTCTTATTACATTATTCTACTCTTATTAGATTTTTATTACATCACATCCTATTTAATTCTAATTTAACAGACTTAAAACTTTACGAAGAAGCGTTATACAGATGTTGAGGAATAGGAGAAGCGTGTAATGGATTTGAGACAATGATGGAGGAGGATTGTAGTCGAGAGAGCAGACTGGAAAAACATCGTTGATCAAGCTAAAACCCACCTGGGGTTGCGAAGCCATAAGAAGATTGGCGGGGTAACACAAAATATGAATTTCTGTAAGAACAATTGAGGATTGTGGGGAGGGGGTATATTTAGGTGGAATTTTTTTTAGAGAAAATTCGTCCTGGATGATTATAGGAATGGAATAATAATGGATAAATATTGCGAAAATTTGTTAAGAAAATTTTTTCCGATTTTGAAGAAAAAGAAAAATTTTGATTTTTATTACATTATTCTATTCTTACTAGATTTTTCTCACGTCACATTCTATTTCATTTTAATTTATCAGACTTAAAACTTTATGAAGAAGCCTTATACAGATGATGAGGAACAGGAGAAGCGTTTAATGGATATGAGACAATGATGGAGGAGGATTGTAGTCGAGAGAGCAGAATGGAAGAACATCGTCGATCAGGCTAAAATCCACCTCTGGTTACCAAGTCATATATTAAGAAGATTGGCCGGGTAACACAAAATCTGAATTTCTGTAAGAACAATTGAGGATTGTTAGCAGGGGGTATATTTGGGTGGAAATTTTTTTAGAGAAAATTCGTCCTGGATGATTATAGAAATGAAATATTAATGGATAAATATTGCGAAAATTTGTTAAGAAAGTTTTTACGATTTTTAAGAAAAAAAAATTTGATTCTTATTACATTATTCTACTCTTATTACATTTTTCTCACGTCACATTCTATTTAATTCTAATTTAACAAACTTAAAAACTTTATGAAGAAACGTTATACAGATGATGAGGAATAGGAGAAGCGTGTAATGGATTTGAGACAATGATGGAGGAGGATTGTAGTCGAGGGAGCAGACTGGAAAACATCGTTGATCAAGCTAAAACCCACCTGGGGTTGCGAAGCCATAAGAAGATTGGCCAGGTAACACAAAATCTAAATTTCTGTAAGAACAATTGAAGATTGTGAGCAGGGGGTATATTTGGGTGGAAATTTTTTTAGAGAAAATTCGTCCTGGATGATTATAGAAATGGAATATTAATGGATTGCCAAAATTTGTTTTTGCGATTTTGAAGAAAAAAATTTTTTTTTGGATTCTTATTACATTATTCTACTCTTATTAGATTTTTCTCACATGACATTCTATTTAATTCTAATTTAACAGACATAAAACTTTATGAAGAAATAAATTTTCTTCAAACCAGATTAAAGGTCGATTCCCATATGCGCGAAACTCAGCTACGCAACGTCGTGCGACATCGCCTGTCAAATAATGATTACATTGTTTTAAATGGGCACGTCGCGTGGCCCTAGTGCGAACATGCCCATTTAAAACAATGTAATCATTATTTGACAAGCGATGTCGCGTAACGTCGCGTAGCCGAGTGTCGTGTATATGAGAAGCGGCCTTTAACCCTCAGACGTACGAATAAAATGCGCGTTGACGTATCCATATACATGTGATCTTATCACATATACATGACGTCTTAAAGACGTCATTGTATGTTAAGGGGTTAAAAGTTAAATTAAATTAATGTAATTAAGATAAGACTGAAAGACTTGCAGAGATGAAACCATCTAATTTTTACATTTATTTTTGTTTCTCAACAGAAAAATTATGGCGTTGATCCCGCTGACGTCCACATAATCGGTCACTCATTGGGAGCCCACACGGCCGGTTATGCAGGAGCGCTGGTGCCAGGATTGAGCAGGATCACAGGACTCGACCCAGCCGAACCTTACTTCCAGGCAAGTTTAAATACGTGAATTAAGGTCGATTCCTATATGCGCGGCACTCAGCTACGCGACGTCGTGCGACATCTTCATGATTGCATTGTTTTAAATGGGCACGTCGCGTAGCTTTCGCGTAGCCGTAGTGAGAACGTTTCCATTTAAAACAATGTAATCATTATTTGACAGGAGATGTCGCGTAGCTGAGTGTCGCGTATATGAGAATCGGCCTTTACATTCTAAATTGTTCAAACTCACTTTATATCTTCGCCATTTCACTCCGTCCGCCCACAAAAACGTCTTCGCTAGACCGGCGAGTAAAAGTGAATTCCGGATTATGTAAAAGCGAACCAGAACAACAAACAACATTGTTTCTTATTTAAGGATCTCATTATTCAATAGCCAAGATTATTATTTCATGTTCTACCAAGAAACGATGAAAGTTGTCATTTTTATGTGAAGTAAGTCTAGTTTACATAGTTTTATCGCAGTTTCAAAGATTCCAGTAAAGGTTGCGCTTTTAAACTTTTGCATAAGCGCGACAACAAATAACAATTTCGCCGGATTTCATCGCATGTCCGAGCAAACGTTTCGGTGAAACTTTTAAAACGTGTTAATCAAGGCCGCATTATATCACTCGGAACGCCGGACCTTTGTTGCATAACTTCTGTTATTTTGCCAAAACAAATAATCTCGAAAATATTTGGGACTAATTAAATATCAAATGTTCCGTTACGCAATCGCACAATAAAGCGACGTAGCACTTCACATAAAAGCTACACTACTACAGCTATTATAGACACTATAAGCAGACAAGAATAGACAGAGAAGACTAGACAGATAAGACTAGACAGACAAAACTAGACAGACAAGACTAGACAGACAAGACTAGACAGACAAGACTAGACAGACAAGACTAGACAGACAAGACTAGACAGACAAGACTAGACAGACAAGACTAGACAGACAAGACTAGACAGACAAGACTAGACAGACAGGACTAGACAGACAAGACTAGACAGACAAGACTAGACAGACAAGACTAGACAGACAAGACTAGAGAGACAAGTCTAGACAGACAAGACTAGACAGACAAGACCAGACAGACAAGACTAGACTGACAAGACTAGACAGACAAGACTAGACAGACAAGACTAGACAGACAAGACTAGACAGACAAGACTAGACAGATA
This sequence comes from Phosphuga atrata, assembly GCA_944588485.1. Lineage (NCBI taxonomy): Eukaryota > Metazoa > Arthropoda > Insecta > Coleoptera > Silphidae > Phosphuga > Phosphuga atrata. The sequence goes on from OX155900.1 coordinate 62,885,732, forward strand.
AGACTAGACAGACAAGACTAGACAGACAAGACTAGACAGACAAGACTAGACAGGCAATACTAGACAGACAAGACTAGACAGACAAGACTAGACAGACAAGACTAGACAGACAAGACTAGACAGACAAGACTAGACAGACAAGACTAGACAGACAAGACTAGACAGACAAGACTAGACAGACAAGAATAGACTGACAAGACTAGACAGACAAGACTAGACAGACAAGACTAGACAGACAAGACTAGACAGACAAGACTAGACAGACAAGACTAGACAGACAAGACTAGACAGACAAGACTAGACAGACAAGACTAGACAGACAAGACTAGACAGACAAGACTAGACAGACAAGACTAGACAGACAAGACTAGACAGACAAGACGAGACAGACAAGACTAGACAGACAAGACTAGACAGACAAGACTAGACAGACAAGACCAGACATACAAGACCAGACAGACAAGACCAGACAGACAAGACTAGACAGACAAGACTAGACAGACAAGACTAGACAGACAAGACTAGACAGACAAGACTAGACAGACAAGACTAGACAGACAAGACTAGACAGACAAGACTAGACAGACAAGACTAGACAGACAAGACTAGACAGACAAGACTAGACAGACAAGACTAGACAGACAAGACTAGACAGACAAGACTAGACAGACAAGACTAGACAGACAAGACTAGACAGACAAGACTAGACAGACAAGACTAGACAGACAAGACTAGACAGACAAGACTAGACAGACAAGACTAGACAGACAAGACTAGACAGACAAGACTAGACAGACAAGACTAGACAGACAAGACTAGACAGACAAGACTAGACAGACAAGACTAGACAGACAAGACTAGACAGACAAGACTAGACAGACAAGACTAGACAGACAAGACTAGACAGACAAGACTAGACAGAAAAGACTAGACAGACAAGACTAGACAGACAAGACCAGACAGACAAGACTAGACAGACAAGACTAGACAGACAATACTAGACAGACAAGACTAGACAGACAAGACTAGACAGACAAGACTAGACAGACAAGACTAGACAGACAAGACTAGACAGACAAGACTGGACAGACAAGACTAGACAGACAAGACTAGACAGACAAGACTAGACAGACAAGACTAGACAGACAAGACTAGACAGACAAGACTAGACAGACAAGACTAGACAGACAAGACTAGACAGACAAGACTAGACAGACAAGACTAGACAGACAAGACTAGACAGACAAGACTAGACAGACAAGACTAGACAGACAAGACTAGACAGACAAGACTAGACAGACAAGACTAGACAGACAAGACTAGACAGACAAGACTAGACAGACAAGACTAGACAGACAAGACTAGACAGACAAGACTAGACAGACAAGACTAGACAGACAAGACTAGACAGACAAGACTAGACAGACAAGACTAGACAGACAAGACTAGACAGACAAGACTAGACAGACAAGACTAGACAGACAAGACTAGACAGACAAGACTAGACAGACAAGACTAGACAGACAAGACTAGACAGACAAGACTAGACAGACAAGACTAGACAGACAAGACTAGACAGACAAGACTAGACAGACAAGACTAGACAGGCAAGACTAGACAGACAAGACTAGACAGACAAGACTAGACAGACAAGACTAGACAGACAAGACTAGACAGACAAGACTAGACAGGCAAGACTAGTCAGACAAGACTAGACAGACAAGACTAGACAGACAAGACTAGACAGACAAGACTAGACAGACAAGACTAGACAGACAAGACTAGACAGACAAGACTAGACAGACAAGACTAGACAGACAAGACTAGACAGACAAGACTAGACAGACAAGACTAGACAGACAAGACTAGACAGACAAGACTAGACAGACAAGACTAGACAGACAAGACTAGACAGACAAGACTAGACAGACAAGACTAGACAGACAAGACTAGACAGACAAGACTAGACAGACAAGACTAGACAGACAAGACTAGACAGACAAGACTAGACAGACAAGACTAGACAGACAAGACTAGACAGACAAGACTAGACAGACAAGACTAGACAGACAAGACTAGACAGACAAGACTAGACAGACAAGACTAGACAGACAAGACTAGACAGACAAGACTAGACAGACAAGACTAGACTGACAAGACTAGACAGACAAGACTAGACAGACAAGACTAGACAGACAAGACTAGACAGACAAGACTAGACAGACAAGACTAGACAGACAAGACTAGACAGACAAGACCAGACAAACAAGACTAGATAGACAAGATTAGACAGACAATACTAGATAGACGAGACAGACCAGACAGACCAGACAGACCAGACAGACCAGACAGACCAGACAGACCAGACAGACCAGACAGACCAGACAGACCAGACAGACCAGACAGAGCAGACAGACCAGACGGGCCAGACAGAGCAGACTGACCAGACAGACCAGACTGACCAGACAAATCAAACAGACCAGACAGACTAGACTTACCAGACAGACTTGGCAAACCACACTGACCAGGCAGACCACACAGACCAGACTGACTAGACAGGCCAGTTAGCCCAGACAGACCAGACAGACCAGACCCACCAGACAGACCAGACAAGTCTGGACAGACAAGACTGGACAGACAGACCTGGACATACAATGGTATGCTCTTTGAAAGCCGTTTGTCAGTGGTTACCCCATGGTACTTATTAGAGTTTTTTTGGCATAATTGTGATGCTCCCCATTTTAATGCGTTTTTTGGCCTATTTTTCTTAATCCTGTGAGCAGCACCCCTTCCGTTTCATGAGGAGCCAGACTTTGCAGCTTTTTTCCCATCTACTCATTTACTTGTGCGATAGCCGTATTCGTTCGCTTCATTAGACCTTTTTCGGTTTTTCCGCCATTATCAGTGCAAGATCATCAGCAAAACCAATTATTTTCGCTCCGTATGGCAGTGTCAATCTTAGGATGTTCCACAGAGTAGGTCCCATTACTGCGTCCTGTGGGACACCGCGGTACACCTCGCGTTCCGCGGTCTGTCCATCCGCCTCTATACAGATCCTTCGACATTACAAATAACTGCGCTAGCCTCAGTAGACAGGGGGCCAAACCCCTCTTTGTTACTTCTTGCATGATATCTTCCTATGCCGCCGAGTTGAACGCATTTTTCACATCTAAAATGCCAATCTTTCTAGTTCTACGTGTCCCGTGTGCGGCTTTCTTTGCCAGTTCGCTCTCATTATAGCATTAACTGTCGACTTTCCTACCCTAAACCAAGAAAAAAAACCCAAACCTGCTTTTTGACAGATTTGGAATTACGCCTTTATCCTAGCTAGAAGGAGTTTCTCCAGCAGCTTGCTGGCGGGATCGAGGAAGCATGGACACCTGTAGGATAAGGGGTCTTTTTCATTGACTTGTCCCCCTTCTTCAACAGCACTAGTTTTGCCTTCTTCCACACGTTTGTGAAGTTATCGGTCATTATGTTATTCATTAATTTTAGTATATGCTCTGAGAATCTGGGTACTGCTATTTTTATGGCCTTAGGTGATAGTCCAAAGGTTTTGTCATTACTCAGTCGGTTACTGGCTCTGGTGAGTTTTTCTGCAATGAATTAATTACTGGTGCAACACTTACTGGTTCTTCTTCTTATAGTGCATCTCCTATCGGAGGTTTGCTGTCATCACTGCAATCCGGACCTTGTTGAGTGCAGCTCTGAACAGCTGAACATTGCTACAAAAAAACCAATCCCTTTGGTTCTTCAGCCAGGATGCACGGCGTCTGCCAATGTTCCGCTTTCCACTAATCTTTGCTTGGACTAACAGTTCGAGAAGTGTGTATTTCTGTCCTCTCATTATATGACCCAGATATTGTAGCTCGACACTTACTGGTGTTTGTTGTCATTTCATTTCCTCATGCTTGGGGAAAAGTACGTCCACCACCTCACGTACCTTCTGCATTGAGATGTGTAGGGCCGGGAATCTTTGCTTGAGGGGCCGTGTGGCAATAGCGTAAACACCCCCCCAGACATTATCATTTAGCTTCTGGCAGAGCTCGCTCCAGTGCTTCATTAATTTTTCTTCTCAGTGCTTTTTTTGTTGGTATATGATAATTCTAGGGTGGTATCAATGTTTTTGTTTCATGTTTCTTACACATCCTCTGGTAGATGCGTCTTAAGGAAAAGCAGGATGAGCGCAGCCTCGCGATTTCGTCGTTCCACCAGAACGTTGTTTCTGGTGGAGCAGCGTTCACCGTCGTTTTTGTCGTTCAAATATTTTTGGGTGGTAGGATTTCGTTACATGGCTGTGTGAACGCAGCAACCATATCCTCTGCTGTTTTGGGATTTTTGTTGTTAAAAACTTCCTTCATTGCGTTTCCGAACTTTTTCTGGTCTATCGTTCTCGTAGACCACCCCATGTTGCATTTGCTGTTATGGGGAGGATTAGGTGGGGTTTGCCCTAATCGGTAGGTTACTTTGTGATTTCCTCTTCAGAACATACCACTCTCTGATCATTCCCGCAGCTTTTTCACAGGCAAACGTCACGTCCAGTATGGAACAGGCCTTACTTCAAAGGTTGGTTTATCACCCACATTGCAGACACGCAGCTCGAGTTCGGCTAACTAGTCCATTACCACATCGCCACGGTTGTCGTTTTTTTGGGCATCCTCAATATCTACTCCGACTAGGACATCCTTTTTTAACCTAGTCCTAGTCGGAAGAGATATTGGGGATGCTCAAAAAATGGACAACCGTGGCGATATGGTAATGGACTGGTGACGTTATATGACAGCTAAGATCAGCCAGTGTTTTGACCAGTTTTTCAATTTTATCGTTTGGAGGCAAGTAGCAGCTGTAGATGACAATCTGTTGCATCTCGACCCATACGAAGCCTACACCACAGCCACTGTATAGAACAATGCGACAGACAAGACTGAATTGACAAGACTGGACAGACAAGACAGAACGTCTTCCTCGCAAGTGTAGTGTAGAGTTGACAAATTAGGCAGACTAGACAGACTAGACAGACTAGACAGACTAGACAAACTAGACAGACTAAACAGTTTCTATTAAGACAGTTGTAACTTTCTTATTTTGGATATAATATTCTAGGTCTCTGCGAATAGAATGTAAACATATCTGCTATAAGTCATCCAAGTTTAATCTTTGTAACTGGATTAGTTGCTGAGTACTAGACGCTCAAACTCATATTTACTATATTCCATTTGTTTTGGTACGAGGAGATAGTACGATTGGATAAACGAGTTGTCTTAATATTCCTGCAGGAAACTAATAGTTGTCATTGTATATCAGTTCTATGTACTAAATGTATTGGAATCCCACGTTTTTCCTGCACAATTTTTGCAGACCATATTGCGGACGTTTGCTAGTCTAGTTTAATAGATCTAGACCTAGATATTGTATCTCCTGTTTGTATTATATTGCCCTCGATATTACCATTATGGGCTGCAGGCAGATTTATTTTGCTCAGACATTAAGCGACAAAATGTTATCAAATCTGCTCCGATTCATGGTGTGTGGAGGATGAGGTACAACCACGAGCTGTACCGATTTTACAAAGAACTTCCGATCACATCACATATAAAACTAATGCGACTTCGCTGGGCTGGGCATGTACAACGAATGCGAGACACACGGGACCCAAAAATGGTGTTCCAAAATCAGGAGGAAAATGACTAGCTGGTAGGCCAAGAGCAAGGTAGGCGGCAAAGCAAACATCATTGCTGAAAGCGGACCCTACATTACCAAGACCACGACCCGAAATAAAAACTGTAAATGGATAGCAACTAAGCACCGTGGGTCAATTTGAATGGTCTGACAGACAGCAAACGAATGTTAGTAAACCTATCGGAAACTCTAACTCCTAAAATCCCGCAACTACCAAGGAAGCAGATCGCAATTGTGGTAGGCCTACTTACAGGACATAGACTACGAGAACATCTGCATAAAATGGGTATCTGGAAGAATGAACCTTTATGCAGGTTATGCTATGAGGACAAGCTTGATATTACAGCTGAGAGAGTCCCCGTGAAAAACATGGCACATAGAATCCTGGACCTGATAAAGGGACTGGATCTATTTGCGAAACAAACGAAGCAATGTGGGGAAATACAATAGGCCAATGGGCCGCAGTGTTTTATGGGCCAACCCCCCTGGACCCACATTGGTTAGAGATGGGCGGATAAAATAGCATTTGACGCCCAAGAACTGCCGTAGGCACAAAACTGGAGAAGGGCAGCAAACGACCGCGAAAGTTGGAGGAGGCCAAGGCTTGATTTGGGCTGTAGCGCCATTCAAAAATAAGTTTTCCGATTCATGGTTTGTACTATTGGGTAACATTTTACATTATTTATAAAATGCTTTCAACAGAGTTTGAGCAGACGAACTGATTTATAAGCTTACTAAACTAAAATTTTCACCGAGTCCAACTAAACTTTTTGTCAATTACTTATGGAACAGGATACTTACTGTGACAAATCAACGATAAATACACGATGACTAAAGATGAAGATAACTATAATATATAATGATAGATATAATGAAGATAATTAGATGACTAAAGATGAAGATATGCGGCAATCGGTCTGATTGCCGCTTCTCTTCACCACTTGCATCAACGACGTCCCAACAATGCACAGACAAAATTACCACGCCGACGTCAACGTCGCACACTGGGCCGGATTACAAATTTAGGGCAAGAAAAATAAAATGCGTTCATTTAAATTTTTTTGCCTCAAATATTATTTTATGATGACATTCTGATGATCCAAATATAAAATGATGTTTACACTATATTTGATGTATACACTAGGGTGGAGCGAAATATTTTTTTTGGGTTGTGAGTGATCTAATAGTTAAAAATCAGTGCCTTTTAGACTCAAATAAATCCATGCAAAATATTATTTGATTTGATTTATAGTAATAGCCTCCGCAACGTCATTGAATTTTTGAAAAAAATGGTTTTTAGACTAATTGAAAACAGACGAATTTTATTCACAGAAATTATTATAACTGCAGTTTATTTTCGGTACAAAACATAAAAAACGCATGATCTTAGGTTTATAATTTAAAAAAAGGGTCAGGGAGCGCAGGAGGGGACAATTAGAACACTTGTCTCATCGTCAGTGGACTATTGGTTTTGGCTCGAATTATGTTGGCGCTAGTTATGTAACGTTATTGAAAGTAAGTAAGCGAATGCATACCATTTAAAATGCAAAAACCTACTCAAGTCTGTCAAAAGGCTCCCTCCGGAAAAGTAAGAAACTTTTTCGTTAGAAACAAAACTGTCTGCTTTATATTTCGATGGGAGACATTACAAAACGTTGAAGATTATTAAAAAAGGTGGTAAATGCTACAGGACTATAACAGTTGAGGAGCACTTCTCATTAATTCAAGAGCCAGGAGAAAGGAAGTCCCCAGTATCATCTTTTCCCCCCAGTATCTTTTTTTCATATCAGTGAAGGAGTTCCCCAATATCATCTTATGGCAATCGGTTGTGATGGTACCAATGTAAATACTTGCAGGTATTGGGTTTTATAAAGACGGCTTGAAAAAAGGCGAAAAAAAACACTCCAGTGGATAATTTGTTTTTTCCACATGAACGAACTTCCTTTGAGACACTCTGGGCCTAAGTTCTACACTGTGACATGGGGGAAAGCAGTCGAGAATTGTGAACAAATTCCTGTTAAAAAATTTGAGCACATTGAAGGAGAATTGCTTCCAGAAATGGCTCCAGATTTAAGTACAGATCAACAGTACCTACACAAGATTGTCTCAGCGGTACTTTCAGGTGATTTCCCAGGTTTGCAAACAAATCTGCAGGTAAAATGTCTCATGTCCGTTGGCTCACAAGTGCAAACCCAATACTACGTTTTTATGTAACAACAGAGACACCATCAGAAAACATGACAACTTTGGCAACATTTGTTGTAAAAGTTTACGCACCATCTTGGTTCTAAATTAAAAATACCTAACCTAACCATCAGGCAAGGATGGCATACGACACCTTTTTAACATAATTAAAGCCTCCAGGTACCTGCCAGAGGATCTAAAAAAGGTTATTGATCCTGTGATTCAATGGCTATTTTGCACATCCCGAGAGCATACTCATTGCTATGATAACTGATGACAGAAAGCACATTCGAGAACTGGCAGCCCGGCGCATATTAAAGGCACGCAGGATACCTCAACCTCAACCTTCAACACCTAGAATGTTTGAAGTGCCACCTATAAATTTGAACGCTTCAACATAAATATATTGATATAATAAATTGGCAAGAAATATTAAGTTAACTACCGAATATGAAAAACTTGCCTGACCAAGAAATTCAGTCTATCGTTGAATCAGGTGGTGAGGGTGAAGGTGAGGGTGAAGTGTTGTTTTTAAGGCTTCCATGCCATACTCAAGCTGTTGAACGGGCTGTAAAATTGACGACGATAGCTGCCACTTCTCAATGCACAAAAAAGTCGCGATTAGGTTATTTACCAAATTGGAATCACGGAACGCAATGCCTAAATTTAATATTTTTATAAAAAAAATGTTGTATTTTTTATTAAAGGTGATTAATATACAATATCTTAATTATATATTGCATATCATTTATCACCCATTTATCATTAAATTAAGCTTAATATTTGGCCATAACTGTACTAGCCTTTTATCATTAAATTAAAATTTTTGAGGTCAGTGCGGAGGCAGAAGATATTCATCAAATTAATTCAAAAAAATATTTTTGCATACATCCGTGCTTCACCCTAGTATACAGGAATATATAGCTGGAGGGTGTATCCCTCCAGCTATTAATTAAAAATGCAAAATTATTGGGAAAAATTTATTTATGACAAAAGTGCTAGTGCAACATGCTTTTTACAAGTTCGCGACTGATCTTCGTCAAAATCAATAACCAATCTCTACCGATCACATCACATATAAAACTAATGAGACTTCGCTGGGCTGGGCATGTACAACGTATGCCAGACACACGGGACCCAAAAATGGTGTCCCAAAATCTACCAGGAGGAAAACGACCAGCTGGTAGGCCAAGAGCAAGGTGGGCGGATAAAATAGCACTTGACGCCCAAGAACTGCTGTAGACACAAAACGACCGCGAAAGTTGGATGCAGTGCCTGGAGGAGGCCAAGGCTCGATTTGGGCTGACCTTCTTCATCATTATCTCTAACGATATTATCAGTAGTGTGTCGTGAATATTCTTCATTGAGATAGTTTGGCATTAGAGGCTTTCCTAATACTATTATAACACTATATATCATTCCATTTTTATTTTTTCCTTGTGGGTTCTGTTCTAAAACTAGTAATTAGAGGATCTGATGTTATAAGTAACCAGTTCACCAGTAACCAGCACTTTCACCTAGACCCCCACTTGTAACTGATTTAAAGACAGTTGCTGGTTTGTTTCATGCTTTTTATAATAACATCCTACTGTACAAGATCCTGTAACAGCACCACAGCTTCGTTTTCATATACACTGACATGTAATGGATAATTTTTTTTTGCTTCCGACACCACGTGATATGAGGGATATGTATGTATATATATATATATATATATATATATATATATATATAAGTTCCTCTAGTTTTAGCTCCTTGCTGAATCCTCCTGAATCCAATTATGAGCACTGTATGGCCTTACTCTCATAGAAAGCGATGAATAGTGAGCCGTTTTCATTCTTCTCAACCTTCTAGGAGTTCCACTTTAGAAGTTCCACACAAAAAGGTGCAATTTTACGTAAGGTGGAACGATGTGGAAAGGATGATTGCTTTCCTAGAATTATCAATGTTTGTTTTGTCTTACAAACTATTTAATTTAACGGAACTATGTGGAACTTTTTTTTAAGATCAATGTATTCAGTATATTACAAGATTTTTTAAATTTACATTAGTCGCTAACAAAACTTATTTTATAACGCAATTGATTAAAAGTACAATTTTGATATTATCACATGTAAATACATACTTGACGCTATATTCTCCATATTTAGAAAGTTCGCAATTTTTGAGCGCAAACATTAATTCCTTCTTGGTACCGAAGGGAAAAGAGAGATGTTTGACACGTTCCCACAACCTATGGCATTGGTTTCTCGCATTAATTTATTTGTATTATTGTGAATGGGTTATGAAACAATACATTTGAAGTGGTTTTGATTAATTGTGGGACATTGTAAAATTCTATTTTTGTCGCCATAAATTTGAGCCCAGTGTGCGCCGAATGAAAAAGATAAAAGTTCATATTGGTTGAATCACCAAATTTTATTATTTTAGGAAACTCAAATTAAACCTATCCACCATCAATAATCACCATCACAAGAAAATTCACAAACATCACATTAGAAAGACTCGAAATTCACAATTCAGTGTTCGCTGAATTAAAAACAAGACAAATAAAATCGTTCGAGAATGTTCGAGGCTTTGGATTTACGAACTACATATTTATAATAAAAGAAATAATGACACGCAAAATTTTATTTATTTATTGAATAAATTTAAATAATTGAATTAGTAGTTACATTTCACTTCTGCCATTCTGGCGTTTTTTGCCTGACGCCATGTATAGTTGCGATCCATTACAAATAAGCAGTATACGGTCAATATATAAAACAAGTCTAATATTTGTTTGTTTTGTTATTCTGGACAGAATGTTCAAGACTTTAGATTTACTCAAAAAACATTACATTTTCGAAGGAGGCAGATACAGCAGCAGATTAATAATATACAACCTCGTGATTGTATTGGAATAAAATTTCAGTAATTTTGCCAACGGTAGATAAAGCGTTTAACCCGTTCGAGTCTGTTGGGACATATATACCCCACCCATCTGCAATGACGTTTGTTATTTGTAAATTGAACTTCTGGGAATAATTTTCTAATTTCCATTTTGACAGAATTTACACGAAATTTTCTCGAAAACATAAAATACGTTAACGACGCGATTTTAAGAAATTTATAATTCCACTAATCCACCAATCAATTATTAATAAGGCGTGCGTAAAACCGCACACAAACATTCGCCTCATTTTGCCAATTAATCTAGTGAAAGTAGCAACCGATTGTTTTTTACGTCTTAGTTTTTTGTTAAATAACAAGATACATTCCACACTATATATATATATATATATATATATATATATATATATATATATATATATATATATATATATATGTATATATATATATATATATATATATATATATATATATAATGTAAATAATTTGAAACTGTGTTGTTACAGAATATGCCTCCGCATGTGAGACTGGACCCGACTGATGCGGAACTAGTGGATGTAATTCACACCGATGGAAAAGGCATCTTCTTCCTGGGTAAGACATCACGAGCACTCAATCAAAACGTAAACATATTTTTGCCTTTCCCGCACATATTACAACAATAAATCCAATCTTATTAATCAATTCGGACTATTAGATTATCTATACAATATCTACAACAACTCAGTATTTGTTTGTTATAGTAGTCTAGTCTCGTTTAATATTGGTAGTATTTGTTAGGCTTTGTAGTATAATAAAACTGGATAAGAGACGAGTGAGAATTTGTTGCAATAAATCATCAGAACAAACGGCTCAATCTGATATTGTACGAACAAATGTAGGCGCACCTCAAGGGAGTATTCTGGCACCAACGTTAATTATAGTCTATATAGTAGATTTTCCAGCTTACATAAATAGTGATCAGTTTAATTTCCAAGGATGGGCTTTATATTAATTATTCTACACAGTTGGTGATTCTACAAAAATTATTAGATACTATAGGCGAATAGTTTGCAGCAATTAATTTGTACCTGAACGCAAACAAATTGGAGTATGTTATATTGGAGTATGTACTTGGATTATGTATTGGAGAATGAGTATGTAATTTGGTCATCGGCTCCCAGACTTCAAACTCATTAAGTCTATTGTCTGTTTAAATATAGCTACTCTGTTTAAGTCGTAATAGTCATTTATATATCTTTTCACTAGTCAGCCATTTGCGTGCACCTCGATACATATTAGTCTTGTTATTGATTTAAAAACGTCTTGATTTCAGGTCTCAAATTGATACGAAAATAAGAAAGTTTGCTTGTAACACATTCGTTTCGCTGACTCGTGTTATTCTGTTATTTTGTCAAAATAAATAGCGTCAAGTTCAAGGTCGCTTGTTCACTTTTTTTTTTCTAATTGTGGATTTTTTGCCGGCGACAATTAGCGATCGTTTGGTATCCCGTTATTAATTTTCTTTATTTTAAGTTTCAACTTTTAATTTGATTTTGATTTATTCATTTTGAATTTAACACCTTGACATACGAATAAAATGCGCGTTGACGTGTCCATATACGTATCCATATACATGAGATCTTATCGCATATACATGACGTCTTAGAGACGTTATTGTGTGTCAAGGGGTTAAGATTCATTTGACTTTGAATTTGACAAAATTGCTCAAGGTTACACAAAATTGGACGACATTTATCGAAATTAGTCAGGATTGGTCAAGTGTCGGAACTTGTTTGGTCTTGCTTTATTTGATCTTCTTTGGTCTTGTGTAGTCTAGTCTTGTCTGGTCTTGTACAACCTTGTCCAGTGTTGTCGATCTAGACAGACAGTACTTGTCTGACCTTGTTTGGTTTTGTCTAATCTTTTCTCGTCTTAGCTAGTCTTATCTGGTTTTGCCTAGCCTTGTCTAGTGTTGTACAAACTTGTTCAGTGTTGTTTAGCTAGGTAGACAAGTCTTGTCTCATCTTGTTTGGTCTTAAGTGGCCATGGCTGGTCTTGTCTAGGCTTGTCTGGCATGGTCTTGCTTCGAATAGATTGAATCCAATAATGATGTTTACTCAACGACATCGAAACTTGACTTACGATTACTTCCCATAAATTTAATGATCAGTTATTCATCTTATATAGGATATGGAATGTCGCAAGCTTGTGGACACTTGGATTTCTACCCCAACAACGGCAAGGAGCAGCCAGGTTGTGATATCACACAAACACCATTAGTACCTCTAACTTTAATAAGGTAATTACATAATAATAACTTTGTTAATACATTACTACATAATCATAATTGTCTTGATATTGCTGATGATTTGACTTGACTTGTGATTGACACTTGATGATTTGATTTGATCTGTAATTGACACTTGATGATTTAACTTGACTTCACTTCTGATTGATACTTGATTATTTGACTTGACTTGTAATTGACACTTGATGATTTGACTTCACTTCAGATTGACACATGATGATTTGACTTCACTTTTGATTGACACTTGATGATTTGACCTCACTTCCGATTGACACTTGATGATTTAACTTCACTTCTGATTGACACTTGTTGATTTGACTTGACTTGTGATTAACATTTGAAAATTTGACTTCATTTCTGATTGACACTTAATGATTTGACTTGACTTGTGATTGACACTTGATGATCTGACTTGACTTGTGATTGACACTTGATGATTTGATTTCACTTCTAATTGACACTTGATGATTTTACTTGACTTGTGATTGACACTTGATGATTTGACTTGATCTGTAATTGACACTTGATGATTTAACTTGACTTCACTTCTGATTGATACTTGATTATTTGACTTGACTTGTAATTGACACTTGATGATTTGACTTCACTTCAGATTGACACATGATGATTTGACTTCACTTTTGATTGACACTTGATGATTTGACCTCACTTCCGATTGACACTTGATGATTTAACTTCACTTCTGATTGACACTTGTTGATTTGACTTGACTTGTGATTAACACTTGAAGATTTGACTTCACTTCTGATTGACACTTAATGATTTTACTTGACTTGTGATTGACACTTGATGATCTGACTTGACTTGTGATTGACACTTGATGATTTGACTTCACTTCTAATTGACACTTGATGATTTGACTTGACTTGTGATTGACACTTGATGATTTGACTTGATCTGTAATTGACACTTGATGATTTAACTTGACTTCACTTCTGATTGATACTTGATGATTTGACTTGACTTGTAATTGACACTTGATGATTTGACTTCACTTCAGATTGACACATGATGATTTGACTTCACTTTTGATTGACACTTGATGATTTGATCTCACTTCCGATTGACACTTGATGATTTAACTTCACTTCTGATTGACACTTGTTGATTTGACTTGACTTGTGATTAACACTTGAAAATTTGACTTCACTTCTGATTGACACTTAATGATTTGACTTGACTTGTGATTGACACTTGATGATCTGACTTGACTTGTGATTGACACTTGATGATTTGACTTTACTTCTAATTGACACTTGATGATTTTACTTGACTTGTGATTGACACTTGATGATTTGGCTTGATCTGTAATTGACACTTGATGATTTAACTTGACTTCACTTCTGATTGATACTTGATGATTTGACTTGACTTGTAATTGACACTTGATGATTTGACTTCACTTCAGATTGACACATGATGTTTTGACTTCACTTTTGATTGACACTTGATGATTTGACCTCACTTCCGATTGACACTTGATGATTTAACTTCACTTCTGATTGACACTTGTTGATTTGACTTGACTTGTGATTAACACTTGAAAATTTGACTTCACTTCTGATTGACACTTAATGATTTGACTTGACTTGTGATTGACACTTGATGATCTGACTTGACTTGTGATTGACACTTGATGATTTGACTTCACTTCTAATTGACACTTGATGATTTTACTTGACTTGTGATTGACACTTGATGATTTGGCTTGATCTGTAATTGACACTTGATGATTTAACTTGACTTCACTTCTGATTGATACTTGATTATTTGACTTGACTTGTAATTGACACTTGATGATTTGACTTCACTTCAGATTGACACATGATGATTTGACTTCACTTTTGATTGACACTTGATGATTTGACCTCACTTCCGATTGACACTTGATGATTTAACTTCACTTCTGATTGACACTTGTTGATTTGACTTGACTTGTGATTAACACTTGAAGATTTGACTTCACTTCTGATTGACACTTAATGATTTGACTTGACTTATGATTGACACTTGATGATCTGACTTGACTTGTGATTGACACTTGATGATTTGACTTCACTTCTAATTGACACTTGATGATTTTACTTGACTTGTGATTGACACTTGATGATTTGACTTGATCTGTAATTGACACTTGATGATTTAACTTGACTTCACTTCTGATTGATACTTGATTATTTGACTTGACTTGTAATTGACACTTGATGATTTGACTTCACTTCAGATTGACACATGATGATTTGACTTCACTTTTGATTGACACTTGATGATTTGACCTCACTTCCGATTGACACTTGATGATTTAACTTCACTTCTGATTGACACCTGTTGATTTGACTTGACTTGTGATTAACACTTGAAGATTTGACTTCACTTCTGATTGACACTTGACTTGTGATTGACACTTGATGATCTGACTTGACTTGTGATTGACACTTGATGATTTGAATTTACTTCTAATTGACACTTGATGATTTTACTTGACTTGTGATTGACACTTGATGATTTGACTTCACTTCTCATTGACATTTGATGATTTGACTTGACTCGTGATTGACATTTGATGATTTGACCTCACTTCTGATTGACAATTGATGATTTGACTTCACTTCTGATTGACATTAGGTTTTTTTTGCTTTTTTTCTTCTCTTCTGATTGACATTAGATGATTTGACTTCACTTTCGATTGAAACTTGATGATTTGACTTCACTTCTGATTGACACTGGTTGATTTGACTTGATTTGTGATTGACACTTGATGATTTCACTTCACTTCTGATTGACATTAGATGATTTGACTTCACTTCTGATTGACACTTGATGATTTGACTTCGCTTCTGATTGACACTTGATGATTTGACTTCACTTCTGATTGACATTAGATGATTTGACTTCACTTCTGATTGACACTTGATAATTTGACTTCACTTCTGAATGACACTTGATGATTTTACTTCACTTCTGAAGGACATTAGATGATTTTACTTCACCTCTGATTGACACTTGATGATTTGACTTGATTTGTTATTGACACTTGATGATTTAACAAGACTTGTGATTGACACTTGATGATTTGACTTGATGTGTGATTGACACTTGATAATTTAACTTGACTTGTGATTGACATTTGATGATTTGACGTCACTTGTGATTGACACTTGATGATTTGACTTCACCTCTAATAGACACTTGATAATTTGACTTTATTTGTTATTGACACTTGATGATTTAACTTGACTTGTGATTGACACTTGATGATTTCACTTGACTTCTGATTGACACTTGATGATTTGACTTCACTTTTGATTGACACTTGGTGATTTGACTTCACTTCCGATTGACACTTGATGATTTGACTTCTGATTGACATTTGATGATTTGACTTGACCTGTGATTGACACTTGATGATTTGACTTTACCTTTGATTGACACTTGATGATTTGACTTGATTTGTTATTGACACTTGATGATTTTACTTCACTTCTGATTGACATTTGATGATTTGACTTGACTTGTGATTGACACTTGATGATTTGACTTCACTTCTGATTGACACTTGAAGATTTGACTTGACTTCTGATTGACACTTGATGATTTGACTTCACTTCTGATTGACACTTGATGATTTGACTTCACTTATGTTTGACACTTGATGATTTCACTTCACTTCTGAATGACGCATGATGATTTGACTAGACTTCTGATTGACACTTGATGATTTGACACTTGGTGTTTGACACTTGTGAAGTGACTTCACTTGAAAATAACCTTTACCAGTCGAAATTCCAGTCGTATTGAGTGTTTAGATTTACATAACTCTCTTCACAAGTTCTATTATATGATTCAAAGAGATAATTCAGAATATTTTCACAAAAGTAAACAAACTAGATAGACACTACAATAATTGTAACGTAGTCTATTCTTTGTTTATTTCATTTGTTTACAAATCCTACAGGTGCTATTATAACATCCTGGGGTATACCCTAATCTTGTTTGTTTAATCTAGGAAATTTTAAGTTTTGCAAGACCTATTATAATATCCGAGTCTAATTGGTGGGGTAATTTATCTTATCTAGTAAATTTCACACTCTGTAGGACCTATTATAATACCTTGAGGTATCACATTAAAATCTTTGATTTGAAACTGTTTGAGCTGTAATAATGTAGTCTTGTAAAAGGCTTGTAAAAGATTAATTAGAATAATTTGTGGATAAATCTGTTTCGATTTATAATAATATTTGTGTAATGAATGTTTGTGTGTGCGTCAGGTGGAAGGAGTTGACGCCGTAAAGGGTTAACATTCCGATGCATGCGGAGGTAAAAAGATCGGGTCGGATTTTACACAGAGACAATGTGGCAAAAACCAGATTAAACAAACAAGATTAGGGTATACCCCAGGATGTTATAATAGCACCTGTAAGATTTGTCAATAAATTAAATAAACAAAGAATAGACTACGCTACAACTATTGTAGTACCCCTGTAGTGTCTATCTAGTTCCTTCGTACTTTTGTGTACATATTCTTAATTATCTCTTTGAATCATATAATAGAACTTGTGAAGTGAGTTATGTAAATCTTAACACTTAATACGACTGGAGTTTCGACTGGTAAAGGTCATTTTCAAGGGAAGTCACTTCACAAGTGTCAATCACCAAGTGTCAAATCATCAAGTGTCAATCACATGTCAAGCCAAATCATCAAGTGTCAATAAGAAGTGAAGTGAAATCATCAAGTGTCAATCCGAAGTGAAGTCAAATCATCAAGTGTCAATCAGAAGTGAAGTCAAATCATAAAGTGTCAATCAGAAGTGAAGTCAAATAATTAAGTGTCAATCAGAAATGAAATCAAATCATCAAGTGTCAATCACAAGTCAAGTCAAATCATCAAGTGTCAATAAGAAGTGAAGTGAAATCATCAAGTGTCAATCCGAAGTGAAGTCAAATCATCAAGTGTCAATCAGAAGTGAAGTCAAATCATAAAGTGTCAATAAGAAGTCTAGTCAAATCTTCAAGTGTCAATCAGAAGTGAAGTCAAATCATCAAATGCCATAGATTTTTTATGCAATTTGTCTTATTTATGTAAAAGCAATTTTTCAATTCAAGATGCATTACCACGTAGTAATAGACGCAACCATCCTCTTCGTGATATAATAAACAGTTATAACAATATTTGATTTGGCTGATCTCCTTGATATTCCATGATAGATCCTTGTGTGTTACAGAGATGGATTAGAAGAGGCTTCGCGGGTATTAGTGGCGTGCAACCACGTGCGAGCCATAAAACTATTCATAGACAGTATCAACGGGCAGTGTCCATACTTGGGTGAGTCTCTACAGAGTTAACTCCCGGCATTCCATCGAGCGTTGCTTGTACGTTCTCGTTGCAGCGCACCAGTGTCCCAGTTACCAGCACTTCCTCTCAGGCAAATGTTTCAAATGCAAGCCAGGGTCCGGCGACTGCGCCATCATGGGCTACCGCGCCGACCAAAGTCCCGGCATGGAGAACGAAATCTCGCCTCGGCTCCAAGACAACGTCGGCGGTAAATACTTCACTTCAACAGGAAGAGAGTTTCCATTCTGTCGTAAGTTACATTGAGATAGATGAAGGAATTTTGCTGGCCATATCTCCTGAACGGAAATAGTTAGCAAAACGCAAATTGCATATTTGTATACAGAAGCAAAATTACTTTCAGCAACATTTTCATATGTTGCTATAACTCAATTAATAACAATTATTATCAATGTTCCTGCATTTTCCGCAGATTCCTCCATGTAGGTGGTCAGTTAGAAAAGTATCCGACCTTTAGCCGATAAAAAAACTGGCATACCTGGAGCGTTGGAAACCTAATCACCCTCGAAGTAGTCTCTTTGGGACTCCACACACTTCTCCCAGCGGTGCCGCCATTGTTGGAAGCATTCCGAAAAAGCTTCTTTCGGAATTGACTTTAGCTCGACTGTCGTTGCATCCATAATGTCCTCTCTAGTCTGAAACCGCGTTCCTTTCAATGGCCTCTTGACTTTGGGGAATAGCCAGAAGTTACAGGGGGGCATATCAGAAGAGTAAGGAGCCTGTCGATCCAGAGGAGTCTGTTTTTTCGCCAAAAAATTGTGAACCAAGTGCGAAGAATTTGCTGGAGCATTGTCGTGATGGAGTCGCCAATTTCCTGATGACCACAACTCCAGTCGCAATTTCTCGGATAGTCACACGACGGTCCCGCATCACCACAGCGTTCACTTTGGCAATGACATGGTCATTTCGGCATGTTGATGGCTGACCAGAGCGTGGCTCGCTTTCCACCGATGTGCGACCGTCTTTAAACCGGTTGTACCACTCCTTAATCTGTGTGATGGCCATAGCATCGTCACCGAAAGCCGTCTGAATCTTCAGAATGGTTTCCACTCGGTTGTGGCCCAGTTTTTGGCAAAATTTGATGCAGTAGCGCTTCCCCAGTCGTTCCGTCATTTTACTTGCATTGAAAAACCGACGAGACCACTACACACTACGTCACTCGAACACTGCTCGACAGCAACTGACGCTATCTACTGGCGGGAAAAAAATCACGCATGCGCACGAAGGTTCAAGGTCGGCTCATGCAAGCGCGCTTGATTTAAATCCATCAGGTTTTCAAAATAAAAAATAAGGTCGGATACTTTTCTAAACAGACCACGTATTATCTTCTGAACGGTTCATATAGTCTTCTAGTTTTTCACCATTGACTTAATCAAAATCTAACCTAACCTGACATAAATTAACTATTTTATTATAGATCGTCTATATAGAGTAAGTCTAGAATTGGCCAAACCGCCGACAGCCGAGACCTGGGTGCAAGGTTTCATCAAAGCCTCGCTGCACAGCCCGCAAGGCGTCATAAATCTGGATTTAACACCGTCCGGAGACATGAAACTGGAGCACGGATCGACGTATTCCATGGTGTTGTCTCACCCGGCCGACCTCGGTGGCAACATCAAGAAAGTCGAGCTCAACTGGGAGTACGACATGAACGTGCTCGAACCGAGGACGCTCTGTCTCTTCTGGTGCAACGACCACTTGTACGTCAAGAGCGTTGCTGTCGAGGAAATGGAAATACCTAGTAGAGGGTAAGAACAATTTATTAATTAAAGAGAATTAGACAGGCAATATTAGACTAACACACAAAAATTAAAGTATAACACTAGACAGACGAGACTAGATAGGCAAGGTAATACAGACTGACAAAGCAATAAAGACAAGACTAGGCAGAGATAGAGACTTCGTCGTATGTTTCTCATTTAGGTTAGTTGTAATTTAGGTTATGTTAGTTTGTCATTTGTGTTAGGTTAGTTTGTTTGTTATTTACGTTAGTTGTAATTTAGGTTATGTTAGGTTAGTTTGTTTGTCATTTAGGTAAGTTGTCATTTGGGTTAGGTTAATTTGTTTGTCATTTAGGCCCAGGCCGCATTACGGTTTTTTGCCGCGAGTGATAACCGCTATAACCGCTAAACCGCTCGAGAAACGCACAGTACGCTATGGGAAAAATCAGTCGCGGGAAAAAACCGCAAGTGAGGTCGCTTGTATTAGCTTACTTGAGTCACAAAATAATGTGAATAAAAACCGCGGCGGTTTAGCCGTAGTGCGGCCTAGGCCTTAGGTTAGTTGTAATTTAGGTTATGTTAGTTTGTCATTTAGGTTAGGTTTTTTTAGGACATTAAGGAGAGACAAGACTAGATAGGCAAGGTAATACAGACAAACAAAGTAAGACTGACAAAGTAATAAAGACAAGACTAGGCAGAGGTAGAGACTTCGTCGTTTATTTGTCATTTAGGTTAGTTGTAATTTACGTTATGTTAGATTAGTTTGTTTATCATTTAGCTTAGTTGTAATTTAGGTTATGTTAGTTTGTCATTTAAGTTAGTTGTCATTTGGGTTAGGTTAGTTTGTTTGTCATTTACGTTAGTTGCAATTTAGGTTATGTTAGGTTAGTTTGTTTGTCATTTAGGTTAGTTGTAATTTAGGTTATGTTAGTTTGTTATTAAGGTTAGTTGTCATTTAGGTTAGGTTAGTTTGTGTGTCATTTAGGTGATTAAATAATTGTTGAATTTTAGAAAAAGAGACACTCAATTTTCGAGCAAACTCTGCTCGAGAAGCAAACGGGATTACGCGGACATTGCCAACCGAGGCAAAGCCGTCTTCTTTGATGGATGCAAACAGCAACAACAGCAACAGTTACAACAACAAGAACAGCAACAATCACAACAGCAACAATTACAAGAACAACAAGAACAGCAGAAACAGTTACAAGAACAACAGCAAAAATTACAGCAACAACAGCAGTTACAACAACAACAGTTAGAACAACAACGGCAACAACTGCTACGATTGCAGCAGCAGTTGACGATAACCAGTCAAAATCAAAGCTCTGAGAAGAGTTAGCAAGTGAATGAAAGACTAAGTCTTGGTCTAGAGTAAGTACTTACATAAGAAACTCTTTTGCCAGTGATATATTATTAGTGTGTGTTATGCGAGAAACGAAGTATTACAAGTCGAAATACTTAAATTTGTTTTTATTTTTGTATTTAAATGTATAATAAGTAGTTAGTGCTTACAAGGGGGCCCTATCAACTCGTCATCACCGATTTGGCCCAAATTTACAGTATATGTAGGGCTTGACTATAAATGAAAGTGACGCAAGCGGGAGGGCCAGATGGCCAAGCGTTAAAAATATTAAACGTGAAACAACTCATAACCCGCAATGTTAGCATAAATTTCAATGGCCGTTCAGCGCAGCGGTAAAAGCTCGGGTTCATAGTACGAGGATCGCTGGTTCGATTCCCCGTGTGGTACGCTTTTTTATTATTTACAATTTTTAAAGTGACTTTCTTTTATTATTATTTATTTTACATAAATGGTCCCTTTAAGAACACACGAAGCATTTTTTATGATTTCGAATCATTTTTGGCTTATAATAGGAGTTCCAGCAATGCTGGGTACTTCGAACCAGGGATTATTAGTTCCTGGAGCATAGAGTCGCCGCTGCACCCACAGGGTGTCAGACGCGGACCAAGAAGCCGGCGGATACCACTCAGACGCGCCTGGATTTTAGTCAGGCTTTTCTTTTACTATCCCGAAAAGCATCGGTGCCTCTTCTGCCAGTTCCGCCGTACCGATGATCTTCATCTCCGCCTTCACTGCCATTGAGGACTTTTATTATTATTATTTATTATTGTTTAACTTTTTAATTGTAATTATTAATTTGTCAATTTAATTATTTTATTAGTATTAATATTTATTATTAGTTTCTTTATAACTTCAACGGTTAATTCTTAAAATTGCTTTCTTTTATTATTACTATTATTGTTATTATTCTTTGTTTTATTTAATTTATCATTAAGGTCATTTTAAAAATTGCAAATAAAAAAAAAGCGTCCCCACGGGGAATCGAACCAGCGATCCTCGTACTATGAACCCCTCTTACCGCTGCGCTGACCGGCCATTGAAATTTACGCTAACATAGCGGGCTTATGAGTTGTTTAACATTTAATTTTTTATCGCTTGGCCATCTGGCTCTCCCGCTTGCGTCACTTTCATTTATAATCAAGCCCTACATATACTGTAAATTTGGGTCAAATCGGTGATGAAGAGTTGACAGGACCACCTTGTTAGATTAAATTTACACTTACCGTGCGATGAATTGCCACTTTACTTATTTCAATGTTTAAGTCTGAGACGGAATCTAGAGGAATTCTTTAGATTTTATTTTTTGTAACCGATTATTAAGAAAAGCTTTTGTAAAAAGTAACTAAGACTAGTTTAGTATTATCTAAATTCAGTTGTAGTGCTGTTGCTGTAGTATAATCTATTTTGCGTCTGTAATGGACCCCGCCATACACGCTACGGTCTACCGGAGAGGTTACATGTGCAGGTTTGCCTGCGCAGGTCAAGCGTTCGGAAGAAACTGCACAGGTCTATTCCCACACACGCTCCGGTCTACCTGCGCAGGCAAACCTGCAAAGGTAGACCTCTCCGGTGGACCGTTGTGTATATGGCGGGCATAACAGCACTCATATGCGTGCGGTTATGGTTCGCCGAGTGCGATACAATTTTCTCAATGTATATCGGCGATTTTTTCATTTAGAAATTGCATAAAAAAGGGCGCAAAATAGAAAACAAATACTATACAATACTCGTTCGTAAGGCGTTTTTCAGCACTTGCCCGTTAGAAAACTCCTCGCTACGCTCGACGTTTTCCAAGCTTGGACGCGTGCTGTAAAATCTCGCTTACTGAACTCGTCCTTTAATATACTATTGCAGTTCTAAATGCTGTTCGTTTCAAGTGTGTTCATTATACATTTACGTTGTATATAATATATAGTTTTGACATTGTTGTTAGTTTCACTAACTGGTATTAGGGTGCATTCCATTGGTTTTTATTTGAATTTTTCATTGTTGTATGAAACTTATTCCTAGATTGTTCACGTGTAGAATAAGAAAAGGAAACAAATGTGATATGTTTTTGATATTTTTTTTTTGTATAAAAGTTGTTTTTTTTTTAATTAAATATGAAAATATTTTTGGATATATTTGAAAATATTTTAGGATATTTTTTATTTTGTTATTGGGAATGGGGATCAGGGCCGGCGTGAACGGTGGGCGAACAGTGCGCATTCAAAGAGTTGAGTTGATATTTTGTCCGTAGGTCTGGGATTGGCATCTATTGGCGTGCGCAGTCGCCTGCGCCACATCTACTGCGACGGACACATTTAGCCGCTTACTTTCAATACGCCGAACGTAGACTACTACTCGTAACTAAAACTATTATTACAAGTCTAGGTAAATTATTTTTTAATCCACTCGCAATATTACCCCTAGATGTCTAGCCTAAAGACGAGTTTCTCGTTCCAGATCCCATCCCATGGGACGGATCCCTGTCACTGTCCCATCCCATGGGACGGATGCCTGTCACTGTCCCATCCCATCATATTTTCGTCCCACTGTCCCATCCCACAAACCTAAAATTTTCGTCCCATTCCATTCATCCCATCCCGGTCGCGTGACCCGTCCCATTCATCCCATTTTTCCCATAAAGCAGACTTTCTTTTCGGTTCAGACTTTCTTAACGATAATTCGTTCAAATTTGATTTGTCCGTAATTACTTTATCTGACAGTGAGTAATCCTTTTTCGTCGCAAACGGAATCGTAAGACGGAACTACCTCGTTATCACAGAAATCTCCTGGTCTGGATATAATATAGAAAATGTGCGTATTGGCACGATAAGCAATTAATTATGCACGAACTAGATTATCAAAACTTGTCCCACTCCGTCCCATAGAAATTTGTCGTCCCATCCCATTTCACGCAACGTTCATACGACTCATCCCATCCCATGGGACGATGGGATAGGATGGGATGGGTCGTTGGGATCCCATGTTCATCTCTAGTCTAGTCTTGAAAGAGACTGCTGAAGAAAATATATTAGTCGGTATGAAAAACATAAAGGAAAACGTGAGAAACAAGCAACAAAAGAACATCAAAAAGATGTTTTTAATAAATTTATAAAGAAATCTTCAATCATTTCACCATCATAAATCCTTTTGATGTTGATAACGAGAATTCTACAATACAAAATATAGAATTATCTGTTGAAATAATTAGAGAACACGAAGAACCTGATATATCATCTCATGAATGCAAAACATTCACATCTAGAAAACGTGAAAGTGAATCACAAAAGAAGAAAGAAATAGATGAATTATTTACCACTCATGACCCAGCCACGTGGCCAACAATATAAAACCATGCTAAGAGAACAATAATTGTTCAATGTGGTCCACCTTCTGCTTTAACTACAAATTATTATGACTACAAATGAAGAGATGTTTTTCCGCTACACATTATGTGAGAATAATGGCAAATGGAGACAAGCATTACAAAAGATGGCTTGTATATTCCAAATCTTCTGACAACATATTTTGTTTTTATTTCTGAAGTTATTTGCCTCTGATCACATTTGTTTAGCAGATAAGGGGTCTTCCGATTGTCGGCACGTAAGTGCACGATTGATATCTCATGTACGATTTACCGTACATATGCATGCTTTGTTGGACCCAAATGTTATGCAATTTAAGAACGAGCAATACAATTAATCAGTCTCGGCCAAAGCTAGTAAATCATGAAACACATAGATTGCATAATGTTTTAAGACGTATTGATGACGATGATTTAAGACGAGGCTATAAATAACTTTATTAATAAGCGAGGTAGATTAAATCTCATTTATATATTTTTACTTGTTACTATTCCCTAATTTACTATTTCAAGTACAGGACTTCTATGAAACGCTCTACGAAAGCAAAGTATCACCGAGTCAGCCACTGACAGCTCAAGGGCAAACACGACCACCTCTCGAAAACATCGGATCCGAAGAAATTTCGGATGTCATTCCAGAGGAAATAATGCTCGCTATACAATAACTTAAGAATAGAAGAGCCTCTGGAGAAGATGACATATTACCAGAGATGATCAAAAGTAACGACAAGGTACTTAGTGAAGTGCTGGCAATCCTATTCACAAAGTGCATCCTGGAAGGTAAAGTACCTGCATCATGGCATAACGCAGTAATCACCCCAATCCACAAAAAAGGGGATATCAAGAGGCTGGAAAACTACTGACCTATCAGTCTACTGTCGCATGTCTACAAGCTCTTCTCTCGGGTGCTAGTTAACAGACTTGACAGGAAGTTAGAATTCTTGCAACCCAGAGAACAGGCAGGCTTTCGCTCAGGCTTCAGCACCAATGACCACCTTCAAACTCTCAAAACAGTCGTGGAGAAATGCAATTAGTATAGGAAACCACTTATCCTAGCCTTCATCAACTACGAGAAAGCGTTCGACTCCATAGAGTGGTGGGCCATTGAGCAAGCTCTAGTTAAATACCATATCGATGAAAAGTACATACAGATCCTCAACTACCTGCATCAGAACGCAACTGCCTGTGTCTCCCTGCACAAAAAAAACCAACAAATTTCATCTAGAGAGGTGTCAGACAAGGGGACATAATGTATATTTCAACAGATGCAATGGGCAGAGAAGAGACTAATGATTGATGGAGAGAGAATGACCAATCTGAGGTTTGCTGTTGACCTGGACTGAGATGATGACGATGCTGGAGGATTTGAGAGTGGAATCCGTGAGGACGGGTCTTAAAATGAACATGGGGAAAACCAAGGTTATGACCAACATTGCAGAAAACACAGACTACCAGCTTCCAGTGGAGAAAGTACATATATTTGGTACATAAGGTTACACTGGGCTTTGAGAACCAGGAAGCGGAAGCCGAAAGGCGGATCACGCAGGGCTGGGTGGCGTTCGGTGCCAATAAGCAGATTCTACTTGGCAAAATATTCCTGGATCTCAAAGTGAAAGTCTTCGAGCAGTGTGTCATGTCCATGCTCACCTACGGTACAGAGACCATGACCCTTACACAGAAGTCGGCCGAGAAGTTCAGAGTCACGCAGAGGGGCATGGAGAGAGCGATGTTCGCGACCGGAAATGTAACGAATGGATCCGGAATAAGACCAAGTTGAGAGACGTCATGGCTATCATAGCAAGGAAAAAGTGGACATGGGCAGGACACATTGCGATAATGAACGAGAGTCGCTGGACGAGACGAGTGCTTGAATGGAGACCTAGACCGGTTACTCAAAGGCGCGGCAGACCACCGCAGCGCTGGATGGTCGATGGCACGGATGTCGAGACTGGATGAGACGGGGACAAGATCGCCAAGTGTGGAAGAAGAGGGAAGAGACCTATATCCAAAATTGTATCACCAAACGGCCATGATGATGATGATGATTCCTTAATTTATTTATTAAAAAAATGTTGACACTATTTCTATAATGAATTGATTATTTGAAATTAATGTATTAAACAAATTAAATGTGAATTTTTGAAGCACCTTTCATATGAGAGAAGGTTTTATTATTTTGCGCAGGGCCCCGCTTCATTGTTTTGCACAGGGCCCCGCAAAATATAGCGGCGGCCCTGGCCAGAGCTAAGAATTACTTGCATGATTTCAAAAGTAAGACATCGTGGGCGTTTTTGTTGCACAAATCCGCGTCTGCTGCGAATATAACGACACACATGAAGACCTCAACGGAGGTGGGGAAGAAGAAGGAAACCGTGAGGAAAATCAAGGTGTTAAAGTCGAAAATGGCGGATGAAATAATCCACTTCGGACCCAATTTCGATCGGAAGATCGAGGAGGGGTTAAAAGCCGCTCAGAAATACTTCCGAGGAAAATCAGCAAAGGGCATCGAAACACAACTATTAGCAGAAAGTAACAAACACATCGCCGAAGGTTTAGACGGATTATTCATTATTACATTAGATTTTTACCTATGTTAGAGATGTTTATATATTTATCATGACAATCATCCAAGGCGAATTCAACGCAAAAATCGAACAAACCGAAGAAGTTGAACATCTAAAACATATGATCGGACGACATGGACTAGGAAACACGAACGAGGCGGGACAAAAACTTGCCGAATTCTGTATCGAAAACAACCTGACCATTAAGGGGCCTACAGACGATCAACATGTTTGGTCAAATGCAGTGTTGAAGTGTTGGTTGATCGTTTGTAGGCAGGTTGTACACAACCTGCCTACAAATGTTCAACACTGCATTTGACCAACCATGTTGGACAACCATGTTGATCGTATGCAGGCCCCTTTACGAACAGCATATTTCTGTAGCACTAAAGGCGCCGATAAACGTGGATGTCTCCATCTTGAGTTTACGAGAATATAGTCTATTTGATTTCTGTAGCGCCCAGAAATCAAATAGACTATATTCTTGTAAACTCAAGATGGAGATCCAGCGTCAATTATGTTAAGACTCTACCAGGACTCGACTGCGGTAGCGACCATAAACTACTCAAGGTCCAAATCAGAATTCACATCAGAAATCGAAATAATGAAATTAGAAATAATTCCCATTACAATAATGTAATGGGAATAATATGGGTTGATATGGTTGATAATATGGGTTTACAAATCGATTTCTTGGAATATTGGGAGTATTTCTTCGACCATATCAGATGCTACGATTAAACAAATTTAGGTCATTAAAATTCAATAAAATGAAATCAGCAATAATTCCCATTAAAATAACGTAAGTTTACAAATCGACTTCGAACATTTCTTGGAATATTGGGTGTATTTCTTCGACCATATCAGACGATACGACGCTTCTTCCCCGTTTGGCGAACGCTCGGTTGTTGTACTCTCTTATTAGAGCACACGCGGCGAAACTCGCCAAGAAACTTCGATCTTCCGGAAAATGTTTCGCGAAAAACAAGAACACTGCCAGCGATCCCGCGAGGACGTCCCCTTGCCCGCAGCAGCGTCTCCCCGACCCGCCCAAATTCTCAAAAACAATATTTTTACTCTTAGAAACAACCGCGTCTTTGTTCCCTTTGATTAAAATCGTAACATTATTTCCCCAATTTGCCTTATTTATGAAGCAAGCCACGTCAGCCTGTGGTAATAAACCAGAATTATCCAATTTGAGCAGCAGAGACACTTCCATTACAATTCGGCGATAAAATAACGTCGCTATTAAAACGTTTCAATAAAGTCGGCTTTTGCGTGATTAAAAATATCCCATCATCATCAACAACCATCGGCTTCTTCTTCGCCTTCCAATAATTTATAATCAACTCGATGAGCGCGAAAGATTCCTCTTTGTGGCTCAATCCAGGCCCAATTAAAATATGGTCGAATTTATCCAACCATTCCTTAATGCTATCAAAGCCGTTTGGTTCCAGCAGCGGATGAACGATCAGATCCGGGCTGTAGCATTTCAAAGGAATCGCGGCTTCTCGCGTGCAAAACACGGGCACCAAATCCGCGCCGACTCTCAGAGCGCTGATGGCCGAGAAGTGCGGCGCGCCGGTGTATTCAAACGACCCGCCGAAAATTCCAACCTTGCCAGCTTGATCCTTGTATTTAGATCCCGAGATTAAAAATGTTGCGAGGCATTTAGACCGCTCCAGAAGTGTCGCTTGGAAGTCGAAGTCTTCCATGTTGCAGGCTTTCGCTGGACGCATTAAAACTTGAGGAGGTGTGAATGCCATTTATATTACGCGTCGTTATTTGGTGGAATGTTGGGAAAAACTTATATGACTAAAATTTTACATGTTCGCAACGTCAGTAGCATGAGAATCAAAAAATCAAAACGGAGAAGAAAACCCAGCGCTTACGATCTGACAAGATGGACCAATTCAGGCGAAAATTAGAAGATAACTTGAAAGCGCTCCCAGACAACACAAGTCAGATGCAGATTGAAGAACTGGCTGAAGAAAAAAACCAAAGAGTAAGTCCTACGCGAGTGTGCTAGAGAGGGTAAAAACAAGCAATGAATGACTGATGAAACCTGGAATGTAGTGAAGAGAAGAAAAACCATCAGGCAACAGGTGTAATAACCGAAGGACAGAATATCGAACTTCAAGCGCGAAATACTAAGACTATGTCGACGAGACAAAACGAACACCTCCGGGAACATGCAAAGAGATTGAAAGATTGGCAAACACGAACGGCACACGCGATCTATTCCAAAGAATCAAAGAAATCACGAGAGAGTTCAAACCAAGAACGCGGAAAATAGAAAACAAGGATGGGAAAGTGATAACCAACATCGACGACGCAGTACAGGTATGGCGACAGTACTGTGAAGACCTCTACGCGGATGAAGGTCATTGTCAGCGAGCAGTTCGTCTCCCACCCATCATACAAGTAGAACAGAAACCTGACATCTTAAAAGTTGAAGTTGAGCAAGCCTTCAACACGCTCAAGAAGAACAAAAGTACAGGGGAAGATGATATCAGTGGAGAAATGGTAAAACGTCTCTAAAAGGTGGACAAGCAAGTGGGCAAGCTGCAACAAGGTATGGCACTCAGGGCAATGGCCAACTGACTGGAACACATCTATCTTCATTCCACTGCACAAAAAGGGACCTAGCCAGAAATGCAGTAATTACAGAACTATCGCATTAATCTCCCACCCAAGCAAGGTCATGCTCAGAATTCTGCTACAACGATTCGGAAGCTTCTTGGACCGACAAATTCTACAGGAACAAACTAGATTCGTGGCTGGTAACGGCACTCGAGAGCAGATCATGAATGTATCGCAAATTATTGAAAAAGCCAGAGAATTTACAAAGCCCACATATCTATGCTTTCTCGACTACAGCAAAGCGTTCGACTGTGTAAACTGGCACCAATTATGAAATGCCCTCTGAGACATGGGAACCCCTCCCCACTTTGTCGTTCTGCTAAAAACTTTATATGACAGCAAAGGAATCATCAAGATCTAGATCATCAAGAAAACAGATATGACGAAACAAACCAAAGTTTGGAAAGACGACCACATAACGAAGGCTCGTCAACATACTGGTGTTTCCAATTACACTATAGCAGGGGTGGCGAACCTTTTTATGACGGCGTGCCATTTTTCTTAAGTTTTTACATTACGAAATGCTGAAGTGATTATCAGTATTAGTCAATATAATATAATACCGTATTAGTCTGAATATAATAAAATACCGCATTAGCCTGAATATGATGTTTGAATGTACCAAAAAGTCCATCCCGAAATAAGGGATCACAGTGTGATCCCTTTAATTACAGATCAATCTGTATTCAAAGCCAATTTTCAAGAAAAATTAAGACATCTTTTCCGACTCGATTATCAAGTTTCTTGGAAAGCCAACATGTTGGCAAACCGTCAATACGGTTTCTGGAAAAGTAGCACAACTGATACTGCTCTGTTGGATAGTGTTAATTTTATAATTATGACCTAGATCAAGGATTTGACTCTTTTGATAACAGCTCCTTCCACAAAAAGATATTTAGTCCTTGGCACAGACCAACAGTCCTTGTTTGACCACATCAACTTATTTTAGATCGAGAGGTCGTGCGTTCTAGCATTATCCGCCGCTTCGCGGCATGCAACACAATCTAAACTAGGTTAAACCAGCAGTCCTTGCTACTTATTTTTATCTCAAGAGTTAGAGGCGTCTCCAAGAACTGGTTCAAATTTTTCTTGCATCAAAGAGACCGAAAGGTAAATACTTGAAAATCTGAAAGTGAATTAAAGACCCAAGGCTCTCTAATGGGACCAACTCTATTCTTGATATTTATTAATGATCTGGCGCAAACAAATAATGTTCAATGCAATTATATTTTGTACGCTGGGGATACCAACATTTTAATATCTAAACCAGACATTAAACCATTTAATTAAAAGTAGCAATTTAAAATCAGAAACGGAAGGTGGATGATCTATACATCTTTAACACGGTGACGCCGGCACGTACCACCGGTGGTATACGCATGCCCGCTACGTCGGGCGGCATGAGCCACCGGTGGTACATGCTGTGCTGCCATTTCATTTTAATAACAATATCTTTCCCAGGTTTAACTGCTTTTTTAAAATTGTCAACAATTTCGTTCAGTATGTTTAAATTTATTATAAGACGATTAGCTGTCACAGCCGTGTAATTGTTGCTGAAATGCAGGTATTTTAGGATTCGCAGGAAACGATCTCGTGCCAACGTTTGTTGGATTTATATATTCGAAGACATTTTAGTTTTTGGCTAATACTACAACTGTGATATTCCTGTAATAAGCATAACCACAAGAAGCTTGCGTATTTATTGTAATGATACTGCTATACACGTTTGTTGATGTTTTCGATTTGTGTGTTCTTTTCCATGATTAGCGTCAGAGATCAGGCATTGAGTTTCATAGGGATCATTTTATAATCAACATTTGTTGCGAGCAACTCCTTAATGAATGCATATGGCGCATATAACCTTAGTGCATGTGGCACATTTACCACTAGATTCCATTTGTTCCCATGTTTCCCATTCTGCTATTTTGGGGTCAGCAGCCAATATTGAAGCTGTATTTAAAATGCACAAAAAGATATTACGAGCGATGTTCAATGTACATTCTCTTCAATCCTGACGGTCTTTGTTCATCAAGCACAATATTTTAAGGCTGCCCTGCTTCTCCCGCGTGCCATTACAAAATTACAACGTGTCAGGTGTGACACGCGTGCCATAGGTTCGCCACCGCTGCACTATACGGAATATGAATGAAGCCGAGGCAAGCACTCTGAAAACAGTAGATCGGCAGAAAATAGACACTTCCTAGATGTTGATTTAGAGAAGGCTACTAAGGATCAGGGGGTTCAAAGGGTAGTGCATGCGCAACCGCACGACAATCGCACAGGAAGAGATTGGAGCATAGCCTCTCCTACCCAAGTCCGACTCTCACCTCCACGTGGTGAACCCTGGTAACCTGAGCAACCAAGCTGGAGATGCGATAACCAATCCGTATGGAAAGCGCGGTCAGGGCCAACGAGAGCGGGTGAAATGGTCCTCCGAAAAGGGGGTTTTGCGATGGGCCAACAACTCATCCATAGAAAAAAAAGAAACCGTTACGAAACCACCAAACGTGCCCCGGACTGGACTGACTATTCGGCAACGACCACAGCAATGCACAAGGAAAGCGAAAGAAATTACGATGGGAACATGGAATGTAAGGAGCCTCTACCAGATAGGTGCACTAAAAGCCTTAACAAACGAAATGGAGAGATACAAACTCGACATAGTGGCACTACAGGAGACCAACTGGAGCGATAGCGGCATCATGGATATAGGAAAATATAGGATATGTAAGAGCAGTAATAATGGGAAGGCGCACAAGTTAGGAACAGGCTTCATACTCAAGAAAAGTGTAGGGAAGGATATTATGGACTTCCAAGCAGTAGATGACAGACTCTGCATGATCCGAATAAGAATGAAGCTCTTCAATCTGACAATAATTAACGTACATGCACCGAGCGAAGAGAAAACAGACGACGAAAAAGAGATCTTCTACGCAAAACTAGAAAGGCTATTCGATTCGACACACAACAACGACGTAAAGATGATCTTGGGGGATTTCAATGCTAAGATAGGGAAAGAAGACGTATACAGACCCACGATTGGAAAACACAGCCTACACGAAAATACTAACGACAATGGACAGAGACTAGTGGACCTAGCAGCATCTAGAAACCTTGTAGTCAGCAGTACGCTATTCCCACATAAAGACATCCACAAGATGACATGGAGATCACCAGACGGAAGGACACTCAATCAAATAGACCATGTCTTAATAAACACAAGATTTATATCCAGCATACAGGACGTCAGAAGCTGCAAAGGGGCAGACTGCAACTCGGACCATTACCTGGTGAGGATTAAATTAAAACAAAGGCTAGCCAACTCGAAAAAGCCAGCAAACAGCGGAATAGAAAAATGGGATGTGAAAAAACTGAACTTAACCAGGGTAAGGCAACGGTACGAAGAAAAGATCGCTGAAAAACTAGGAGTTTTGACGGAAAATCATAGTATTGAAGAACAATGGACGGAAATTGCAAAGGGGATTAAGGAATCGGCAGAGGAGGCGCTCGGGAAAGTCCATAGGAAAAAACGAAAACAATGGTTCGATGCAGAGTGTGAAGAAGCACGCGAGAAACAACAGAAAGCTAGGGCAGAGAATATGCAGAGACCCACGAGAGCCAAACAAGCTGAATACAACAAGCAAAGAAAGAAAGCATCCAAATTATTTCGGAAGAAGAAACGGGCCCATTTTAACGACCAGGTGGCACAGATAGGGCACCACCAAGAGAAACACGAAATTAGAGAATGCTACAAGATAGTGAACAACCTGCGAAATGGATTTCAGCCCAGAGCAACAATAATCAACAGTAAAGAGGGCACCTTACTGGCTGAAGAAAGTAAAGTGGTAGGTAGATGGGCGGAATATTTTAACGAACTCCTGAATACCTCACTACGAGTGGAATTAACCGGACAAACAACTGAAGACGACCCAATTCACACACCAGAAGTAAGAGATCTGAGAGAAGATAACGAACCATCACAAAGAGAAATAAGCGAGGCGATAAAGGCACTAAAGAACCACAAAGCACCGGGACCGGACATGATAACATCTGAAATGATCAAAATGGGAGGAGACGCTCTGAACTGTGCTTTACACCAGCTGATAGGAAGAATCTGGAGGACAGAAGAGATACCCGAGGAATGGCGGGAGGGGAAGATATGCCCTATCTACAAGAAAGGAAACAAACTGGAGTGCAAGAACTATCGTGGTATAACTCTTCTTAACACATCCTACAAGGTGCTGTCATGGATAATCGGACGAAGACTCCAACCGTACGCAGAGAGCATTATAGGACAGTATCAGACAGGTTTCCGGAAAGGAAAGTCGACGACTGATCAAATGTTTACCCTCAGACAAATACTAGAAAAGACATGGGAAATGAACATCAGCACATACCAGGTCTTCGTAGACTTTAAACAAGCGTATGATACTATCGATAGAAGAACACTCATGAAGACAATGGAAGAATTCGAGATACCACAAAAGATCATTAAATTGGTAAATTGTACGTTAAAAAAGACTTGGAACCAAGTCGGTATCCAAAAAACGACATCGCACAAGTTTGAAACCATTACAGGTCTGAGACAAGGAGACAGTCTATCACCCATATTATTCAACATCGCGCTCGAAAAAGCTATAAGGAAAGCTCAGATAGAATGCAACGGTACCATCTACAATAAATCCACGCAACTTTTGGGCTATGCTGACGACCTAAACATCATCGGTAGATCGCTAACGGCAATGAAAGATGCTTACGGTAAAATGGAGAAGAGAACCAAGGAGATAGGTCTGTCAATAAACAAGGATAAAACAAAAGTAATGATGGTAAGAGCGGGAGCGCCAGCACACGCAGTAAATAATCTGGATATGGGAGAGTACACTGTAGAAGTCGTCAACAACTTTAAATATCTGGGATCAACCGTCACGGATCAGAACGACGAAGGGGTGGAAGTACAACATAGAATCATGCAAGCCAACAGGGCATACTTCACTCTTAAATCCATCCTTAACTCGAAGCTAGCTAGCAGACAAACGAAGTGTAATATATATAAAGCAATCATACGACCCATCCTCACATATGGAAGCGAAGCATGGACGCTG
This sequence comes from Phosphuga atrata, assembly GCA_944588485.1. Lineage (NCBI taxonomy): Eukaryota > Metazoa > Arthropoda > Insecta > Coleoptera > Silphidae > Phosphuga > Phosphuga atrata. Next base: position 62,920,890 of record OX155900.1, read on the forward strand.
ACCCAGAAATCGGAAAAGATGCTGGAGATTTTTGAGCGAAAGATCCTGAGGAAAATTTATGGGGCAATTAACAGCGAAGGGGGCTGGAGAATTAGGATGAACTTCGAGCTATATCAGTTATACAAAAGCCCAGATGTGGTATCCCACATAAAACTAAGCAGGTTAAGATGGGCGGGACATGTGTGCCGGATGGCTCCAACAGCAGTGCCGAGACAAATACTCAGAGTGCCGGAAGGTAGAAGGAAAGCGGGCAGGCCAAGGGCGAGATGGGAGGAAAGTGTGAAAAGGGATGCGAGAAAGATGCTGGGGGTGCGGAACTGGCGGGCGGCGGCAGAGGAAAGGGAACGCTGGAGACAACGTTTGGTGGAGGCCAGGGCTCGCTTCGGGCTGTAGTGCCATTGGAGAGAGAGAGACTAAGGATCAGGGCATGGGATCATGGGACAGCGCATAGAACTAATCTATCTATACTGAAAGAACTCGACATTGGCATAAGACTATCAACCGTTATCAATCGACGAATACTTAAATTTTGGACACGTCAATCGCGGAACGGGTGACAAACTAGAAAAACTGGTCATCCAAGGGAAAATTGAAGGTATGCGACCTCGGGGACACTCCCCGAAACGCTGGATCGACCAGGTGCAAGAGATCACCGGGATACCACTACAAGAAAACATAAGAACGGCGGCAGACAGGGGTAAATGGAAGAAGAACGCTAACTCCGCTATGACATAATAAAACGCCCAGCATGGGATCACGACACTTCAACCATGAAGTAAACGAGTAGATGATATATATATATATATATATATATATATATATATATATATAATATATATATATATATATTTATATATATATATATATATATATATATATATATATATATATATATATATTATATATATATATATATATATATATATATATATATATATATATATATATAAAATTCTGTAAATTTATTTATGTTTAAGAAGGAACTCGAAACATTTTATTCCTTTAACAAGCACTGATATTGAAAGATAATTCTGTTTGTACTAGTTGTATCAATTACGCGGCGATATTGAAGCAACTTACTTGCTGTTTCAGGTTGTGTTATCGCAAAAAATCGAGTGGAAACTGCTTCTTTGTTGTATCGATGTGCTAGCGAAGCAAATTAATCCCTTTTCAGGTTGGACGGACTAAACTTGAACGGCTAGTTAAATGTAATTTGTATATTTGCAACCAGCAGGGAAAACAATTTCAGACACACTTTGAAATTTTCGATTCGCTTGATAAATAACGATTTTAAGAAAATACTCTACCTCGCATTTCCGACAGATTTCACGCTGTCATAACTTTTGAACGGCTCACCACATAGACTTTTAGCCTTCGCCAATCAATTCAGCGTCCCAAAATTAGTCGTAAAACGTATATAATATTCCCTAGGAAGCTTTTAGTTAAGAAATACCATCGACACGGGGAGTCTAGACCGCGCAAACAACGAAATGCGAGAAAATCGATTTTGTCAAAATAGTTATTTTTTGAGTTACTGCAAAATTTAAAAACGTTTCTGAAAGCATTTTTGCTGCTGATTACAGATATGTAAATTATATTTCGCTAGCTCTCTCCGTTCACTATCGCCTGCAAGAATTGAAGAAATTTTTAAGAAATTTCGGCGCTCGAGTAGAGATCTCGGAAAATCGTGAATTTCCTGCAGGCAATCTTAGTGTGTTAATAGGAAAATGACCTTCTGAAAACGATGCCGCAATGCGTTTTTGATTATCTACAACCGTTTCCGAGACATCTACTTAGCAAATCGAGAATCGGGTAAATTTTAGTTTGAAATTTTTCAACGAATTATTGAATCTTTGCAGACAATTTACACATCGAATTGTTCGTCTTGTCGTATAGTTTCTGTGTGCCGAAAGTGATTTCGCTGCTTTTTACCGTTCTCGAGCAAATCGAAAAAAACCGAAAAAGCACATATTTTTCCGAAGCATTTCCGACAGATATCACGCTGTGAAAAATTTTTTGGAATTTTTTTTCATGATTTTTTTTTGGTTACCCGAAGGAAAACGAAATGCTGGAAACGGTTTTCCAGTTTATTTCGCTCTAAAGTTACAAATAAACAAGTTTTATATATTTTTTCGCTCTACACCATCTCGCATTTCCGACTGATTTCAGGCTATGATAACTTTTGAATGGCTCACCACAGAGACTTCTAGTCTTCACCAATCGATTCAGCGTCCCAAAATTAGTAAGAAAAAGTATATAATATTCCCTAGGAAGCTTTCAGTTAAGAAATACCATCGACACGGGGAGTCTAGACCGCGGGAACGACGAAATGCGAGAAAATCTATTTTGTCAAAATAGTTATTTTTTGAGTTACAGCAAAATTTAAAAACGTTTCTAAAAGCATTTTTGCTACTGATTACAGATATGCAAATTATATTTCGCTAGCTCTTTCCGTTCACTATCGCCTGCAAGAATTGAAGAAATTTTTAAGAAATTTCGGTGCTCGAGTAGAGATCTCGGAAAGTTGTGAATTTTCAGTGGACAATCTTAGTTTATTAACAGGAAAATGACATTCTGAAAACGATGCCGCAGTCCGTTTTTGATTTTCCGCAACCGTTTCCGAGACATCTACTTCGCAAATGGAGAATCGGGTAAATTTCAGTTTGAAATTTCACGACTAATTATTGAATCTTAATAGACAATTTACACATCGACTTGTTCGTCTTGTCGTGTAGTTTCTTTGTGCCGAAAATGCTTTCGGTGCTTTTTACAGTTCTCGAGAAAATTGAAAAAAACCGAAAAGGCTCATATTTTTCGAACGAAATGATGGAAAATTTTTGTTGAAAAATTTTGTGGAAATTTTTTTGGTGATTGTTTTTTGGTTACCCGAATGAAATTGGTGTGCTGAAAACGGCTTTCTAGTTTATTTCGCTCTAAAGTTGCAAATAAATAAATTTTATATATTTTTTCGCTGTACACCATCTCGCATTTCCGACTGATTTGGCGCTGTCATAACTTTTGAACGGCTCACCATAGAGACTTCTAGTATTCACCATCGATTCAGCGTCCCATAATTAGTCTGAAATGTATATAATATTCCTTAGGAAGCTTTCATTTAAGAAATACCATCGATATGGGGAGTCTAGACCGCGGAAACGACGAAATGCGTGAAAATCGGTTTTGTCAAAATCGTTATTTTTTGAGTTACAGCAAAATTTAAAAACGTTTCTGATAGCATTTTTCCTGAGTACAGATATGCAATCTATATTTTGCTAGCTATATTCAATATCGCCTGCAAAAATTGAAGAAATTTCGGCGCTCGAATAGAGATTTCGTAAAAGTTGTGAATTTTCAGCGGACATTCTTAGTGTATTAAAAGGAAAATGACCTTCTGAAAACGATGTCGCAATCCGTTTTTGATTGTCAGCAACCGTTTCCAAGGCATCTATTTAGCAAATCGAGAATCGGGTAAATTTCAATTTGAAATTTCTGGACGAATTATTGAATCTTTACGGACAATTTACACATCGACTTGTTCGTCTTGTCGTGTAGTTTCCGTGTGCCGAAAATAATTTCGCTGCTTTACACGGTTATCGATAAAAACGAAAAAAACTGAAAAAGCACATAATTTTCAAACGAAAGTAGAGAATTTTTGTTGAAAATTTGTTTGTAAATTTTTTTCGTGATTTTTTTTTTTGATTACCCAAAGGAAAGCGAAGTGTTGAAAACGGTTTTATAGTTTATTGCGCTCTAAAGTAACAAATCCATCTTAAACCATCTCGCATTTCCGACTGGTTTCACGGTGTCATAACTTTTGAACGACTCACCACAGATACTTCTAGTCTTCAAGAATCGATTCAGAGTCCCAAAATTAGTTGGAAAAAGTATATAATATTCCCTAGGAAGCTTTCAGTTAAGAAATACCATCGACACGGGGAGTCTAGACCAGGGCTTCTTAAACTTTTTTGTATAGCGACCCCCTTCAAGCTTAGGAAATTTTAAACGACCCCCTCCTCCATATAATGAAATATATATTAACCGTAGATGTAGATGTAATATCGCACTATTTTACAATGTAAATAAAATAAGGATTAAAGAATACGTACCCATTCATTTCACATATATATAATTGGAAACGTTGACCGATATCCCGGTCGTAATAAAACACAATAAATAGAATGACATAAAACTATATTAATATTTATTCAATAGAAAAAATAAACTTTTGTAACAATTTTTTTATAAGAAAACATAAAACTATATCTATATATTCAATAGAAAAAATAAACTTTTGTAACAATTTTTTTAATAAAAACATATTATTAACATCAAACAATATTAATGTAACGGATGTGATTGTTTATTTTTACACAAATAATTAAATCTAGGCTCAATTTGAGTTAGTGCAGATCGTAATAAATTTTCAACGTTTATTAAAGTTGAACGGTATTTTGATTTTATGTAAGTTAATGTGGAAAAGGCTGATTCACATAAATATGTTGTACAAAATGGCAGTAATTTGTTCATTGCCATTTCCGATAGTAGCGGATATTCTGATTTGATTTTTATCCAAAATTCATGCACAGGCACTTGAGAAAATCTGAGTCGCAAGGTAGTATCACTTGTTAATTCGGCAAATTCTTCTAGTGCTTTTAAGTTTAAAAAATTAATTTCTTCCATTTCAATTGAAAATGGATTGCAAATCCATTGTTGTGTATCGATATCATTGGGAAAATACCTATGCATGTAAACTTCCATATCCTTCAAATGATTAACAATAATTTTTGTTATAGGAGTATCTTTTTTTGAAATATTGTTACTAATTATATACTCGTCAGTAAATGGAAACATTTCGAGCGATCCACTTTCCACTCTGTTCTTCCATATAAGAATTTTTTTAACAAAGGCCTCAAGTTTATTTTTTAACATAAACATATTAACGCAGACTCCCTGCATTGATAAATTCATATCATTGATTTTATCAAAAATATCTGCCAAATAGCATAGCTTGAGAAGCCATAAATTATCGTGAAAATAATCGGCCAAATTAGAATTTTGCTCTGTTAGAAATATAAGAACTTCATCTTTTAAAGTTAATAATCGTTTCAAACTTCGACCTCTTGATAGCCACCTAACTTCAGCATGTAGCAATAAACTTTTATAATCCGAATCCATATCAATGCACAAATTTTTAAACAATCGACTATTAAGTGCTCGACTTTTAATAAAGTTAATGATTTTGACTGCATCAAAAAACACAGTGTTTAATTCTGGTGCAATTTTTTTAACAACAAGTGCCTCTCGGTGAATCATACAATGTGTAAATGTAATATGATCATTTCCAGCTTTAACAAATGCTATAAAACCAAGATCTTGTCCGGTCATTGCTGCAGCACCGTCCGTGCACACACCAACACAATTTTTCCAATTAAATCCTTCTTTTTCAAAAAACTCATTTACTTTTTTATATATATCTTTTCCACGAGTATGACCTTCCAGAGGACGACTAAACAGTATATCTTCATGAATGCTTCCCTCATAAATATATCTTACAAAAAGTAACAACTGTGCCATTTTTGAAATGTCTGTCGACTCGTCCAGTTGTATTGCAAACTTTGAGCTGTCTTTAAGCCTCATAAGAAGCTGTTGAAATTGATCATTGCTAATGTCTGAAATTCTTTTGGACACAGTGTCATTTGATAATGGAATTTTACTAATTTCAGCAGCATACTGTTTTCCATGAACAATTTCAGACATTCTTATAGCTGCAGGTAGTAAAAGTTGCTCTCCAATAGTAAAAGGCTTTTTCGTTTTTGCTATCAAATACGAAACTTCATACGATGCCAATAGATATTTATCATTCAAAGTAACATACTTCTCCAAAGTGTTCTTTTCTTTATTTGATGTTTGCAAAAGACGCTCAAAATATTCTATTGGCTTTTTTGATAACGTTGCATGTTTAGTATTCAAATGTCGTTGCAGTTTTGACGGTTTCATGCTTTCTGCAGCCAAAACTTCTTTGCAAATTAAGCACACTGGTTGTTCTTCATTGTTGTGAGAAGAGCATGTGAAGCCATACTGTAAATATGATTCGTCATATTTTCTTTTTTTTGTTTTGCTAGAAGTCGGATTTGAAGCACTGCAACTTGGTTGTGACGGCGTGGCAGACTTATTAGTTGGAATTTTAATTAGCCATTTATCCATGATGGTTAAATAATAATAAATAATTAAACAAAATGTAGTTGAACTTTAACGTAATAATTAAAAACACCAACTGAAAATTACACAGTAAATTCACACATATCACTACGAAGACAAAGCTGAGTCCAAACTGAAGTACAAACAGAAAAATAACTACACTCGAATCTTTACCAGTGCAATGACAACAAATTACGATCAGATCAACCCCGACGCATGGCGTGTTCAAAGTGTGCAGCGCACAAAGGCACCGTATCACAAAGACGCCGAAAAAGAAGCTTTCATTTAATTTTTTTTATTATTCTTTTATAAAAATAATATGCCGATTCGCCTAGCCTAGCTTGATTATGCTTCCGTATTGTATCATCATCATCAATGGCGCTACAGCCCGAGTCGGGCCTTGGCCTCCTGAATGCTCCGTCTCCAGTTTTCTCGGTCCAATGACCGCGTCCTCCACGTTGCAAATTTCAGAAGCGATCTGCTGTCTTCGTCAATGGAATCCTCCCAGCGTTTTCTTGGTTTTCCGACTGGTCTTTTTCCTTCCGCTTTTCCTTTTTGTACTCGCTTGGGTATTCTTCCGTCTTCCATTCGCTGTACATGACCAGCCCACTGTAGCTTTCGGAGTTTGATGAGAGTGGAGACTTCTGGGTCCTCAAAAATAGCATACAATTCCTTATTGTACCGAATTCGCCATGCGCCTTGTTCTCTCACCGGTCCGAGGATTCGTCGCAATACCTTTCTTTCAAAAGAATTGACCATTTTTTCTGATGCCTGTATAAAGGTCCACGTTTCACTGCCATAGCAGAGTACAGGTCTTATTATTGTTTTGTAGATTCGCAGCTTCGTTTTTCTGTGCACGTCTTTACATTTGATTATAGGAAGTACCGAATAATATGTCTTGTTTGCTATCATTATGCGTCTTTTTATTTCGTTGATTTCATTGCCGTCTTTGGAGAGATTGGCTCCCAGATATATGAAATTGTCCACATTTTCTATGTTATAGTTTGCTATCGTTAGATTTTGTCTGATTGGCGTGTTTCTTCGTGATTGTACCATAACTTTCGTTTTGTTTTCATTTATGCGTAACCCTACTTCTAGTGCTGCCGTGTCAAGATTAACGAATACTTCCTTGGCGTCTAGTTTTGAGCGCGCCATTATGTTTATGTCATCTGCGTAAGCTACTATTTGGGTTGATTTAAATAATAGCGTCCCTCTGGTGTCAACAGGGAGTTTTCGTACGACATATTCCAAAGCCAGATTAAACAGTGTGGGTGCAAGGCCATCTCCTTGCTTCAGCCCTGAGAGCGTTAGGAAGCTTGTTGTCAGCTCGTTCTGGATTCTTACTTGGCATGTTGAGTTGGTCATTGTAAGCCTTGTCAGTCGAACGAGTTTCGCTGGTATTCCCAGTTCCAGCATTATCGTGTACAGTACACTTCTGTCGATACTGTCATAAGCTTGTTTAAAATCTACGAATATTTGGTGCACATCGATGTTATATTCCCAGCATTTCTCTAGCACCTGCTTTACTGAGAAAATTTGATCCGTAGTTGATCGTCCGGCTCTGAATCCTCCTTGGTATTCTCCAATTATATTTTCGGCATAGGGTTTAATTCGAGACTCAATGATCTTCGTCAAGATTTTATAGCATATGCACAGCAATGAAATCCCTCTATAGTTTTCGCAGCACAGTTTGTCACCCTTTTTGTATACCGGACATATAATGCTTTTTCGCCAATCGTCAGGTAGTGTTTCCTGTGTCCATATTTGTAGCAGCAAGGTGTGAATTTTTGTAGCTACGCATTCACCACCGCTCTTCAGGAGTTCGGCTGGAATGTCGTCTATGCCCGGCGCCTTGTTGTTTTTTAATTTGTTGAGGGCATCTTTTACTTCTTCTACTGTAGGGAGGCTCACTATATTTTCGTCAGTAGCTGCCTCGGTCAAGTTGTCAGTTACGGTAGTGGACGGTGGTGAATTCGGGTTAAGCAACTGTTGGAAATATTGCCCCCATCTCGTCTTTATCTCCTCTGTGCTGCTAATAATGCCTCCTGCAGCGTCCTTGCATAGGCTCGTACTTGGTTGAAACCCTCGTTTTTGGTTTTTAACTATTGCATATGCCGCTTTTGTGTTATTTGACTTAAAATGTTCGTCCATTTTGCATAGCTCGTCATTCAGGTACTTTCTTTTCTTCTTTCTACAAATTTTGTTTGCAGATCGTCTGAGTTCGTCAAATATGTCTCTCTTGGCTCTTGTCGGTCGTTCGGTGAATTGTTTGTAAGCTACATTCTTTTTGTCTATTGCATCTCAGCATTCATCATCGAACCAATCGTTTTTCTTTCGCCGGGACTGGTGGCCTATAACCTCCTCTGCGACCGACTTAATGCCATTTTTGATGGAGAGCCATAACTGCTCTATTGGCATTTCGTGATGGTTGGATATTTGGTCAAAATGTCTGTTTAAAGCTGATGCGTATGCGCCTGCGGTTGACTCGTCTTTCAGCTTCTCGATGTCGAATTTGAGTGTCGGTTGGAATTTTGCAGGTCTTCTGTTTGCGATTCGACACCGGAATGAGGCTTTGACCAAATAGTGGTCAGAGTCGCAGTTAGCCCCTCTGTAGGTTCTTACATCTAAGAGGCTGGAGGCTGCCCTTTTATCAATGAGAACGTGGTCTATCTGGTTATACGTACTTCCATCAGGTGACGCCCAGGTTCTTTTGTGAATGCTTCGATGCGGGAAGCACGTTGAGCTTACTATTACGTTTCTACTGCAGGCGAAATCAACTAGACGTTGGCCGTTGTCATTGTTAATGTCGTGGAGACTGTGCCCTCCGGTTGTTCCTCTTTGTGTCTCCTCCTTCCCAACCTTCGCGTTGAAGTCACCTAGTATGATCTTGATGTCATTTGAGGGCAATGAGTCATAAATTGATTCAAGATGACTATAGAACTCGTCCTTAGTGGCCTCGTCCTTATCCTCCGTTGGGGCGTGAACATTAATGAGCCAGATGTTGAAAAATGTTGTCTTTATGCGAAGTGCACACAATCTTTCGTTAATGGGTTTGAAGTTGGTAATATGCTGTTTAAAAGCTTTGCTGACGACAAAAGCTACTCCAAACTCACGGCTTCCCGATAGTTTTCCACTTTTAAATATTGTGTGCGACCTCATGTCGGTTATCTCGCTGCCAAGCCATTTAGTTTCCTGGAGTGCAATAACATCAATGTTAAATTTATCAACTTGTTCTAGGAGTGATTTTAGAGCTCCAGCTTTGAACAAGGATCGTACATTCCAGGTTCCGAAAGAGTGATCAAATTTCCGTTTGCCAGGTCGTTTCCGTTGAATCTGTCCAATCCGAGGCGAAGCATCAGGTTCCTTAACAAGTTTTTTTTTCCGGGAATAGGTTGTTAGCCCATCGCCCAACCCCCAATCTGGAGGCTCAGGTCTGTGTACTCAACCGCACAGACACGGCTTGACAATTTTCAGCTGGATGGGATATGTTGGAGTTCTCACAGCTATGCCGCGAGTCCAACTCTATCCGTCCTTAGCCTACTTCCTGAGACGCACTGGTGTTTCTGGCCATTCAGGGTGTCTACCCTCCTCCTTTCGCAAACCGGGCTTGGGACCGTCTATGGTGGAGTTCCGTATTGTATGTGTAAGCTGTAAGGCGACGCGGCGTCTGGGTACTTATAATCACTAACTTATCTTGCAAACACTGACGCCGGCGGCCAGACATCAATCGAGGAGCAAATCGAGGAGCGCGTTGTATTTATTATTTTAAATGCTACTTCCATATTTTCATTTATAGGCCCTACATAACAGTTTTGCATTGCCACTTTTTCAAAAAATAGTTATAATAAAACTACAATAGTATTTTGTATGATTTTTATTTGTATTTATATTTGTACGTAGTGTGTATACTAATTTTAAAATTTTATTTATAATGATTGAAAAGTATCAGATCTTTGCGACCCCCTTTCAGTAGTCTACCCACAGTTTAAGAAGCCCTGGTCTAGACCATGGAAACGACGAAATGCGAGAAAATAGATTTTGTCAAAATCGTTATTTTCTGAGTTACAGCAAAATTTAAAAACGTTTCTGAAAGCATTTTTGCTGCTGATTCCAAATATGCAAATTATATTTCGCTAGCTTTTTCACTATCGCCTACAAGAATTGTAGAATTTTTTAAGATATTTCGGCGCTCGACTAGAGATATCAGAAAGTTGTGAATTTCCAGCGAAAACTCTTAGTGTATCAATAGGAGCATGGCCTTCTGAAAACGATGCCGCAATCCTTTTTTGATTATCTGCAACCGTTTCCGAGACATCTACTTAGCAAATCCAGAATCGGGTAAATTTCAGTTTGAAATTCCACGACGAATTATTGAATCTTTCTAGACAATTTACACATCGACTTGTTCGTCTTGTCGAAAATGATTTCCCTGCTTTTTACCGTTCTCGAGAAAATCGAAAAAAACTGAAAAAGCACATATTTTTCGAACGAAATGATTTTTTTTGGTTACCCGAAGGAATTCGAAGTGCTGAAAACGATTTTCGAGTTTATTTCACTCTTAAATGACTAGTAATTGTAAAATCGCCTATATCTCGGAAATTTTGGGCATTTCAACGAAATAAATATTCAACAATACTGCAAGTTTATTTAAATACCTAAACACAACTTAAGCCAAAAAAGAAATAACCGGACACATAAATAAAGTATAAACAAAATATAAACTATGCCAAAGTTTTGCAGAATCCAACTTCCAAATCGACGACGACCTTCCCACTGCACTTCTTCCCGTCAATGTGTGCAATCGCTTCGTTAACGTCGTTCAGGAAAAACCTTTCACTAACGTGCGCCGAAATTAATTCCTCCCCCGCCATTTCCAACGTATCCGCAACGATTTGCCTGTAAAGCTTAAAATTTTGCTCCCTCAACGCCATCAACGACACCACCGTCAAAAAACAATGCGGCGGAGGCGTCGGCAAAATATTCCCCAACCTTGTCGATGCACAAATTATTTGACCATTTAAAGACACACTAAAATAAAAAAAAAATTCAAATAAGACAAAACCAATTCATTAATTCTCAATGGTGCTACAGTCCTAGTGGGACCTAGACCTTCTCCCCCAGCCTAAAAACCATAATTACCATTTTCCAATTTCTTGTAACATGAAATCCCCAACAGCATCGTAAATGACATCTGCTCCTTCATGGTTCAAACTTCGATTCAAGTCTTTCCGAAGGTCTTTGTGGAAATGCAGCGTGCTAAAAGCACCCTTCGACCTTGTGACATCAGAATTTGTTTCTGTATCCGTTACTGCAATCACCTGAAGCAAAAATCTAGAGCTTAATGTTATGTTAAACATCTTGCTTGCTAAAAGTTTATAAATTTACCTTTGCATGGTAAATCTGTGCAGCGACTTCCACAGCCGCAAGTCCGTTGCCACCAGTTGCTGCAGTCACCACAATCGTTTGGTTTTCCTTGATTGGAAACAACTTCCCAAACGTAAACAACGCTGTCGAATGCCCGAGCAAAATCACAGCTGCATCTTTTAAAGGCAAATTCGATGGAACTCTCCAAACATCTTTGGCATCAACCTGAAACAAATGCATATTAACCTTTCCGGAGCTGTACTACAAAAAATTACGTTTCAGGCCATCTGGGGTACCCAAAATACCCCGCTGGGCCACGGAAAGGTTAATAGTTTGTATGATTCGGATTTAATCAATAATATTCACTAAACATGCAGGGGAGCAAGGAAGGAGCCTCCACGCGTGCATTTTCTTCTGTATATGCAGAACATGCCGGCGCTCCCTGGTAACACTGTCCCACCAGACAGTGGCAAATCCTTCCACCATCCGAAATCACCAGACGCACAAAAGTAAACATATAATATTCAAATTTAATCTTACTATGCATTCTTCTGCTAATCCTCCGAATTTCTTCATATTTAGAGCGGCGACTCTATCTCCGATCACGAAATCACTTTTGACCCCCTCGTCGATCTCCAAGATTTCGCCAGTGAATTCAAGCCCAGGCACAAACGGCACCTTCTGCCGGTCGTCTCGAAAAGCCCGGATGTCCACCGAGTTCACAGTGCAATGTTCCACCTTTATCCGCACCTGGCCCTTACTCAAGCTCTGTCTTTCGAGCTTGTCAAGCTCAAGTTTGTCCCCAAGCTTCTTGAGCACCGCCGCTCTATATTTGGAGCCATGCCGAAGAAATTCCCGAGTAGTTGCTAGTTTTGTGACGCTTTGCAGAAACACTTTTGTTGGAAACATTTTGATTTCAGTCGGTTTTTTATTTGATTTGAAGGTTAAGTGTAACCTTCAATATTTTATTGACATGTGGTTATAGGCCACCAACACTACAAATGTGTTAAAAATAAATCAATTACGATTAAAGGAAGAAAGTAATTCGGACAAAACTAGACAGACAAGACTAACCAAATTCGACAGACAAGGGTAGACAGGCAAGACTAGACAGACAAGACTAGATGGACAAGACTAGACAAACAAGTTTAGTCAGATAACACTAGACAAGAATACACAGACAAGACTAGAGAAACAAGACTCAACGGACAAGACTAGACAGACAAGAGTGGACAGAAAATACTGAACATACAAGACTAGACTGACAATATTAGACAAACAAGATTCGACGGACATAACTAGACAGACAAGACTAGATAGAGAAAAAAGTAATTAGTATTTGACTGGATAGGCAAGACTAGATAGACAAGACTAGACAAACAAGACTAGACAGACAAAACTGGACATATAAGACATGACGGACAATACTCTCACTAAATCCCCTATTATACTTTAGCTTTTAGTATGCGCCACCCCGGTATCGCATATTTTGCAATCATTCATTGTGGGCAGCCCGGACGGGTAATAAAAACCGACCTAGTTTTGTCGCCTCCCCGACCAGGATTCGAACCCGGGTCTTCCGCATTGGAAGGCGGGTATATTCTCAATTGCACTACCAATACCAGACGAACAATACTAGATAGGAAAGACTGGACGGATAAGAAAAGATAGAAAGACTAGATAGACAAGACTAGACAGACAAGACTAGACAGACAAGACCAGACGGACAAGACTAGACAGACAAGGCTAGACAGACAAGACTAGACAGACATAACTAGACAGACAAGACTAGACAGACAAGTCTAAACAGACAAGACTAGGCATATAAGACTTGACGGACAAGACTCACTAAATCCCCTATTCCACTTCGGCTTTTAGTATGCGCTATATATCTTGACTGTTTGACATTGAAAGAAACCTTGTCAAATTTGGAACGCGAAGACCGTTTTCGAATAAATTATAATTTTCTCGCAAGAAAATGCGGCGATTCTCACAACTGGTCTCCTTCTGGATGCCCGACCAGTAACAAAACACCTTCTACCTGGCATATCATAAACTACTTCGCGTGCAGAACCTACGAGACCGTGTTCCCGGAGCTGGTGAAGGACCTGCAGACGGCTAACTCCTCCCTGGATCTTAGTCGTGCCAAGAAAAATCCACGAGAATATCAAGAGATTGTAGTATTGAGTTGTTTCTCGATTTGAATCTACCGATCAAGCGAAAAATCGGCAGTTTTGAGATCGTCAGAGTGATGCGGGCTTATCACGGCATGTTCTTAAAGGACTTCACCATCGGAGATTTGAGGTTCTGTGACGATTTCTACCGACAATCCGTCCAAGGTTTGTCGATACTTTCCACGTATCGTTTCGCGTGTCTAAGTTTGGACGTGTCCGGGGCACACGGCGGCCTCAAGCTCTGGTCCGTGAACTACGAACCCGACGGCCTCAAAGCCATTAATTATTAAACATCTGACGCACAGCCGCACGAACACGCGAACATTCTCACCATTCCTCCCCTAATCCCTTCGGTTTCAGACTGCGTCCGCGAAGTCATCGAATCAGATCTGCACTGTAACTCGGACATTATCGGAAATATTCAACAGGTTTTGACTGGTGATGCTTTAAGGGATATTGATGTCGGGGGTACGATGGCGGGACCCAAGGCTGCGATAAATGTGTTGCTGCAGTTTCTGGAGAAAGGCTATGGCGAGAAAGTCGGGCCGCACGCGAGTCTCGAGGATAAAACTTCTATTGTTCAGGGTTTAGGAAAATTAGGTTCACAAATAGCGTTAACGCTGACCGATCTCGGCGCAATTTGCGTGGGCGTCATGGAATACGACTCGACGCTTTACGACGAGGGAGGAATCTGCGTGAAGAGCCTCTTGAATCACATAACAAAATACGGTTCGATGTACAATTTCTCCGAGAAGATGAAAGGACGACCGTAAGAAACTCTTCGGCGAGAAGTGCGACCTGCTGGTGCTGGCCGCGGTGGACAAAGCTCTGTCCTGCCACAAAGCGGACAAACTGCGAGCTCGAGTCGTCGTCGAGGCGTGCAACGGACCCATGATGCCCACGGCGGATAAAATCCTGCTTGGGAAGGAGACACTCATCATTCCCAGCATCATAGACAAGACTAGACAGACAAGACTAGACAGACAAGACTAGACAGACAAGACTAGACAGACAAGACTAGACAGACAAGACTAGATAGACAAGACTAGACAGACAAGACTAGACAGACAAGACTAGACAGACAAAACTAGACAGACAAGACTAGACAGACAAGACTAGACAGACAAGACTAGACAGACAAGACTAGACAGACAAGACTAGACAGACAAGACTAGACAGACAAGACTAGATAGACAAGACTAGACAGACAAGACTAGACAGACAAGACTAGACAGACAAGACTAGACAGACAAGACTAGACAGACAAGACTAGACAGACAAGACTAGACAGACAAGACTAGACAGACAAGACTAGACAGACAAGACTAGACAGACAAGACTAGACGGACAAGACTAGACAGACAAGACTAGACAGACAAGACTAGACAGACAAGACTAGACAGACAAGACTAGACAGACAAGACTAGACAGACAAGACTAGACAGGCAAGACTAGACAGACAAGACTAGACAGACAAGACTAGACAGACAAGACTAGACAGACTAGACTAGACAGACAAGACTAGACAGACAAGACTAGACAGACAAGACTAGACAGACAAGACTAGACAGACAAGACTTGACAGACAAGACTAGACAGACAAGACTAGACAGACAAGACTAGACAGACAAGACTAGACAGACAAGACTAGACAGACAAGACTAGACAGACAAGACTAGACAGACAAGACTAGACAGACAAGACTAGACAGACAAGACTAGACAGACAAGACTAGACAGACAAGACTAGACAGACAAGACTAGACAGACAAGACTAGACAGACAAGACTAGACAGACAAGACTAGACAAACAAGACTAGAGAGACAAGACTAGACAGACAAGACTAGACAGACAAGACTAGACAGACAAGACTAGACAGACAAGACTAGAGAGACAAGACTAGACAGACAAGACTAGACAGACAAGACTAGACAGACAAGACTAGACAGACAAGACTAGACAGACAAGACTAGACAGACAAGACTAGAGAGCAGACAAGACTAGACAGACAAGACTAGACAGACAAGACTAGACAGACAAGACTAGACAGACAAGACTAGACAGACAAGACTAGACAGACAAGACTAGACAGACAAGACTAGACAGACAAGACTAGACAGACAAGACTAGACAGACAAGACTAGACAGACAAGACTAGACAGACAAGACTAGACAGACAAGACTAGACAGACAAGACTAGACAGACAAGACTAGACAGACAAGACTAGACAGACAAGACTAGACAGACAAGACTAGACAGACAAGACTAGACAGACAAGACTAGACACAAGACTAGACAGACAAGACTAGACAGACAAGACTAGACAGACAAGACTAGACAGACAAGACTAGACAGACAAGACTAGACAGACAAGACTAGACAGACAAGACTAGACAGACAAGACTAGACAGACAAGACTAGACAGACAAGACTAGACAGACAAGACTAGACAGACAAGACTAGACAGACAAGACTAGACAGACAAGACTAGACAGACAAGACTAGACAGACAAGACTAGACAGACAAGACTAGACAGACAAGACTAGACAGACAAGACTAGACAGACAAGACTAGACAGACAAGACTAGACAGACAAGACTAGACAGACAAGACTAGACAGACAAGACTAGACAGACAAGACTAGACAGACAAGACTAGACAGACAAGACTAGACAGACAAGACTAGACAGACAAGACTAGACAGACAAGACTAGACAGACAAGACTAGACAGACAAGACTAGACAGACAAGACTAGACAGACAAGACTAGACAGACAAGACTAGACAGACAAGACTAGACAGACAAGACTAGACAGACAAGACTAGACAGACAAGACTAGACAGACAAGACTAGACAGACAAGACTAGACAGACAAGACTAGACAGACAAGACTAGACAGACAAGACTAGACAGACAAGACTAGACAGACAAGACTAGACAGACAAGACTAGACAGACAAGACTAGACAGACAAGACTAGACAGACAAGACTAGACAGACAAGACTAGACAGACAAGACTAGACAGACAAGACTAGACAGACAAGACTAGACAGACAAGACTAGACAGACAAGACTAGACAGACAAGACTAGACAGACAAGACTAGACAGACAAGACTAGACAGACAAGACTAGACAGACAAGACTAGACAGACAAGACTAGACAGACAAGACTAGACAGACAAGACTAGACAGACAAGACTAGACAGACAAGACTAGACAGACAAGACTAGACAGACAAGACTAGACAGACAAGACTAGACAGACAAGACTAGACAGACAAGACTAGACAGACAAGACTAGACAGACAATACTAGACAGACAAGACTAGACAGACAAGACTAGACAGACAAGACTAGACAGACAAGAATAGACAGACAAGACTAGACAGACAAGACTAGACAGACAAGACTAGACAGACAAGACTAGACAGACAAGACTAGACAGACAAGACTAGACAGACAAGACTAGACAGACAAGACTAGACAGACAAGACTAGACAGACTAGACAGACAAGACTAGACAGAGAAGACTAGACAGACAAGACTAGACAGACAAGACTAGACAGACAAGACTAGACAGACAAGACTAGACAGACAGGACTAGACAGACAAGACTAGACAGACAAGACTAGACAGACCAGACTAGACAGACAAGACTAGACAGACAAGACTAGACAGACAGGACTAGACAGAGAAGACTAGACAGACAAGACTAGACAGACAAGACTAGACAGACAATACTAGACAGACAAGACTAGACAGACAGGACTAGACAGACAAGACTAGACAGACAAGACTAGACAGACCAGACTAGACAGACAAGACTAGACAGACAAGACTAGACAGACAGGACTAGACAGACAAGACTAGACAGACAAGACTAGACAGACCAGACTAGACAGACAAGACTAGACAGAGAAGACTAGACAGACAAAACTAGACAGACAAGACTAGACAGACAAGACTAGACAGACAAGACTAGACAGACAGGACTAGACAGACAAGACTAGACAGACAAGACTAGACAGACCAGACTAGACAGACAAGACTAGACAGACAAGACTAGACAGACAAGACTAGACAGACAAGACTAGACAGACAAGACTAGACAGACAAGACTAGACAGACAAGACTAGACAGACAAGACTAGACAGACAGGACTAGACAGACAAGACTAGACAGACAAGACTAGACAGACCAGACTAGACAGACAAGAATAGACAGACAAGACTAGACAGACAGGACTAGACAGACAGGACTAGACAGACAAGACTAGACAGACAAGACTAGACAGACAAGACTAGACAGACAGGACTAGACAGACAAGACTAGACAGACAAGAATAGACAGACAAGACTAGGCAAACAAGACTAGACAGACAAGACTAGACAAACAGGACTAGACAGACAAGACAAGACAGACAAGACTACACAGGCAAGACTAGGCAGACAGGACTATACAGACAAGACAAGACAGACAAGACTAGACAGACAAGACTAGACAGACAAGACTAAACAGACAAGACTAGACAGACAAGACTAGACAGACAAGACTAGACAGACAAGACTAGACAGGCAAGACTAGACAGACAAGACTAGACAGACAAGACTAGACAGACAAGACCAGACAGACAAGACTGGAGACAAACGTATCTTATATGGAATATTTTTTTTTGTAAATAAATGTGATTGCTTAACGCGTTTGTTTCTTAATGTGCAGTCAACCGATGTAATTATCATAATAGAAAGGTCCCATGCCGCACCAATTACAAAACCATAACAGCAATGATTTAAGTCCAATCATCATCCGGCTCGATTGTAGCCGGTCAATCAGATGAAAAATGGGCCAGCTTTGCGAAGGAGTGTAAATCCAAGATGCATTTTATTCAAGAAATGTCATTAATTGTAACGTTAATTCAAATTTCCTCTGCAGAAGTCAAAAGTGAATTTTAGTTTTACGTGGCATTCACACATGCATATTGTTAGGCGACGTATATAGACAGACCTTTTTACGGTTAATTAAGCATATGCGCATCCGCCAAGTTTGAAAGGCGGGAATATGAAATTTTGGGCAAATAATAAGGTTATTCGTCAAAAAAATCGTGCAAAACATAGCGGAAATTGACGCATGTGCACAAAAAAATTTCAACTATGAAAAGGTCTATTGATCAATTTTTAGAAAATTCTTACGTTATTTCCGTCATAAAAAGATCTGAGTTGGTAGATTTGTAGATTTCGGTGGTAACTTGTACTGCGACCTTCAACGATTTATTGTACTGTACCCTCTTCCTCTAATCGTTGGTATACTTACGCGTTTGCGGCGCCTCTTCTAGTCCTCGATATCTGAGTTACTCTCGAGTCGCGCCTAAAGTAATTTTACCTCAATTTTTCAATGTTGAGAAATGTTGGAACTCTTAACTGACAAATCGGAAATGACGATGACTGACGGAAATTAGGTTAGGTTAAGTCATACCTACATAGATGTCGCTCTATCTGTGTAAATAGCTTAACCTAACCTTCTTCTCGTCAATCAAAGTCATTTCCTATAGACCTCTTCATAGTTGAAATTTTTTTGTGCACATGTGTCAATTTCCGCTATGTTATACGTCAAAAAATGACTAAACATTTTGACGTATAACCTTATAATTTGCTTGAAATATATTGCCTATAATATATTGGCTGAATAACCGTTAAAAGGTCTATTGAAAAAGATCTGATTTAGTTCCAAGTCGCGCCTAAAGAAGTTTTACTTCGAAAGAAACGAATTTCTCCATAAACAGAATTTTCGTAAATTTCACAGACGTTTTCAACTCGCGTCAATATCTCACATATACTAGCCTTACAGAAAACGTATAAATTTCACAAAATTCACTGTCTAGGTACTTTTTATATCTCTTTTCCCTTAGATGGATCATTTTGTACCACTTTCACCTACATGACAAAACTATGACCTACCGATTAGCTTACAACCGATTAAGTTTCGATTCCACAACAGGATTTTTTCTTAACCACGTCTTCTACACTTCCGCTAGCTTCGCTCGAGAAAACTTAATTATGAAACCATTCCCATTGCGGGATTACGATGAACTTAACGTGACGAGATGACACGCGATTAAAACCTAAAACACATTGTTTTATATGCGGCTGATTACGATCGACGTAATTTGAAGTATCCGAACATAAACATAATGTCAGTGTAATTACTCACTCGGGCTTGATACACAGATGTATTGTTCCACAAAAACTTTCCGAATAAATTTCCTTTCAAATCGAATTTACACGTTCATCAACCACAACAAATATTTACAATAACTAGCTCACATAAATAGCGACATAAGTAGCCGAAGCTAAACAGGAATAATGAATCTAAGTTTGTCTAGTACAGACAATACAGACTATAACAGATACAAGTATTGCTATACCAGATGACAGACAAGATATAGATAAGACAGGTATAAACAGAGAGGCTAGACTAATACAAACAGTCTTTATTTTCTAGTCCACTTTCTTTTATTTGGCTTTAGATCTAATCTTGTTAGACTAATAATGTTTTATGTAAATGGGTTAAGTGTGTATTATGTAAACTTATTATGGACAAATTGCATGGGAAATTTCAGATTTTTTAGGACTGCGTTAATAAGTGCAATATCTATTATTAGATCTATTATCAAATCTCAATTAAAGCAACAATTTGTCGCGGAACGTTTCTCGTTCGCAATTAGTTTGCGAAATGTTTCGATTCGGAACTTATTTGAAGGGAAAAACGAAATTTTTTTTGGACGAAATAATGTTTTGCCGAGTGGGAAAGTTCGCAATATATAAGTTTCGTTGTGTAATTAGAGCGAAATAATATTAATTGAGTAAAATAATTGCCAGTAACTTTTAACAAAAAGTGAAGAAGAATGGCAGAGAAATTTACGACCTTGATGGGGACAGACAGTCCATCCTTCAAGGAGACGAAGTAAGAAATACACAAAATGAAAGGAAACGGGGTACCGGGGATAGATGGAATACCAGCTGAGGTATACGGACTAGGTGGACAACACCTAATGCAACAAATACACTACCTGATAGTAAAAATCTGGGAAGAAGAGACGCTCCCTGATGAAAACAGCAATAATCATCCCCATCCATAAAAATGGAGACAAACTAAAGTGCGATAACTACTGTGGAATTAGTATAAATATCTGACAACATTCATTCAGACGTTTCACATCAGTCGCCGACAATTCCCATCGTCGCCCAAAATTACACGTGGCGTGAAACCGACAACTTCCTCACCATCCACGTTCCGCTTCACAGCATCCATAAATCCAAAGTGAATTTGTTGACAACTTGGCGACAATTTGGCGACTTACATTAAAGCCTCATTCCAACCATTCTTCTTCGAAATCTTCCCAAAACACGAAATCTTTCCGAAGGAAAGCAAATGCACGCTGAACGAAAAAGAAATTGTGTACCAGTTGGAGAAAGTGAATCCAGGAAAATGGGAGAAGTTGGAGAAAGTTTTAAATAAGGCCGAGAAGAAGGACATTAGGAGGAAAGCCCGGGAAGAGGAAGAGGAACGGTTGAAGACTGAAGAATAAGAAAGGAAAACTTGGAAAGAAGTTTTGAAAAAAAGGCGTTTTTGAAGCTGTAAGGATTGACACAAAAATACGAAACCAAATTGATGCTATAAGGAACGAGGAGAAGATAAAGGCGTTGGGCGATGTTAATGCGTGGAGGAAGGATGTGGTGAACAAAGCGAGGATAGGCTACAAGGGAGTCACTGATGTTTTGATTGAGCCCAAAGGGAAACCAGAAGCAGAGAATGTGTATAAAGAACAGAAAAGTGAGAAAATCTCCTACAGAAATAGCTTAGTTCCAAGGAAGACCAAACCGAAATTTTTTAAATAAGAAAATAATTCAGTTTGTCAAAATAAGTCGTTTGATGCCAATAAATCAGTTCCTCTTCCTAGGTGTAGTCAAGTTATTGAAGTTGAGTTTACTAAAAGAGTTTTACCAACACCAAAACGAGAGTCTCAAGCGGTGGAAGAAACCGAATGGTTGAAGAAACAAGCCGAGGCTAGAAGATCGGTCGGTTTTGTCAGCGAAGATTTAAGGGATGAAGAGAAGAATCCTCAATATTTACTACTTATCATATTTACAAAGGCGACGAATTCCTCAAGAACTCCAACTATCTTGGCGCAATCAGTGCCTATACCTTTGGAATTGAACGCAGTCCCAAATTTGTTGACCTATATGTAGAAGAGATCTGAAGCTCATTTTAAAATTGGCAATTATAATAAGACTGTGAATGATTGTTCGATTCAATGAAGGCTTTGGAATTAATGCAACCTGTTGTGTATGCGAATTTAAATCATAGGGCAATTTGCATCGGACGTAGGGGCTGCGCCCTACATAAAATGGGGATGAAATGACAAGCAATCGATGAATTGAGAGCTTCCTTGCAGTTGGAAGGTAATCCTGAATTTGGTAAATATTTGTATATGATATTAGATGAGAAGGATGAGGAAGTAAAGGAGGACCAGGAAGAAAGTAATGAAAATCAAAATGGGTACAGTTATAAGTCGATATAGTACATAGACGTTTTGTGTAAAAATAAAAACTTTATAAAATGCAAAATACTAACGTATATCTTTAATGCACGACTACAGCCGTACGCAGAAAAACTGATAGGGGAATAGCAAGTAGGCTTCAGGAGAGGAAGATCGACGGTGGACCAGATCTTTACAGTGAAGCAAATTTTGAAGAAAGCATGGGAATACGACATTGATGTGCACAACTTCTTCATTGATTATAAGCAGACTTACGATTCGATCGACCGCAACAACCTCTACCAAATTCTACAGCAGCTGAAGATACCAACTAAACTGGTGAAAATGATAAAGATCACAATGTGCAAAACTGAAGCCGTGGTGCGGGTCCAAAACCAACTCACAGACCCCATTGTCCTTATATCATAACTCCATCACGGTCCTCATGCAAAATAATGAAAGGGTTGATACAAGGGGTTGGGCTAGCACCCACACTCTTCAACCTAGTGCTGGAATTTGTTATAAGACGTTTGGGTGTTCGTAGGTTAGGTTAGAGTGCAACTAGAGGCATATTCCGATGACATAAATATTATGAGCAGAAGGGCCGACGAAGAGCAGAGGACCTATGCCCAACTAAAAGCAGCTTCCAAAGATAGCGGCCTCAGCAGCAATACATGCAGAACAAAGGTTATGGCACACCGAAGAAAGCGCGGGTCAGAATTACAATTGCCAGACAACATCGAGGATGTCAACAAATTTATATATCTGGGTGTGAGAATCAACAAAGATGGTACCGAAGACGGAGAAGTAAGACGCAGAGTCATAGCAGCAAATAAGGCGCATTATGCAATGGCGGAAATATTAAGATTTAATAGTGTGTACCGCAAGAACAAGCTTAGAATATACAATGCAATAATTCTGCCAATCGCATGCGATTGTAGCGAAACATGGACTATGACCGAAAAAAACAAGGACGCAATGGACATATTTGAGCGCAAAGTGATAGGTAGGATTCTAGGCGTGGTAACGGTACAATACAATAATGTGCTATAGGGCGTGGAGAAAAACAGCAAAGGACAGGCAAGAATGGAGAAAAGAAATACAGGAGGGCCCAATTTGTGCTGTAGCGCCATATGAAGAAATTTTTTTTGCAAATAGCTAATATTGAAGCTAATATTTATTTTCCATTTATTTTTTCTTTTATTTTCCCAATAAAAATATTCGTAATTAATTGTTTAATTGCATTGGTGTTAGCCGTTTGGAATTCGGCTAATGATTTAAGAAACCGAAAATTTGGTTTTGTAATTTGCGAATTCGATTAATAACAAAATGGAACGGCATCACGCCATTTGGTAAATGGAACGTAAAAAAATATTTTCATTTCTTGAAATAATCAAAGGATTAAATAAACTAAACCTACATTAGAACCGTAGACTAAAAACCGCGAAGATAAACTTCGGCCCCGAGGCAGAGAACTAAGTTTATCCGGTGTGTTTAGACTTGTCTGGCATTGCTAGACTAAGTAAGCAAATTTAAATTATATAAATTATGCAAATTTAATTGCGAAAGTAATTGATTTTATATAAGAATTTCGAATTGAAAGTTTTAGCAAGGTCGATTAGTATCAAACAAGTAATAGCGTGAAGAACAAACCTTAAAAAATGGATTTCGGTCGAAAAATATTAATTTTATGCAGAAATAGCTCTTACACAATATCTGCCAGGCTGCATGAACGATATTTTATACGGGGTGTTAGGTAAACATGCGGCAAAAATTCAAGAGGTTCAGTGGCGGCTCGAGGATGATGTTTGTGGGTGGGCTGGAAAACATTATAATAAAAAGTATTTCTACAGCAGCTGAAGATACCAACTAAACTGGTGAAAATGATAAAGATCACAATGTGCAAAACTGAAGCCGTGGTGCGGGTCCAAAACCAACTCACAGACCCCATTGTCCTTATATCATAACTCCATCACGGTCCTCATGCAAAATAATGAAAGGGTTGATACAAGGGGTTGGGCTAGCACCCACACTCTTCAACCTAGTGCTGGAATTTGTTATAAGACGTTTGGGTGTTCGTAGGTTAGGTTAGAGTGCAACTAGAGGCATATTCCGATGACATAAATATTATGAGCAGAAGGGCCGACGAAGAGCAGAGGACCTATGCCCAACTAAAAGCAGCTTCCAAAGATAGCGGCCTCAGCAGCAATACATGCAGAACAAAGGTTATGGCACACCGAAGAAAGCGCGGGTCAGAATTACAATTGCCAGACAACATCGAGGATGTCAACAAATTTATATATCTGGGTGTGAGAATCAACAAAGATGGTACCGAAGACGGAGAAGTAAGACGCAGAGTCATAGCAGCAAATAAGGCGCATTATGCAATGGCGGAAATATTAAGATTTAATAGTGTGTACCGCAAGAACAAGCTTAGAATATACAATGCAATAATTCTGCCAATCGCATGCGATTGTAGCGAAACATGGACTATGACCGAAAAAAACAAGGACGCAATGGACATATTTGAGCGCAAAGTGATAGGTAGGATTCTAGGCGTGGTAACGGTACAATACAATAATGTGCTATACCAGATATATCAAGAACCACTGATTTCTACATTCATCAGACTTCAAAGACTAAGATGGCGGTTGTCTAAGACTAAGGCTGTTGTCGTTGTCGTAGGATGAACGACAGCCGTCCACCAGTAAGAGCACTGAACGCAAAACTGCAAGGCATGCGGCCGGTAGGGAGGCCAAGAAAGCAGTGGGAGGAAGAGACGCGGGAAGACGCATACCAAGTACTCGGAGTAAGGGCGTGGAGAAAAACAGCAAAGGACAGGCAAGAATGGAGAAAAGAAATACAGGAGGGCCCAATTTGTGCTGTAGCGCCATATGAAGAAATTTTTTTTGCAAATAGCTAATATTGAAGCTAATATTTATTTTCCATTTATTTTTTCTTTTATTTTCCCAATAAAAATATTCGTAATTAATTGTTTAATTGCATTGGTGTTAGCCGTTTGGAATTCGGCTAATGATTTAAGAAACCGAAAATTTGGTTTTGTAATTTGCGAATTCGATTAATAACAAAATGGAACGGCATCACGCCATTTGGTAAATGGAACGTAAAAAAATATTTTCATTTCTTGAAATAATCAAAGGATTAAATAAACTAAACCTACATTAGAACCGTAGACTAAAAACCGCGAAGATAAACTTCGGCCCCGAGGCAGAGAACTAAGTTTATCCGGTGTGTTTAGACTTGTCTGGCAATGCTAGACTAAGTAAGCAAATTTAAATTATATAAATTATGCAAATTTAATTGCGAAAGTAATTGATTTTATATAAGAATTTCGAATTGAAAGTTTTAGCAAGGTCGATTAGTATCAAACAAGTAATAGCGTGAAGAACAAACCTTAAAAAATGGATTTCGGTCGAAAAATATTAATTTTATGCAGAAATAGCTCTTACACAATATCTGCCAGGCTGCATGAACGATATTTTATACGGGGTGTTAGGTAAACATGCGGCAAAAATTCAAGAGGTTCAGTGGCGGCTCGAGGATGATGTTTGTGGGTGGGCTGGAAAACATTATAATAAAAAGTATTTCTACGAGTTGAAATACCCGCATTTTCATTGACACATACAGAAACATATTGAATTTTTTAATTCAGTGACAACCAATTATGCTTCATATAAATGTTGAAATTAATTTTTCGGTCATAATTATTTGAACGACTTTGTGACACTGGACAAATATTTAAATCTGGAGTTAACCGTCCAAATGATCTAATTTCAATTTTTTCTTGAAATTCCAGTCGTGCAAAGTTGATCTTTTGCAAATGCATAACTGAATTTGTTGCTTCGTTCATTTCTATAAAAATGTAATTAAAATTAAATTCAATAATTAAATTAAAAAATAACTGTCTTACTTTCTATGTGTATAGCTAAGAACTACTTATTTATTAATACTTTGTTTTAAATTGTCCACTTTTCAATTGTCCACCAATTAATTGTCCACTTAAGGTTCTTTGGCGTTGCCGAAACTCGAGTTCTTAGAAACAAACTCCTAAAATGCTTAAAATACTGAGTGCGGACTGCAATGTTTGCAGCCCACGACATACATATTACAAAAACGTATATCGCGGGTGGGGGTAACCAGCTCAATACACTAACTACTTCTTCTTCTTCATGTGTCATGCCCTCCAAGGGCGTTGACGACCAATTTCATTATTTGAATTTTATTTGCAGCTTTTCGAAATAGGGATCTTATACTTTGTCCAAACCATTGGCGAAGGTTCTTGAGCCATGATGTTCTGCGGTGACCTGGACTGCGCGTACCTTGTATTTTACCCTGTATTATTGTCTGCTGTAATCTGTACTTATCATTTCGGATAACATGACCAAGGTATTCCAGTTTTCTTCTCTTTATTGTGTTGAGAACTTCTGTTTGCTTATTGACTCTTTGCAAGACCTCGACGTTAGTAATTCGATCCACCCAAGAAATTCTCAGCACTCTACGGTAAGTCCACATCTCAAAAGCCTCCACCTTCTTACACATAGCCTCCGTAAGTGTCCAAGCCTCGACGCCGTAGTACAGGATACTAAACACATAGCACCTTAACAATCTGATTCTGAGGGGGATTTCAAAGTGCCTGTTGTTCAGCACTTTCTTCATTTTGGTGAAAGCTCCTCTTGCCTGTTCGATGCGGCTTCTAATTTCCGATGTCATGTCCCATTTGTCGTTTACGTTACAGCCAAGGTACTTATAGGAGTTGACGCGTTCCAGCACCTCATTTCCAACTCTTAGATTCAGCTAGTTATTTACGCTGGTTTTATTTACGACGAGCCATTTTGTCTTATTAACGTTGAGTTTAAGACCCATGGACAAGCTGTGCTCTGTAACGGTTGTCATTAGTTCTTGTAGGTCTTCTATGTTCGTAGCCAATAGAACGGTGTCGTCGGCATACCACAGGTTATTGATCACTATGCCTCCTACGATTACTACTATGTTCTTGCCATCCAATGCTTCTCGAAATATTTTTTCTGCATAAAGGTTAAAAAGTAATGGCGAGAGAACACAGCCTTGTCGCAGCCCTCTTTGAATCATGACCTCTTCTGACAGTTCTTTGTTCACTAACACCGCTGCTGTTTGGTTCCAATACAGGTTGGCTATAATGCGGATATCTTGCCCGTCTAATCCTAGTTCTTTAAGTATATCTACTACTTTATTATGGTTTACGGTGTCAAATGCTTTTTCATAGTCTAAGAAGCAGGCAAAAACATCCACATTAACATCAAGGCATCGTTGTACCAGAACTTGTACACTGAAAAGTGCCTCCCTTGTGCCGAACCCATTCCGAAAGCCAAACTGGGACTCGCTGATCGACTCTTCACATTTGCGGTAAATACGATTATGGATGATCTTCAGAAATAGTTTCAATACTTGACTCATGAGACTGATGGTCCTATAATCTTTACATTGTTTCGCATTTGATTTCTTTGCTAAGGTGATGAAAGTTGATTTTAACCAATCTCTTGGTATTTCACCTGTTCTATATATATTATTAAATAGGTCTACTATTATTGAGAGAGAACTATCATCTTTAAGGATCTTAAAAATTTCTGCGTGTATTTCATCTGGGCCAGGTGCCTTCCCATTCTTTATTCTAGCAATAACATGTTCGACTTCTGATCTTGTTATGTCACTTCCGTCATTTCCGAGTAGTTCGATATTATAGGGTTCATGTCTGTTGTCCTTAAAAAGAGTCTTTATGTATCTATTCCACTCTTTTAGTTTATCCTCTGTTGATGTTAATATAGTGTTTTGCTCATCCATTAGCATTTGGGATCTTATAGGCTTGTGGTTACCAGCGACCTGCTTCACTTTTTTGTGCAAGTTAAAGGAGTCATGCTTTATTTCAAGAGCTTCAATTTCAGCGCATTGCGCAGACAACCACACCTCTTTTGCTGATCTTATTTTCGATCTGATTTCTCGTTGGGTTTCTTTATATATTAGTGCGCATTTGTTTTTGTATGCTCTTCTGGAATCCATTAGTAATAGTATCTCTTCGGTCATCCATGCTTGTTTTTTCGGCCTTTCGCTTGGTCTTAGATACCTTTCTCCTACTTCTATTACTGTGGTTTTCAGCTGTTTCCACGTGTGTTCTATGTCTGCATTTTCTGTTGTATTACTCCATGTTGTTAGTTTCTCATTTATTTCATTCCTAACCTTTGAGAGTATGATCTGATCTTTTAGCCTTTGTGTGTCTATACGGAGTACTTTTTGCGTTCTAACACATTTTTTCAGTGTTAGATTTATAGATGCCGTTAGTAGGTTATGATCTGTATGTACATCGGCACCGAGATATGTTTTGCCGTTTTTTATTGCATTTCTGAATATACTATTAATCATGATAACATCTATTTGGTTTCTTACACATCTGTATGCATTAGACGTCCACGTATACAGGCGCCTTGGATGATGTTTGAAAAATGTGTTTGCGATGTAGTTTTCATCCAAGCAGAATTGAACCAGTCTGTTTCCACGGTCGTTTGGGTTTCCCAGTCCGTAATCGCCTACAATACGTTCTCGTCTTCCCTTTCTCACCTTGGCATTAAAATCACCCATAATTATGTTTATTTCATGCGGTTTAACTGTATCAGTTGCCCTTTTTAGATCGTTGTAGAACAACTCGGTAACATCATCTGGTGCATCTCCTGTGGGTGCATATACTTGAATTATATTGCATGCTATTGGTCTTGTTTCTATTTGCACTATAATTACACGATCAGATATGTTTATGACGTTCTTTACCGCCTTATTTAAAGTTTGACTGACGATTATGCCTACTCCATTCCAATGTTTAGAGTCGTCGTTCCCGGAATAGTAGATAGTGTATCCCTCGACTTGACATTCGCCAGACCCTCTCCATCGCATTTCACTTACTCCGAGGATGTCTATTTTTAGTCTGTCGATTTCCCTTAATAGGTTTTGAGTTTTTCCACTTTCGAACAAGCTACGCATCCAGGTACCGATACTTTTAATTGTTGACATTTTCCTGGTTTCTGGAGTTTTTTGCTTTGTGTGTATTGCACTTGCCATGTAAGGATTTCGCCGGATGACGACCCGAGAGGCCTTAAACTTTTCTTCTTTTGCGATGTTTCCTCTCTTGCCGGATCTTGGACTCCGAGATCCATGATCGGTACGGTTTTCCGTTACTATTGTATTCATGTAATTGGTTCTACTAGGAATATCTCGAAGGATCTTTAATGTGGTGGTTTTCCGTTGCCTACCATATCTTCGTGCCGTTGATCTGTTTAGATTCATCCGCCTTTAGGAACCTTTTCTTGTCCCAAGGATACGGGGGTACCCTTACTCTTGCCAGCTCCTCCACCCGTAGCTGTTGGCTAGCAAGAGATTATCTGCTTATTCCGGCAGAGATTCGGTCGACAGAGCCTCGTTGGTTTTCTAGCAGGGTGCACTGCGAGCAGGTGAGGTTGTCATTTGGGTAGCCTTTTGTCACCACCCCTTGCACCCCTAACACTAGCTACGCCGCGAGACTCGGTCTGCACTGACTGCAGCCCGAGATATGAATATAAAACCGCATTACGTTAAACAATACATACATACATAGCGCCTATCGAGGTATTTATTACCTACAATTCAAAAAATAAATATACTACGAACGGAAAAATTGGTTTTTGTAAAATAATTGTATACTAATGGAATATTTTATAATAATTATAAAATGTTTTCATTTTGGCGGGTGGGCTGCAGCACTGCAGCCCTTATGGGCGAGCCGCCACTGAAGGGGTTATTCCTTGGCCTATTCTAAGAATATTTTGTCGATTTCTGAAAACCCTTTGTTTCGAAGATACAGGGTGAACAAAATTTGCGACAGTAACCACATTTTAATAGAGAATTCCAATTAGAGAGTCACCCACAATTCCAACCCAAACATTCAAGGAGAACTGATGTTGAAATCGATCTTCACATACCTCATGCTGATTTTGATCTGTCCATATCTGGTTGTTATGAAAATTCCTTCTTGCATTTCTTGAGGAACTGGCTTCATCTATGAAAAGAATCTGTATCAGGAATTGAGGGATTCGAAATAATGTTTGCAATATTCATTGATATAACACAATACGTGGACGATAATCAGCAGGTATTAGTGCCTGAACATGTTGAATGTGGTAAATATACAACCAGTGGCGGATCCAGACGGGGGGGGGGGCTAAGGAGCTCAAGCCCCCCACCTCCCCCCCCCCCAACAAAAGCATCTGAGTTCTTCCTTGGCATATCAAAGTGAACTCATCGTAAAATATATTTTCATAGTTCTTCTTCTTTTTCGGCGCAACAGCTTAACTGGAACCTAGATCTCCTCCTTTTACGAATACTTGTGTTTGGTGTCTAGGTCTTAGAGACAAGTGTAGGAGCCCTTACGTTTTTTAACGTGGACGGCGAGCCACATTTGAGGGAGGTATTCTCGGTAAATTGATGAGTTTGCCAGAGTCTTGCATAAGAGGACGGTGGCTTATTACAATACGTGTACCAAGATTCGAACCTGGAACTTATGTGCCAGAGTAGTCCGATACCTTGGCTACTAGGCCACTACTATAGCCACTACTTGGCTATCCACGACTCTCGCAGCAGTAAAGACGTTCAATTGTTGTCGCGGTGTGTTTGTTTTTATAAAATTTTGAATTCAAAGTAATGACGATCTGCAGTTTCTGGCCGGCGCGAGTGGCGTAGTGGTAACGCTCGTGGCCTCATGTTAGAGCGCTAACTGATGAGTATAGAGGTCCGAGTTCTATTCCCAGCGCCCGGCCGCATTTGTTCCAGAAAGACAAATGTGAAAAATGGCAATTAGCGCAATTTACTATAACAACAGGTTTTCTGGGCCTAAGTGAATATGATAGAATACAATAGGCTACCAATAGGCCGCAGTGTTCGAAGGGTCGACAAACCCGGTAAGACCATCGAACCAAACTTAAAAAAAAAAATGACGTCGAAACGAAAACAAATAGATTTTCGTTCGTATTTTTTGGTAAAAATAAATAAAGAAGAGCGTGAATCAATCGAAAAAACCAATCAATCGAATGAACCAATATCATCTGGGATATCTAGAAACAATGTCAGCGGGAGGATGGGATGGGATGGGTCGATGGGATCCCATGCTCATCTCTACCTTGAATGATGTGGGGACAGGAAGTGGGGGGTGGAGGTTGGAAACTGGAAGCGGGTGCAGAGGTGGGGAACCGGTAGCGGTTGCAGAGGTGGGGAGCGGAAGTGGGGGCAAGTTGGGGTCGGGGAATCGGAAGCGGGGTGCGGGGGACCGGAAGTCGGTAAGGTTATCTGAAGTAGTTAGGGTCATTGGAAGTGTCCAAGGTCACGGGAAGTGGTGGTGGTGGTTCCAGAACGAATCATATTTTCCCACTGGCCCTCCATTTCGTTTCAATGTACCTGTTTCACGAAGTGAAAGTGCTTGTGATGAATGACCGGATGTCTGGCATCCGGACCGGATGTCTGAATACAATTTCCTGTCGACGTAACGGGACATCTGAATTGTGGGATACTATATAAGAAACGCTGCGTTTCCTGTTTCAACTTGCTTAATTTTATCAACCGCGGACGTGATCGGATGTCTGAATTGTGGAATAATAGATAGGAAATATTACTCCTCAAGGGAACGATAAGGTTGTAAAATAATGAACACTTTACATACAATATATGATTTTATTGATTACTATTCAAATATTTTCAATCAGGTTTTTCGATAAATTTCTAGCGTTGTATTTAAGTCCGTGGTGATAACTCTCCAACCATCGAGCTTGGCCATTAGGTTAGTTGGGTTAGGTTATAGGAGGTTAGGACTGAAGCAAAGCGTCCACAGAGGCGCTGCAAGCGATTGCGGGGATACCCCCAATTGAACTAATGGCAGAAGAGAGAACCACTGCATTTGCAGACAAGAATAAAACGAAGCTCGAGCTGAAAGCCAACACGTTAGGGAATTGGCAGGACAGATGGGCCAAGGAGACCGGATCGGCAGTACGTACGAAAAGACTAATACCTGATCTGAAAAAATGGGTAAATAGGAAACATGGAAACTTAAATTATTACATTACACAGATACTTACCAACCACGGGGACTTCAGAGCTTACCTGAAGCGTTTTAAAATCATAAGTGAGGAAAACTGCGAGTTGTGCAATCTAAAAGAGGATGCTGAGCACACCTTTTTTGTATGCCCAAGGTGGGTAAAGGAAAGAATGGAGATCATAACAAAAATAAAGTACGAGCTTACACCAGAGAACATAGTTAATTGCATGCTGGAAAATGCCGAAAACTGGGATCAAATAGCAAGAACCATGGAGAATATTCTAAAACAAAAAGAGCAGAGGGCAACCTAGAGGAGAGAAGTAATGCCAGATGGATAAAACTCACTGAAGTAATGCCAGATGGTAGTACCGGTGCGGTTTCCAAAAAAAAAAAGACTGAAACGTGCTTCATTCCTAACCTTCCGTAACCCAGCCCAATTAACCTAATGCTAACACAACTAACCTAACCCAATCGATTAAAGCTGATCCAAGATAAGAGGAGCCGACGAGATCTTCTTATCTTGGACTCAAAGATAGTATATATACATACAATTTATGGTTTTATTGATTGCTATTAAAATATTTTGAATCAGGTTTGGCGATAATATTCCAGCGCTGTATTTAAGTCCGTGGTGATAATTCTCCAACCATCGAGCTTCTTTCTTATCTGATGCGTTAAGAGATCTGAATGATTATTAGGTTAGTTGGGTTCTAATGTTGGGTTCTAATCTAATGCTAACCCAACTAACCTAACCCAATGAGATTAAAGCTGATTATTACTTATACCTTCTCACCTTTAAAACTCACACCCTCTTTAGCGGGGGAAACATAGACCTCACAGCCTGTTTAGCGTGGGGTTACATAGACCTCACACTCTATTTACCGTGGGGCTACATAGATCTCACACTATTTTAGAGTATTAATGCCTAAAAGCTGATTAACGCGGATTAAATGCTCTTTAAAAGCTGATACGGCCTAGCCCGTCAATTGAGGATTACGAAGGAATCATAAGATTTCATGTGAAGAGCTGTAATGTATTTACCTAAGCGGAGATAAACTTCATAATGGTGCCGTTAGAATATATGGGACTGTTAGATCCATCGAGAATTATATCTAAAGTCATTTGTTGAAATTGCGGATTCTCGTACAACGAGTAAAAAGGAAATTGTTATCAGTGCCAGAAGGAACCGGAAGCGGATGCAGAGATGTGGGAGCGGAATTTGGAGGTGGCAGGAATTTGTGGGCGGGGAACCGGAAACGGGGTGCGCGGGGGGGGGGGCATAATTTTCAAGGTCACCGGAAGTGGCCGAGGTCACCGGAAATGGTGGCTGATTAAAGTGGTGGCGGTGGTTCCAGAACGAATCATCTTTGCCTACTGACCCTCCATTTCGTTTCAATGTGCCTGTTTCACGAAGACGATGAATGAAGACGATGAATGTTTTCGAGGATTTTTCGGTCGGAATATTAGGGCTAGGAAACCATTCAATGTACAATCGTCTAGTTTGTAATGATTTGCCATCAGCAAGTCCATACTTGAAATGCAAGTTAGTCATTTCGGCGAGAAGTTAGAGAAGTTCACTAACTATTAAAAACACATCAAACAGCCAAACGACATTCAATGTGAAGAACTGCGACCGATATAAGTGATGTTCACTGACGCGACGTATTCAAATAAAATCCACTTGTGCGTTAACGGATAAAACAGCCGTCCAAGTTATCGTCAAAAATTGTTTGTACTTGAAAAACTCATTAATTTTCTGTACTTGATGAACTCATTGGCGTACGCCATACTTTTATTTACATTATTGAATTCCACAAATATCGAATAAGGTTGTAACAAATTTTGTTCACCCTGTATCTTCGAAACAAAGGATTTTTCAGAAATCATCATACGACAAAATATTCTTAGAACAGGCCAAGGAATAACCCCTTGAATTTTTGCCGCATGTTTATCCAACACCCTGTATAAAAAAAATTTAGTCATGTCCATTAGACTCATGTTGTCTGTCTGGTCTTGTCAGTCTAAATCTCATATCGTATATTATGTCATACATATTTTATGAATCAATTTAGTCTTAAGTGGTTCATTTTTATTACCATTAGATAAACTGGAGAGATAACCAAAGTGTATATTAATTACAAGATTTGATTATGATATTTGAATATGTGAATTAATAATGTGGGAATACGTCTTAATCTCGATCTACAGCACACACACGTTGCTAAATACCAGTAGCACTTGATCTCTTCCACAGATAACTAATTGACTCCTGACGAAATGTTTCCACAGACAAATACAAACTACAGAGACTGACTAAGCTAGACAGAAACTATATTAATATGCGGAGCAACCAAGACTCTACTAAAATTTTAAATTCTCAAGTGATTAGTAATAAATAATGATATAAAGTCGGAACATAGCCTGAATATATTCAACCTATCTGGAGCTGTAGACGCGTTTCGAGATTTATCTCTCATCAGTACAGCTTTGCTTTTATGAACAACAATTTGTAAACTAAATTGTTGTTGACTGAAAGCTATAAAATAACTGACAAATTTCACATGAGATTTGTTTTTGGTAGTCGTAAAAAGACTCATTAGTGTTATAGAGCTCCGGAAAGGTTGAAAATTCTTATATATTCAGGCTGTGTTCCGATTTTATTAAGTTTTTATGATTATCTATAATGTAGTATGGTTTTACCAATTCGAATAAATAACGAGTTATTAATGTTCGCGGAGTTGGATATTGGAAATGCCAAATTGCATTGTTCGTAGTTAGTCACATTCTGGGCAGAGATAATTCGGCGATTATTTTCGGTCGATAAAGGTCTTGAATTGAGTATGCAAACGCGCCGTGTCTGCGGCTAATTTTAATAGACTACATCGGTCTGGGAAACACTCGGCAGGAAAATAAAGAAGAATGCTTCACGCTGAGATATTACATTTCGTCGGAAATTTAAATGACAACGTTTGTTAAATTAGTCGGGCGAGTGAGCAACCGCTGAGTTTAGGTAAAACTAAATATCAATAAAATGTTTCGTAATATATTGCGTAACGAGAGTTGTAAAAAGCAAAATTACGTGCTGAAGAGTTACGCACGACCCGCGTAGCGGGGAATGCGTAATTCCGTGAGTTCGTAATTGCCTTACAACTCGAGTTATGTACTATACTTTATCTACGCCCACACTAATTTGTTTCTGTTTAATAAGAAAAATATGTTTGATAAACTGGAATGATTAACCCCTTGACATACAAATAAAATGAGCGTTAACGTTGTGTGCATACATGTGATCTTATCACATATACATGACGTCTTAGAGACGTCATTGTATGTCAAAGGGTTAAACTGGAATAAGAGTTCATAGATATAGGCAACCCAATGTACGCAATGTCAATTTCCGTTAGTTTGAATTGTGGCACGGGGGGCGCTTAACGTATGAGCAGGTAGTAACAGCTCCCAACCAATCAATGAATCGTAAACCAAACGCACGTGTGTGTTATCAATCATAACTTATCATTAATCGCGGACTGTTACATACGTATGTTTTATGTTGTATTTACACAGTCCACGAACTGTACAATAATGGGCATTTACAAAGCATTATTAAACGGTTCCAACGTTATTTAACTGTTCAAATAGTGGATTAGCAATGGTATTTAGTATTCTTCCCTGTAATTTGCAATTTGTGCGAGACGTCTAAGCGAAATCCGCAAACGCAGACGGATAATTTAATACATACTAAAGATATGCGGCAGCCTTGAACTTCTAAGCTTCGCCGTTCATCGTGTAATCTTCACGGACGCAATTCACCATCACACCTATCACACTAAAAACTATTTTCCTGCTAACAAAAACAATTTTTTTCTCACAGACTTGCTGCCTAAGCCAAACCCATCTCACCACAATAAAAGATATATTTGGAAAATATAACACCGATTAGACTTACATGGGAAATACCACACAAATCTACATCTAGTTTGCTATAGATAGCAACTATTAATCAAATTGAATTATTATATAAGTTATGTGGTCAACGTGTAATATGGTCAACGGCAAAGCTAAGCAAACGCTAAAACTGAAAGAAAGTTGTTTAAGTACACAAATCGTGTATAATTCATCCGTGGAATATTAACCGAAACCACAAAAAGAATTCCATTAGTTTCAGGGTCCGATCATAAGTTGTAATGACTAATCAAAAAACTTTTAATAGTTTTCCAAAATTTCCCGAAATTAAATTCTGATTTTGTCTGCGTCTAATATCCGTGAATATTAGTAAATGGATTTTTATTTTTCTGTTGGAATTGGGTGCACGAATGTGGCGCTTGCTGCTAGGCCACCCGGTTTGTAACATGTAATCTAGGTATTGAGTTGTTACGAAATTGTTACTAGCAGTTATGTCTGGCGACTGTTACTGACCACCGACGAAAAACCGGTAAATGTTCGATCACGTAACACCGGCTAAAAACAGTTCCAGATAAAATTACACAGGAATTATAAATAATTTAATAATAGGATGCGGGAGACACGAATATAGAAAAATAAGACACCGATCTTCTGTGTATGGCTCTAATAAAGTTATCACAGTAAAATCTGTCTCGACAAGCTCTTCTAAAGCTAAAATAGCTAAAGTGACCACACGTCCCGATTTTGACGGGACAGTCCCGCTTTTTGGAGGACAGTCCCGCCTCCCGCCGATTTTTAAAAATGTCCCGCTTTTTAGAAAATATCTGCATTTCTTATTTTAAATGTACTGTAATATATAAAATAAGATTCACATATTCCCATAAAATCTCCTTTTTAAGTGTCACCCAATGATTTTTTTTAATATCCTCCAATTGAACTGTCCATTCCTCAAAATATTCCAAGCAGTTATTATATCATAGCAGTTATTCATATTTCTTTCAGAAAATTCGGGCGTTTAATGGTTTAATTTATCTCCCATCAGTACAGCTTAGCTTTTATGAACAATAAGTAAATGGTTTACAAAATGTTGTTCATAAAGGCGGGAGGCTAGTAGTTTTAGTAGTTAAGGGTCTCAAGGGTAGCATTCCTGTTACAACAAAAATCTTGGAAACGCCCACAGTCCCAAAAAGGACAAATCCGGCAAATCCCACTTCCACGGCTTCGTCGTGGCCTCTAGGTGCATCGCGTACAATGGGTGTGCGTTGTGTTGCAGACGGAAGGGGGCAAATGGCGAGTTTTGTTTGGTGCCTCAAAACTGGAACAAAAGCGGTTAATAGAGAAAACGCTAATAGAAAATCCTGGCCCTTCAAGCTGGAGGGTTAAATCGATTGGCCAACACCTCATCATTCGGAAAAAGAAAAAAATTTAAAAAACTTCAAAAATCCGCCTCGGAACAATGATGGACATGAAATACAACGAACTAGGCAAGGAAAATTGACTACGAGAATGGCGACCTGGAACCTGGAACATACAAGCATTACGAACAAAGAAAAAAAAAGTATTCCAGGAATTAAAGAAAATGAGACTGGATGTCTGTGCTTACAGAAACTAAAAAAAAGTAACGGAATTGAGATGATAGGGAAATATATACATGTTTATAGTCGAGTTAAAAAGGACACAAGAGCAAAGAGAGGAGTAGCAATAGCAATACACAGACAATCCCCGACACGCAATCCCCAACTCAGAACTGGAGTTAAAAAGATTAAAAAATGTAGGGCATACACATACTTAGGAACTATAATCTCAGAAGAAGGAACAACTTAAAAAGATATAGAAAATCGACTTGGCCGAGGGAAAAAGGCTATCTGCTTGTTAAATTCAATGCTATGGTCAAATGAAATGGAACTAAAAACAAAAAAACGGCCAAGTGCGAGTTGTGACTCGCGCACCGAGGGTTCCGTACAAACTTGTAAGTAAGGTATCTTTAGGAGGACCTAACTGTATGCAACCCATACGCTTCTGGTGCCTGACAATACCACGCAACACATTAGTGTATTTTCATAAGTTTCTAATAGTAAATTCGCATTTTTCTTGTAATTAAACTACATATTTACGGTTTTCAGATTTTCATCCTTTACATGTGCTGTAAGACACCGCTTCTTGCCAAATTTCATGATTCTAGGTCAACGGGAAGTACCCTATAGGTTTTGATTCCCTTGTGAAATCGCAAAATATGCGACATAAACGGTCATATCTTTTGATCGCGTTGACTTACAAGTTTGATTTCACAGCTGGAAGAGACCGCAGACCCGAGTATTTGATACAAATTTCAACTTGTTACCTCTACGCGTTCCTGAGAAAAATGGTCTTGGCAGACAGACAGACGGACGGACAGACAGACACACAGACGGACAAGAATGTGATCCTATAAGGGTTCCGTTTTCGGTATGGAACCCTAAAAATGAGAGTATACTAATCTATCGTAGAACCAATAACGTATGGTTCCGAATGCAAATTTCACAAAGGGATAAAAAAAGTATAGAAGTAGTAGAAATGGACTTTCTACGAAGAGCATGTTAAACATCCAAACTAGATCGTGTAAGAAATGAAGATATAAGAAAACAGACGAGGAGAGTCTATGGCACTACAGACGATATAGAAACACGGCAATTAAAGTGGTATGGACACATGCAAAGGATGACTGGAGAAAGATGGCCCAAAATAGCATTTCAATATGTACCAAGTGCAAGGAGAAGATGGGGCAGACCAGCAGTAAAATGGATGGATGATATTATGGAAACCCTCAGAGCTAGAGCCATAGAACAAGAGGACTGGAGAGATTAGGAGAGGTGGAAAAAGAAGTGCGGGATGCGGCAAAGGCTGTAAAAACCTCGCTGTATGTATATATGTTCATAAAAGCAAAGCTGTACTGATGAGACATAAATCTCGAAACGCGTGTACAGATGGCTATCCACTTAAGGTAGCGGAAAGAAATGAACTTAAAGAATGTTATTTTTCTAGTTTTTGGTGAGTGCCACGAAGATATAAACTGGCAGGTTCCTGTTATAGAGCTCCGGAAAGGTTGAATATACTTATATATTCAGGCTGTGTTCCGACTTTATTAAGCTTATCAAAATATTTTGAAAATGGAAGAATACGACCCCTTCCTTCCAGGACAAATGCAACAGCAAAAGGTGTTTTTTCTAGCATCAATAAAATGTGGACAACTGAAAAAACGCAGTTGAACAATCATATCTATATTAGGCGTAAAAAATAATTTGACCAATTCATGTGAGAAATTTCACGACATTTTAATAAATGATCCGAGTATTGTCTCGGATCAAAAATTTGAGCGTGAAAGAATATAATATTTTTTTTTAAATAAAAAATTTAATTTAATTAAAAATCATAATTTTCAAATTATTGTTTTTTACAAATATTTTTATAGTTACCAATAATTAATAATAAATACATTTTTGTAGTATAATAATACATTTATGGAGTATATATAGTAATAGTAGTTTATGATACATGTGTGTGAAGAAGGGCTTTTATGCATGAGGAGCGAGTTTTTTGTAATCGCAATGAGTGCACGTCAGAAAATTTATTTCCACTAAGTCCATGTTTTTAGGGTTCCGTACCGAAAACGGAACCCTTATAGGATCACTTTGTTCTACATCTGTCTGTCTGTCTGTCCGTCTGTCGGTCTGCCAAGACCATTTTGCTCAGGAACGCGTAGAGGTAACAAGTTGAAATTTGTATCAAATACTCGGGTCTGCGGTCTCTTTCAGCTGTGAAAATATTAAACTTGTAAGTCAATGCGATCAAAAGATATGACCGTTTATGTCGCATATTTTGCGATTTCACAAGGGAATCAAAACCTATAGGGTACTTCCCGTTGACCTAAAATCATGAAATTTGGCAAGAAGCGGTGTCTTACAGCACATGTAAAGGGAAAAATGAAAACCGTAAATGTGTAGTTCAATTACAAGAAAAATGTGAATTTACTATTAGAAACTTATGA
Organism: Phosphuga atrata; assembly: GCA_944588485.1. NCBI lineage: Eukaryota > Metazoa > Arthropoda > Insecta > Coleoptera > Silphidae > Phosphuga > Phosphuga atrata. The sequence goes on from OX155900.1 coordinate 62,961,194, forward strand.
AAATACACTAATGTGTTACGTGGTATTGTCAGGCACCAGAAGCATATGGGTTGCATACAGTTAGGTCCTCCTCGGTTATGTCCTCCTCGGTTCATTTCATCACGTACGCTCTTTATACATAATATATACACGGTATATATTATGTCTAAATTTTGCTTGTTTATAACCGACATGCGATATACTCAAGTCGCGCAACATCCTGTATATATTATATTTCGTCTAATTTTTGTTTATAATCTACATATACTATTATATTTTTTGGTAGTCAATTGCCCAAAAGCAGTCAATTGAACAACAGAATGTTAAGAGTATCGAAATAGATCTAGAAATAGTTAATATATTAGTTTATATTAGATCTAGAAATAGTTAGATCTTAATATAAGTTAGTGAATAAGTGTAATACTAAAATAAAGTTTTCTTTTAATATATAATAAGTTTAAAAATATTCGCGTTATTTAAAAAAATACCCTGTATACCTTTATACAGGGTATATAGGTATACAGGCAAAATTGAGGAGTAAAAACAAGTAGTGAAGTTCCAGAGCCCCTAAACACTCATAGTGAATGGGGGATGTGTGGTAATAAAATATAGGGTAGAATTCCATCGTACGACAGCGACATCTTGAGGTTATGCTTGCAGCGGTACTAAGATGATCGTGATTTCAGGAGAGCCACGTCAAGTTAACTTAATTTGCTTGCTACGTCCTCCACAAAAAAAGATGCCTTACTTACAAGTTTGTAGGGAACCCTCGGTGCGCGAGTCACAACTCGCACTTGGCCGATTTTTTTGTTTAGTGACGCAAGCACTAGTAGTAATAAAAAACGGAAAACGTTTAATGATGAAACTCCATTTGATCTACATTGGATTTTTACGCACAATTTGGTTACTTTTACACACGATTATAATAATGGCATGCTTCACATACAAAAATATATTAGAGCAACCTTTTTTATAAATATAACTTAATAGACCTTTTTACGGTTTGTTAAGCGCATGCGCAGCCGCCAAGTTTGAAGGGCGGGAATATGAATGTTTCGGGCAAATATTAAGGTTATACGTCAAAAAGTTGGGGCAATTTTTAACGTATAACATGGCGAAAATTGACACCTGCGCAACTAAAATCTAAATTTCATCTAAGAAAAGGTCTATTACCATTATTTGTTCCGTTTATTAAAATTTGAGGCAGTAGAGTATTTTTCATAGCGGAGGGAAGCCGGCACAGACACTGTATGCGGCCCACGGGCCGCACGTTGCCCAGCTCTGTATCAGAGTGTTCATTTTGGTGGGTGAGTAGATAAAATATATATTTTTAATTATTGGTCTGCTTTCAAAACTAAATTAAAATTCTCATTTCATCCCATTTGTCCCGCTTTGTCTCAATGAAAATGTAGACACTTTACTAATAGCATACATTAATTTCAACACCTAGACCTGACGATTTATATTCATGTAAATTGAGAAACGAAATTCAAAGAAGGTAAAAATATTTTGCAATTCATTTTTTTTGCTTTTGTGGCTAAACCGAATGATTTAACTAAATTTTCAAAGAATACTTTTTTGCAGACACCGACGTCTTACATACAGGGATCCGGGTTACAATTTTATATTTTGAAGCGTAGACGAGATATTTGCAAAAAACATTTAAAGACAAAATAATTAACCACGCCACCCCCATTGGAGGTGGTGCGTTCAAATTTGGGCAAAGGGTACTTCTTGTGGATATCCACATGCAGTAAAAGTTTCATTGAAATCCTTTCAGGGTTAATAAATTTTTCCGCTATTTTGTAATATTTTGAAATTTTCCTGTTTGGGAGACACGAATATAGAAAAATAAGACCCGTTCTTCTGTGTATGGATAAGTTATCACAGTAGAATCTGTCTCCACAAACTCCCCTAACAAAGTTACATTATATTAAGCATACATTCATTTCAACACCTAGACCTGACCATTTATACTCATGTAAATTGTGGAAATGAGAAAAGAAATTGAAAGAAGGGAAAAATTTAAAAATATTTTACATTTAATGTTTTTTTACTTTTGTGGCTAAACCGAATGATTTAGCTAAATTTGCAAAGAATACTTTTTTGTAGACACCGACGTCTTACATACGGGGATCCGGGTTACAATTTTATAATTTGAAGCGTAGACGAGATATTTGCAAAAAACTTTTAAAGACAAAATAAATAACCACGCCACGCCCATTGGAGGCGGTGCGTTCAAATTTGGTCAAAGGGTACTTCTTGTGGATATCTACATGCAGTAAAAGTTTCATTGAAATCCTTCCAGGGTTAATACATTTAACTCGCTATTTTTTAATATTTTGAAATTTTCCTGTTCGGTTTTGGTCGGAATTCGTGATGTTGAACTGGCCGGGTCTAGGTGTTTAAATTAATGTATGCTCTCCCCCAATAATGGCCGTCCACGTTAAAACCTGTAATGGCTCGCTATACCTGTGTAAGATTAACCCCTGGACAGACGAATAAAATGCGCGTTGACGTGTCCATATACTATACATGTGATCTTATCGCATATACATGACGTCTTATAGAACTCATTGTATGTTAATCCCTTGACATACGAATAAAATGCGCATTGACGTGTCCATATACATGTGATCTTATCACAGATACATAACGTCTTAGAGACGTCATAGTATGTCAAGGGGTCAAGGGGTTAAGATACCAAAACAAAAGCGCAGGGAGTCCGATACTCTCTCTGGAGTGGAATATGTCTCTCTTGGAGTCTGTCTCTCTTGGAGTGGAATAAGGACATGATAATGAATAATAGGACATATATTTTAATAATAAGACTTGTTTATTAAGTAACTATTAAGTAACTTAAGTTTCGCGCGCTTGCAGTCAAATTAATTCAGAGTTTTCACCAAATATTCATCTTGTCTGTCTAATCTTGACTGTTTGGTCCAATTCTGTTAAGTTTTAACCTTTTTAATCCTATCTACTTAACCCAACCTAATCCACACGAATCTTTTTATTGGATATACTAATCTAAACTTGACTGTACATTCTGATCTATTTCCTAATTTGACAACGATTTGTGATTTATTATCGATAAAGTTTCTGCATTTGTGCGTGTTTCGAAATGACCCAACAATATATGTTATTGTGCTCCATATTAAGTGGACAACTTTTACTGGTTGGGTGAGAGGTCTGATGAATGGGACCGCTGCGCTGGCAAGACGGGGTTCGTAAAACTAATCTCACATTTAATGTTCCAATTTGCTCAATTTAGATTTTAATCGGACAGACAATGCACTCACCCACGTGCTCTCGCAACTAAGTCCATTACGAATTTTCTAAACTCGGCCGAAAGAACGTTTCCTAGCCCAACAAAAACCTTCATTCATTCGTTCGTTAATAATTCTTTAAAGAAATTTATGTCTCATTGCGTTGTTTCAAGATGTCAGTTTGCTTATTCCACTCGCGTGTCTCCTACACTAACTGACAAGTACTCAATCATTTTACTTTTAGTTTTCTCTTGAACACTATGGACTAATTTGCTTTCATTGGAGGCATTATGCAACAGACTAGTCTACAAAACTTATATCACATTGCTAAATTTATAATTATTACACTATGACCAGCAATATGTTATTTATGTAATATTTGTACACTAGCCAGACAAGACTAGACAGACAAGAATAGACAGACAAGACTAGACAGACAAGACTAGACAGACAAGAATAGACAGACAAGACTAGACAGACAAGACTAGACAGACAAGACTAGACAGACAAGACTAGACAGACAAGACTAGACAGACAAGACTAGACAGACAAGACTAGACAGACAAGACTAGACAGACAAGACTAGACAGACAAGACTAGACAGACAAGACTAGACAGACAAGACTAGACAGACAAGACTAGACAGACAAGACTAGACAGACAAGACTAGACAGACAAGACTAGACAGACAAGACTAGACAGACAAGACTAGACAGACAAGACTAGACAGACAAGACTAGACAGACAAGACTAGACAGACAAGACTAGACAGACAAGACTAGACAGACAAGACTAGACAGACAAGACTAGACAGACAAGACTAGACAGACAAGACTAGACAGACAAGACTAGACAGACAAGACTAGACAGACAAGACTAGACAGACAAGACTAGACAGACAAGACTAGACAGACAAGACTGGACAGACAAGACTAGACAGACAAGACTAGACAGACAAGACTAGACAGACAAGACTAGACAGACAAGACTAGACAGACAAGACTAGACAGACAAGACTAGACAGACAAGACTAGACAGACAAGACTAGACAGACAAGACTAGACAGACAAGACTAGACAGACAAGACTAGACAGACAAGACTAGACAGACAAGACTAGACAGACAAGACTAGACAGACAAGACTAGACAGACAAGACTAGACAGACAAGACTAGACAGACAAGACTAGACAGACAAGACTAGACAGACAAGACCAGACAGACAAGACTAGACAGACAAGACTAGACAGACAAGACTAGACAGACAAGACTAGACAGACAAGACTAGACAGACAAGACTAGACAGACAAGACTAGACAGACAAGACTAGACAGACAAGACTAGACAGACAAGACTAGACAGACAAGACTAGACAGACAAGACTAGACAGACAAGACTAGACAGACAAGACTAGACAGACAAGACTAAACAGACAAGACTAGACAGACAAGACTAGACAGACAAGACTAGACAGACAAGACTAGACAGACAAGACTAGACAGACAAGACTAGACAGACAAGACTAGACAGACAAAACTAGACAGACAAGACTAGACAGACAAGACTAACCATACAAGACTAGACATACAAGACTAGACAGACAAGACTAGACAGACAAGACTAGACAGATAAGAGTAGACAGACAAGACTAGACAGACAAGACTAAACAGACAAGACTAGACAGACAAGACTAGACAGACAAGACTAGACAGACAAGACTAGACAGAGAAGACTAGACAGACAAGACTAGACAGACAAGACTAGACAGACAAGACTAGACAGACAAGTCTAGACAGACAAGACTAGACAGACAAGACTAGACAGACAAGCCCAAACATGCAAGTCTCTCAGTCGATTTTTCTCAATTTTCGAATTGTTGACCAAACGACCTTGCAAAAACTTTCACTTAGCAAAAAATGCAAAAACTTGCCCAAAAAAGTCTTTCATAATCCCAGAAACAATTTGGTCTTTGAAGCAAAAAAAAGCGATCAATTTGAAACGAGAGCAGAAGAAACAGTTGTGATTACTAGAGTCGGAATGATGTCGGAGGCGATGGGAAACGGAACGGACCGAGACGTTTTACTTTCATATGTCTCTTTCACATTTACGTGAGGCCGAGCGGCAGCGAGGGCGGCGGGCGAGCAGAAGTCGCGAGTTGGTGAATGTCGCACGACGTGAACGAGTGCACTAGGTACTGGCCCGAGCTCGCACGCGATGTGTCCCACCGCAAGTTGACGTCTAAATGTTACAGTGAATTGTTACCAACATCAATAATTATTGATTCAAACTGACGTTTTTCTCGCGTTTAATCTCACCTTTCCTCAAGGGCTATTATGGATATTGACGACGACAAAGTCAACATATGTAAGTTTTTACTTTTTAATTTCGTTTTTATAAATCAAACATTCTAGGTCATGTTTTAGTTTTCATTTGAAATCTAGTTTAAATTATTACAAATTCTCACTTCGACTATTAAATATGTCTTGTCGTTTAGTCTTGTCTATCTAGTCTTGTCTGTTTAGTCTTGTCTGTCTAGTGTTGTCTGTCTAGTCTTGTCTGTCTAGTCTTGTCTGTCTAGTCTTGTCCGCCTAGTCTTGTCGGTCTATTCTTGTCTGTCTAGTCTTGTCTGTCTAGTCCTGTTTGTCTAGTTTTGTCTGCCTATTCTTGTCTGTCTAGTCTTGTCTGTCTAGTCTTGTTTGTCTAGACTTGTCTGTCTAGTCTTGTCTGTCTAGTCTTGTCTATCTAGTCTTGTCTGTCTAGTTATGTCTGTCTTGTCTTGTCTGTCTAGTCTTGTCTGTCTAGTCTTGTCTGTCTAGTCTTGTCTGTCTAGTCTTGTCTGTCTAGTCTTGTCTGTCTAGTGTTGTCTGTGTAATGTTGTGTGTCTAGTTTTGTCTGTCTTGTCTGGTTTGTCCAGTTTTGTCTGTCTAGTCCTGTCTGTCTTGTCTTGTCTGTCCAGTCTTGTTTATCTAGCCATGTCTGTCTTATCTTGTCTGTATAGTTTTGTCTGTCTAGTCCTGTCTGTCTAGACTTGTCTATCTCGACTTGTCTGTAAAGTCTTGTCTGTCTAGTGTTGTTTGTCTAGTCTTGTCTGTCTAGTCTTGTCCGTCTAGTTTTGTCTGTCTAGTCTTGTCTGTCTAGTCTTGTCTGTCTAGTCTTGTCTGTCTAGTCTTGTCTGTCTAGTTTTGGCTGTCTAGATTTGTCTGTCTAGTCTTGTCTGTCTAGTCTTGTCTGTCTTATCTGTCTAGTCTTGTTTGTCTAGTCTTGTCTTTCTTTTATTGTCTGTATAGTCTGGTCTGTATAGTCTTGTCTGTCTAGTCTTGTCTGTCTAGTCTTGTCCGTCTAGTTTTGTCTGTCTAGTCTTGTCTGTCTAGACTTGTCTGTCTTTTATTGTCTGTATAGTCTTGTCTGTCTAGTCTTGTCTGTCTAGTCTTGTCTGTCTAGTCTTGTCCGTCTAGTTGTGTCTGTCTAGTCTTGTCTGTCTAGTCTTGTCTGTCTAGTCTTGTCTGTCTAGTTTTCGCTGTCTAGCTTTGTCTGTCTAGTCTTGTCTGTCTAGTCTTGTCTGTCTTGTCTGTCTAGTCTTGTTTGTCTAGTCCTGTCTGTCTTTTATTGTCTGTATAGTCTTGTCTGTATAGTCTTGTCTGTCTAGTCCTGTCTGTCTAGACTCGTCTGTCTAGTCTTGTCTGTCTAGCCTTGTCTGTCTAGTCTTGTCTGTCTAGTCCTGTCTGTCTAGACTCGTCTGTCTAGTCTTGTCTGTCTAGCCTTGTCTGTCTAGTCTTGTCTGTCTAGTCATGTCTGTCTACTCTTCTCTGTCTAGTCTTATCTGTCTAGTGTTGTCTGTCTGGTCTTGTTTGTCTAGTCTTGTCTGTCTTGTCTTGTCTGTATAGTCTTGTCTGTCTAGTCCTGTCTGTCTAGACTCGTCTGTCTAGTCTTGTCTGTCTAGTCCTATCTGTCTAGTTTTGTCTGTCTAGTCTTGTATGTCTAGTCTTGTCTGTCTAGTCTTGTCTGTCTAGTCTTGTATGTCTGGTATTGTTTGTCTTGTCTTGTCTGTCTAGTCTTGTCTGTCTAGTCTTGTATGTCTGGTCTTGTTTGTCTAGTCTTGTCTGTCTAGTCTTGTCTGTCTAGACTTGTCTGTCTTTTATTGTCTGTATAGTCTTGTCTGTCTAGTCTTGTCTGTCTAGTCTTGTCTGTCTAGTCATGTCTGTCTACTCTTCTCTGTCTAGTCTTATCTGTCTAGTGTTGTCTGTCTAGTCTTGTTTGTCTAGTCTTGTCTGTCTTTTATTGTCTGTATAGTCTTGTCTGTATAGTCTTGTCTGTCTAGTCCTATCTGTCTAGTTTTGTCTGTCTAGTCTTGTATGTCTAGTCTTGTCTGTCTAGTCTTGTCTGTCTAGTCTTGTATGTCTGGTCTTGTTTGTCTAGTCTTGTCTGTCTAGTCTTGTCTGTCTAGTCTTGTATGACTATTCTTGTCTGTCTAGTCTTGTCTGTCTAGTATTGTCTGTCTAGTCTTGTCTGTCTTGTTTTGGCTGTCTAGTCTTGTCTGTCCAGTCTTATCTGTCTAGTCTTGCCTGTCTTGTCTTGTCTGTCTTGTCTTGTCTGTATTGTCTTGTCTGTCTAGTCCTGTCTGTTTAGACTTGTCTGTCTAGTCTAGTTTGTTTAGTCTTCCGTGTTTAATAGTTCTTCCTCTGATGATTTTACAAATATTGAAAACTGAATCTACTCCAGATCAAAGCGATCAAATAACAAGATTAAGTTACATAAATTGGCGATTTGTTTCTTGGTATACGATTTTGTAATATCGATTTCATTAATTTGTGTTTGTGAGCTGACAAGTTTCTGAAATTCTGCAATGAGAAGCAAAATTTTGCCAAGCGATTTGTCAATGCCATAAATTTATTGGCAGCAGATATTAAATAGACGAAAGTGTTAAATGCAGAAATGGTTTCGCACAACTCACTCAAAGTCGTCTTGGAATGTCCACCGTAAAATCACGAGAGGAATGTGATAACCTCAAGGATTTTTCAAGAAGAAATTCAAACTTCTTTATTCTTTGACGATTAGCTATAATTAGATGACTGAGACGATCTCAATTAACCAACGTTTTGCAAAATTGAACAGTCAGTGTTCCCAAAAAAGGTATAAAATAAACAACCCAGCTGCAATTACGCTCCCAGCATTCGATTGTAATCACTCAAAACCTAAATGTTAATTTACCTTTAATTAATTTCACTTCCTAAACTTAAAGCATAGGAGGAGCTTTAATCATAATCTTATAATTACTCGCAGCGTTAATTATATAAGACTAATTATTATCTACTTCAACTAAAAATGTTGAATGTTAGATTTATCCAAAACTCATTAGATTTGGTATTAACTAAATGCATTATTACTAAAGTTAGTGAAGGGTTCAAATAAAGTCGATAACCTTTTAGCGTGTTCCTAGAGAATTAGTAAACTAGCCTAAACTTGCTAGACTACTATTTATCTAATCCCTATTTATAGTTAAGCTTTGATAGGTTAACTACATATAGATATGAGGGTACTTACGTATTAACGCCACCACCGCTATATATTGGATCGAGAGTTCGCGCAGCCGCGCATATGTTGTCTTGATTTATCTGTTCGCTTCGCGGCGGGCAAGCTAATCTAACCGGGGTTAAAAAATAAATTATTTTGAGTTTTAAAAATGTTTTAATTTTAAATAAAATGTTTTATTTTATGATTTATCATAAAAATGTTAGGTGTAGATTGGCGGCATTAAAAATGTAGCGGTGGTGGCGTTAATACGTAATTACCGAAATGAGTATAATATGTATATATTATTTATAATTGGTTAACTACATATAAGATAGAGAATAACTATTTAGTTAACTAGTCGTTATTTCGTTGTTTGGACATTCAACGTATTAAAGCGAGTTTTCAGATCGAGAGACTAAGCAGCTATTAAATAATATTTGAGTTGATTCAATTCGTGAACAAAACTCTGAGATAAGTTGTTTCCTTTAATACTCAACTAAGAATATGTTTTCGACTGGTTTCGGTTATGTGGGTTAGTGTGCTTGTGAGTTTGTTTAACTGTTAGCGGAGAAAATTTGTACAAAAATCTGCGGTTTATCAAAATCACTTTCGATTGTTTGCAAATAATGTTAGGTTAGGTTAGATTAGGTCTGCGGTTTATCAAAAAGTAGTGGGCATAGATTCAAATCGACTAGGGGTAAATAGTACAGTTGTTGATCAATCAGTAATGATTGTTCATATTTTGAATACTATATAACCGTAAGACTAGTCTTCTGGTGACATAATTGGTTATTTACACATATACAAACCCTACAACCCTATTGTACCCTACAAACACCTTCGTAAACTATGCTATGGTTCATTTACAACCTGCGACTATATTCGATTGTCTATTCAGACAAGACAGACAAGACTAAGACTAAGATTCTGTGAATACTAAGACTAATTGTAAGATTATGTGAAGACAACGACTAAGAATCTGTGAAAACTAACACTAAGAATCTATGAATACTTACTAAGATTACTAACTATACTCTGTTTAAGATATTGTGATTGCTAGGACTAGGACTAAGATTCTGTAAAGACTAAGACTAAGATTCTTGGAAGACTAACACTAAGATTCTTTGAAGACTAAAACTAAGATTCTATGAACACTAAAACTAAGATTTTGTGTATACTAAGACTAAGATTCTGTGAAGACTAAGTCTAAAACAATCTAGTTATTATCTTGAAATTCTAGAGTTTATAGAGTAGTAAATTAATATTTAAAATAAAGTTCAGATGGGTTGGCTGTGTGTTCTATAATTCAAATTACTTCGCTGTTCCAATAAATTAAATCAAATCCCGATAAATTGATGTTTACAATGTTATCTATGTTTTCTAGAAATTTCGTATAGGGAAGAAACAATTGTTGCGTTATGGTCGATTCCCATATACGCGACATTCAGCTACGCGACGTCGTGCGTCATCGTCTGTCAAATAATGATTACATTGTTTTAAATGGGCACATCCCGTAGCTGTCGCGTAGCCATAGTGAGAACGTGCCCATTTAAAACAATGTACTCATTATTTGACAGGCGATGTCGCGTAGCTGAGTGTCGCGTATATGAGAATCGGCCTTTAATTTGGAAAATGTTAATTTTAACTTTTAACAACTTTTCGACCAGATTAAAACGGATTTTTAACCGAGAATTGCTTCACTAATAATCTCCATCTCTACCATACAATACAATTGCTGATGAAAGTTACGATTTTATCAAATTATAATAATAACAGTCATTCTACACTCATCATCCTTATTAGACAATAATTAGAGAACTATAGGATGAATTTCCACAATTTACGTGTATATAAATTGACAGACAAGACTAGATAGACAAGACTGGGCAGACAAGACTAGACAGACAAGGTTGAAGAGACCAGACTAGACAAACAAGACTAGACAGACAAGACTAGACAGACAAGACTAGACAGACAAGACTAGACAGATAAGACTAGACAGACAAGACTAGACAGACAAGACTAGACAGACAAGACTAGACAGACAAGACTAGACAGATAAGACTAGACAGACAAGACTAGACAGACAAGACTAGACAGACAAGACTAGACAGACAAGACTAGACAGACAAGACTAGACAGACAAGACTAGACAGACAAGACTAGACAGACAAGACTAGACAGACAAGACTAGACAGACAAGACTAGACAGACAAGACTAGACAGACAAGACTAGACAGACAAGACTAGACAGACAAGACTAGACAGACAAGACTAGACAGACAAGACTAGACAGACAAGACTAGACAGACAAGACTAGACAGACAAGACTAGACAGACAAGACTAGACAGACAAGACTAGACAGACAAGACTAGACAGACAAGACTAGACAGACAAGACTAGACAGACAAGACTAGACAGACAAGACTAGACAGACAAGACTAGACAGACAAGACTAGACAGACAAGACTAGACAGACAAGACTAGACAGACAAGACTAGACAGACAAGACTAGACAGACAAGACTAGACAGACAAGACTAGACAGACAAGACTAGACAGACAAGACTAGACAGACAAGACTAGACAGACAAGACTAGACAGACAAGACTAGACAGACAAGACTAGACAGACAAGACTAGACAGACAAGACTAGACAGACAAGACTAGACAGACAAGACTAGACAGACAAGACTAGACAGACAAGACTAGACAGACAAGACTAGACAGACAAGACTAGACAGACAAGACTAGACAGACAAGACTAGACAGACAAGACTAGACAGACAAGACTAGACAGACAAGACTAGACAGACAAGACTAGACAGACAAGACTAGACAGACAAGACTAGACAGACAAGACTAGACAGACAAGACTAGACAGACAAGACTAGACAGACAAGACTAGACAGACAAGACTAGACAGACAAGACTAGACAGACAAGACTAGACAGACAAGACTAGACAGACAAGACTAGACAGACAAGACTAGACAGACAAGACTAGACAGACAAGACTAGACAGACAAGACTAGACAGACAAGACTAGACAGACAAGACTAGACAGACAAGACTAGACAGACAAGACTAGACAGACAAGACTAGACAGACAAGACTAGACAGACAAGACTAGACAGACAAGACTAGACAGACAAGACTAGACAGACAAGACTAGACAGACAAGACTAGACAGACAAGACTAGACAGACAAGACTAGACAGACAAGACTAGACAGACAAGACTAGACAGACAAGACTAGACAGACAAGACTAGACAGACAAGACTAGACAGACAAGACTAGACAGACAAGACTAGACAGACAAGACTAGACAGACAAGACTAGACAGACAAGACTAGACAGACAAGACTAGACAGACAAGACTAGACAGACAAGACTAGACAGACAAGACTAGACAGACAAGACTAGACAGACAAGACTAGACAGACAAGACTAGACAGACAAGACTAGACAGACAAGACTAGACAGACAAGACTAGACAGACAAGACTAGACAGACAAGACTAGACAGACAAGACTAGACAGACAAGACTAGACAGACAAGACTAGACAGACAAGACTAGACAGACAAGACTAGACAGACAAGACTAGACAGACAAGACTAGACAGACAAGACTAGACAGACAAGACTAGACAGACAAGACTAGACAGACAAGACTAGACAGACAAGACTAGACAGACAAGACTAGACAGACAAGACTAGACAGACAAGACTAGACAGACAAGACTAGACAGACAAGACTAGACAGACAAGACTAGACAGACAAGACTAGACAGACAAGACTAGACAGACAAGACTAGACAGACAAGACTAGACAGACAAGACTAGACAGACAAGACTAGACAGACAAGACTAGACAGACAAGACTAGACAGACAAGACTAGACAGACAAGACTAGACAGACAAGACTAGACAGACAAGACTAGACAGACAAGACTAGACAGACAAGACTAGACAGACAAGACTAGACAGACAAGACTAGACAGACAAGACTAGACAGACAAGACTAGACAGACAAGACTAGACAGACAAGACTAGACAGACAAGACTAGACAGACAAGACTAGACAGACAAGACTAGACAGACAAGACTAGACAGACAAGACTAGACAGACAAGACTAGACAGACAAGACTAGACAGACAAGACTAGACAGACAAGACTAGACAGACAAGACTAGACAGACAAGACTAGACAGACAAGACTAGACAGACAAGACTAGACAGACAAGACTAGACAGACAAGACTAGACAGACAAGACTAGACAGACAAGACTAGACAGACAAGACTAGACAGACAAGACTAGACAGACAAGACTAGACAGACAAGACTAGACAGACAAGACTAGACAGACAAGACTAGACAGACAAGACTAGACAGACAAGACTAGACAGACAAGACTAGACAGACAAGACTAGACAGACAAGACTAGACAGACAAGACTAGACAGACAAGACTAGACAGACAAGACTAGACAGACAAGACTAGACAGACAAGACTAGACAGACAAGACTAGACAGACAAGACTAGACAGACAAGACTAGACAGACAAGACTAGACAGACAAGACTAGACAGACAAGACTAGACAGACAAGACTAGACAGACAAGACTAGACAGACAAGACTAGACAGACAAGACTAGACAGACAAGACTAGACAGACAAGACTAGACAGACAAGACTAGACAGACAAGACTAGACAGACAAGACTAGACAGACAAGACTAGACAGACAAGACTAGACAGACAAGACTAGACAGACAAGACTAGACAGACAAGACTAGACAGACAAGACTAGACAGACAAGACTAGACAGACAAGACTAGACAGACAAGACTAGACAGACAAGACTAGACAGACAAGACTAGACAGACAAGACTAGACAGACAAGACTAGACAGACAAGACTAGACAGACAAGACTAGACAGACAAGACTAGACAGACAAGACTAGACAGACAAGACTAGACAGACAAGACTAGACAGACAAGACTAGACAGACAAGACTAGACAGACAAGACTAGACAGACAAGACTAGACAGACAAGACTAGACAGACAAGACTAGACAGACAAGACTAGACAGACAAGACTAGACAGACAAGACTAGACAGACAAGACTAGACAGACAAGACTAGACAGACAAGACTAGACAGACAAGACTAGACAGACAAGACTAGACAGACAAGACTAGACAGACAAGACTAGACAGACAAGACTAGACAGACAAGACTAGACAGACAAGACTAGACAGACAAGACTAGACAGACAAGACTAGACAGACAAGACTAGACAGACAAGACTAGACAGACAAAACTAGACAGACAAGACTAGACAGACAAGACTAGACAGACAAGACTAGACAGACAAGACTAGACAGACAAGACTAGACAGACAAGACTAGACAGACAAGACTAGACAGACAAGACTAGACAGACAAGAATAGACAGACAAGACTAGACAGATAAGACTAGACAGACAAGACTAGACAGACAAGACTAGACAGACAAGACTAGACAGACAAGACTAGACAGACAAGACTAGACAGACAAGACTAGACAGACAAGACTAGACAGACAAGACTAGACAGACAAGATTAGACAGACAGGACTAGAAAGACAAGACTAGACAGACAAGACTAGACAGACAAGACTAGACAGACAAGACTAGACAGACAAGTCTAGACAGAGAAGACTAGACAAGTAAGACTAGACAGTCAAGACTAGACAGAGAAGACAAGTGAATTAGATGGAATTATATAATATTAGTAATTGAATGTGGAAGAATGTTCACTGAGAGTAATACTTGACTAATTAACTTTCAAAATGAATTGCAGGCTAAACAATGAGAAATTTAATTAGAATAAGTTTGCTATTAATACCTCGATTGGCTTTGGTATAGCAATTTACGTGAAACTGTAGTGTGAAGCGGCTAGTTTGTTTCTAGTTCGTAATTGTCTTTTCTATCTAGTCTTGTCTTTAGTATGTTTGTCTAGACCGTTTATTTAATGCCAATTAGCGCGTTTAGTTAACATCCTGTGTAAGCTTAATGAACAATTAATTTAGATTTAACACTTAATTTAAAGAAACGGGATTACGTAATGAGTGTGTCCACCGTCCGGTCGAGACGAAAAGCTGTGTATTTTCTGTGCATCGTCGGAGAAATTGTTTTCTCACAAGATTTCGGCGGACAAGCCGGCGTTAGTCCGATTGTATAATTTCCGTTTCCGCACTAAATAAAGCATTCGCACAAATTTACAAGGAATGTAGAAAGTTTTGTGTTTTTTTTTCTGCAGTTGTTTTTGTTGTTGATTGCAATCGGGGAGCAGAATCGATTCAATAAACGCGAAATCCAGTGCGAAATTGCTGTGTTTTGAATTGCGGAGAAATTGAGTATTTCGAATCTTTTCACAAGGCGCAATAATAAGAGTTTGCTTGATGCGTTTTAGCCTTTGTTTTACACAGACTCTGCTTCCTGCTTTTTCTCACTGCCTGACATCAGGGGTCAAATTACAACTGTTTGTCTTCTAAAATACCTTCATATAACTAAATACATAATAAACAAAAAGAGAAAACTCGAGAGCTTTGACTTATCTGAATTATATAGATATTAGTTCTTCTCCAGATTTGCCTATGTATTCTTGTCTGTATAGTTTTATATGTAAATGAATACATAAAATATTTTTGTTTCATAGTAGTGCGCAAATGAAACCGAAGACGAGC
Source organism: Phosphuga atrata (assembly GCA_944588485.1). Classification (NCBI taxonomy): domain Eukaryota; kingdom Metazoa; phylum Arthropoda; class Insecta; order Coleoptera; family Silphidae; genus Phosphuga; species Phosphuga atrata. Next base: position 62,976,680 of record OX155900.1, read on the forward strand.
AGCCAAACAACTTTCTAACTCTATTTCCAGCGGTATCGAATTAACAATTCGGCAAAGTACCGAAAACGTTCGAACAGTTTCCATTTCAAATGTAATTAGACCAACACAAGAAATAAATCTGTATACATTAAGTCTCAAGCTCCCATTCAGTTTCTCCATCTCTTGTTAAAGAACGAACTGGATGATACCGGTAATCATGATTCAATTCTTTCTCGATTTCCAACATTTTTCTTTTAGTGAATTAATTATTCAATTCTCCCTTAAATAACTTTATCAACTGTAGTCTACTTAATAAAACATTAATACGTTGACTCTTGCATTTATCTCGTTGGACGTGTTAATAGAAAAACTTGTTTGGTGCAGTCTGTCTATTCTAAGCTGTATAGTTTCATGTGTAAACTGGCAATACATTCATTTTATTAAATGAATAGAATGTTCATTATAAATTGCAACAGATAGTTTGTCAATTATCATACCAAATAAACCAGTATGTGCAGTAATAAAAGGTGTTCAAGGACGCGAGTTTTGTGTGAGTTTTTTTTTTCGAAACATTTTCGATTTTAGAAGGTTAATAGAGTTTTAATGTACATTTAGATACTTTTTTATGCTTTTCTCTAAATGTACGTAAATACCAAGTCAAATGCCATAAGTATGACCTCAAATCGGTATTCTAACTAATTTTATATTTGCAGACAAGAGGGTCATAATGTCATAAGAATGTCTGTCTAGTCCGTCTAATTCGTCTAGTCCGACAAGTCCGTCTAGGCCGTCTATGCCGTCTATGCCGTCTAGGCCGTTTAGGCCGTCTAATCCGTATAGTCGGTCTAGTTCAGGGATGGCGAAGCTTTTTGAGTAGTGGGTCAAATTTTGTTCATTATATTTTGCGTACTATCTCGTGGGTCACTAGGGCGGTGGCATCACTTGGAAAAGAGGAGGGAGGGCAAAGACTACTTTTTTTTATCAAAAGGCTTTTAGAAAATTCAAATTTCCTTCTTGTTTTACAACTTCTACTTTGGAAGTAGAGAGCAAAAAATAAAGGTGGAGACCAAAAAATGTATTCAGTATAATCTCGGTAATTCGGCCGTTGGTTATTCGGACGACACGTCCAGTAATCCGGCGGTCTGGAGATCGCTCGCGCTCTTCCCTCCCACTACTCTTTCTTGTAATCAGGCGGTTGTCTGGTCCTATATGTGTCGGAGATTATACTGTATAAGAGTCCTCGAGCGAATCGATGACTGGTTCGATGGTATTTTTAAATTAAAAGCTTCTTGTGAATATGATATATGTTTTCCCACTAATTTTGGGAGCCTGAATCGATTAGTAAAAAGTGGAAGTCACTGTGATAAGCCGTTCAAAAGATATGCCATCGTGAAATCGGACTGAAGTTTCGAGTTTGATTGGTTGTAACTTAGAAATTAGACAAAAAAATGAACGTGGCTTAGACAATATTTGTAGAAAATTCAATTGTCTAAACAACGGAGTTAATTTTGTTTTGAAATATTTTGGTTTGGAAATTTTGAAAAATTCAGAGAGAATCTAATTTAGACAAGGTTTGGGTTTAATTCGTTGTAACTTGGAAGTTGTAACAAAGTACGTCAAAATGTTTTAGACAAAAACCGTTAAGAATTTCATTGTCTAAGAGAAAATTTGTTTGGTTTTGTCACTTGTTTTGTGATTTTTGGAACGATTTGAAGGGAAGTCTAAATGGGAGATATTTAAGAAAAACAGACATTAAACAACAAACAACATTATTAGAGAATTGAATTGTCTATAACATATTAATGTTGGAATAGTTTTTAACTATTTTGAAAATTTTCTGAAAAAAAAAACGCAAATCTAATTTAAGTAAAAGTTGAAAGTTTGGAAGACTATAACTTACTATAACTTGACTATATATATATATATATATATATATATATATATATATATATATATATTATATATATATATATATATATATATATATATATATATATATAATTGTAGGCAATTTTTTTTTAGATAAAAGTTTAAAGAATTTAATTCTCTATAAAATTTATTTTCAACATTTTTTGGTTATTTCGTGTTTTTATGCAGAAAATTGCAAAAAACGGAATTAAGCTTAAAAGCTGCTTTGGGTTGTCAACTTTCAAGGATGATATCTAATATAAAAAATAAAAATTTTGAGCAGCCTCCGACACAAAAGACGACCGTAAAAAAAAAAATCTTTCTTGCCCATTTAACTCCATTAAAAGTACCTATTAATATTTTGATGATGAGCGTCGCCGCGTTGGGGGACCGCTATGTGAAGAAGTATAATTAGTTATACCTATATAGGTATAACGAATAGAAAATACGTATGAACTTAGATGTATTAATCTATCTTACAAGGTCTACTAAGTTCCTGCAGAGTTTCGATATGGTATGCGTCACGTTGGCGTTAAAGAGAACACGCAGACAGGTGAGAGCAGACACTATCTGTTGTATATATTTTGTGAATTTTTCTGAGTAAATTAATAAAGACTGGAAACTAAACGATTGGATATTGTTGTTTTGTTAATTACGTACGTTGCTTACACAGAGTAAGTATAATCCACATTTTATCATTATCAATCCTCTTCTTATTTCTTTGTATTCTGGTTTTATTACTTGATTTACTTAGTAGTTCCATCACGCGGCAACTCTCATCATCAAAATATTAATAAGTTAAAAGGGAACATCAAATGCCTGAACAGATCTTCATAAAGTATAGCTAAGAACTTTCTCGATCACGTCAGTTTTCAAACACAAGTTTGGAAGTTACGGAACTAGACAAACACTTGTGTCAAATTGGTTGCAGATTAATTTTGTCAAAAAGGAAATGAGCGGATGATCATCATGCGCATGAACAGATCTTCATAAATTATAGCTAAGAACCTCCTTGCTTACGTCAGCTTTCAAATAAAGAAACCGTATCAAAATCGGTCCATTTGCTTAGGAGCTACGATTCAACATATAGGAACAGACGGACAGACTGACACACAATAAAATAAAGAATTTAGAGAAACGGTTTAGACAAAACTTGTTTTTAATGTTGTCTAAGAATCTTTTTAAAATTAGCAAAAATTTTGCATGGCGTTATAAGAAATTGATATTTACTTCACCGGTTTAATAGCAGGTTATTTTGAAAAATCTGAATGTTTGACAGGTTATTACTCAGAACCTAGATGAAATAGACAAAAGTGTTTTAATTAGGAGTTAAAGAGAATTTAATTGTCAATAAAAGTTGTTGTAAGCAATATTCTGCAATTTTGTTTTTTTATGCAAAAAATTGCAAAAAACCGAGTGAAGGTTCAATTTGGATCAAGTCAACTTTAGGGGATCATATCAGGAGAAGTAAACAATTTTGTCAAAAACTCGTTAGACAAATGCAAATGCTTTATAAGAATTTACGTCTTTTGGTGTCGTATTAATGAATAATTCCATAAAAATTCCTGATGTATTATACAATGTAATCCAGTTAAAGGATGTGGAATATTCTGATTAAGATATTGAATAGAACCAATGTTTCTTATTTCTATTTCTGAACCAACGTTCAGCGCCCCCGTAGCAAAAGTTGCTAACTAGTAAAAACGCACAGTGACGGGAACACTATTTGGTCGTTTTCGATGTAATCTAGGTAAACCCAGATTTAATCTGGATTAGATTAAGTGATGTTAGGGCCAGACAAATCCAGACTGACGGGCCGAGACTTAAAATTAAGTCAATTTTAATAGAGGTCAAAAAATTTTCACTACGTCTATGTGTTTTGTTTAGTGACGCGAGTTGTTGCCATAGTAACAACAAACAGAAATCATTTAATAATGAAACTCCATTTGATTTACATTGGACTTTTACGCACGATTTTTATACTTTTATACAAGATTATAATAATAGTCCATCCCATACAATAATTTACTTATAGCAGGTTATTTTGAAGCAGGTTATGTGGCATAATGTGTTCGTTTTGGTGTACGAGTAGATAAACATATATAAAATACAATAATTGGAGAAGAAATTTCTTTTTGATATATTTAATATCCATACCTTTGTGATTGAGAAACTTTAATAAGAAAATAATAATGTATATATAATAGAAAATAAATAATGTCTGTCTAGTCTTGTCTGTCTAGTCTTCTCTGTCTAGTCTTGTCTGTCTAGTCTTGTCTGTCTAGTCTTGTCTGTCTAGTCTTGTCTGTCTAGTCTTGTCTGTCTAGTCTTGTCTGTCTAGTCTTGTCTGTCTAGTCTTGTCTGTCTAGTCTTGTCTGTCTAGTCTTGTCTGTCTAGTCTTGTCTGTCTAGTCTTGTCTGTCTAGTCTTGTCTGTCTAGTCTTGTCTGTCTAGTCTTGTCTGTCTAGTCTTGTCTGTCTAGTCTTGTCTGTCTAGTCTTGTCTGTCTAGTCTTGTCTGTCTAGTCTTGTCTGTCTAGTCTTTTCTGTCTAGTCTTGTCTGTCTAGTCTTTTCTGTCTAGTCTTGCCTGTATAGTCTTGTCTGTCTAGTCATGTCTGTCTAGCCTTTTCTGTCTAGTCTTGTCTCTCTAGTCTTATCTGTTTAGTCTTCTCTGTGTTATAATTTAGTTTAACTTGGTAAGTAAAGCGGCAAATAGTTCTTTTCATTTTTGTTAATTTATTAGTGGGAATAATGAAATTGATTGTGCGCATATCAGAAATGCTGGGCAGATTTGGATATAGAAAGCAAAATGTCTTATATAAGACAACCTATATTAACACGAGGAAAGTATATGTGTGTTTATGTGGACGTCGTATTCTCATTTAGAGGCTAATATTACATAAAAGGACATTATGAGCGAGGAATTGTGCGGCGAAGAGAAGCGACGATATCGAAATAAACGGTTGGAAGATGGATGAAAGGTCAGCCGATGCAAAGTGCTTGCGACAGTTTTCGGTTTTATTTTGCAAGATTCGACGAGAATTTGTTTGTGTGGCAAATTATACAATCAATAATTATCGCTGAAGTTAAACAAGATTGCACAGATAAGATTTGAAATTGTAGTTTTACTTTTACTGTGCTCGAAAAAATCAGTTTGAATTGAATAAATCGATTGACTAAATATATAAGCAAGTCGTTAATGTTTTTATTGGAACTCGATTTGCTGCAGAAACTCCGAGTCTGGTTTATAATCGCCGCGGCGTCAACACAAATTAATTACCAGCCCGAAGACACAAACGAAACCATCACTGAGTTTCTGCATTTCTAGAATTTTGAGACGCAAACGAAAGCATCGCTGAGTTTCTTCATTTCTAGCATTCTATCAATCTTTCACGCAATCCTACAAGAATTCTATCTGCTAATTGAATTTTTGTTAACTGAGCCGAATTTCATGGTCAAAACAAATCGATCGAAATCATTGAGTTTCTGCAATTTTATAAATATATCACACCGTCCTTCTAGAATTCTTTCATTTTATTTAAAATCATAGTTAAAACAAATCCATCGCTGTTGCATAACATTGCACACATATGTTCTATGTGCCTATGTTCTATATGTTCTATGTGTCTATATGTTCTAATCTATATGTCTATCTATCTTTCTATCTATCTATCCATCCATCCATCTATCTATCTATCTATCTATCTATCTATCTATCTATCTATCTATCTATCTATCTATCTATCTATCTATCTATCTATCTATCTATCTATCTATCTATCTATCTATCTATCTTTCTATCTATCTATCTATCTATCTATCTATCTATCTATATATCTATCTATCTATCTATCTATCTATCTAACTATCTATCTATCTATCTATCTATCTATCTATATATCTATCTATCTATCTATCTATCTATCAATCTATCTATCTATCTATCTTTCTATCTATCTATCTATCTATCTATCTATCTATCTATCTATCTATCTATCTATCTATCTATCTTTCTATCTTTTTTTTTTTTATTGTGGTTTTTTATTGGGGGAAGCTCTACCAGCCAGAGTGTGAGGCTCTCACTCACTTAACCCCCTTTCCACTTGGCTTCTCTATGCTCCACCCCGGTATCGCTTGCGCATGCCTTCAGGGTGGGTAGCCCGGACGGTTAGTGCCGCCCTAGTTTGATGAGAGTTATCTATTATCTTCGCTTAATTTGAGCGAACTAGTCCTTCTACTAAGACTCCCGTCTATCGTTCTTTTCCCTAGGTTAGAGGTTTGGTTCTGCATCGACTTCGATGTTTGCCGCAAGCTGCGCTTTCCACGCTCTTTCGGCCTCTTCTTTCCTCGTCATTATTTCTATGGTATATGCTTTTATCGCCTCCCAGTCGTCTTCATTTCGCAGCATGACTTGTGTTAGATTTCCTACCTCAAGCACTATGCCACCGAGTTTCACCTGAACAGTGGACCTCTCGTTTTCCGTGGCTGGACAATGGAAAATAGTGTGCTCTGCGTCATCCGTACTTTGGCCACATAAAAAGCACTCTAGATTGTTCCTCCTTTTGAACCTCTCTAGGTAGGAATTGAAGCATCCGTGGCCCGTGAGCGCTTGGGTAATATGGTATCCTATTTGCCCGTGGGTGCGGTCGTACCAAGGCGCTACGTGAGGGATGAGCCTATGGGTCCATCGTCCTGACGTATCTGTCTCCCACTGGGTCTGCCATCTGTCCATGAGTCGTTGGCGCGCTCTAACCTTGGCACCATCTTTGGCCTGCTCCTTTTCTTCTTTCCTGGCGTACTGACTTAGTTCGTCGTAGATCTCCTTTCTCTCTCGAATCAGTAGATCAATTGGCGGTGTACTCGCTAGAACGAGTGCGGCTGCCTCAGATACGGTTCTGTACCCAGAAAATACTCTTAATACACTGCGCCGCTGTACCGAGGCAAGCCTCCGCTTTGCCCCGATCTTTTCTACCGCCGCTGCCCATATTTCCGCGCCGTAGAGTATCTGTGCGTGTATCACGCTATTCAGCAGTCTTCTTTTTGCCTCACGAAGCCCTCCAACGTTTGGCATGAGCCTTGCAAGGCTTGCCGCTGTTGCTGCTGCCTTCTCGGTTATCTTGGTGACATGTTCTACATACCGAAGTCCGCTGTCAATCTGTACTCCGAGGTATCTCACCGCCTTTGCCCATGGTACTTCCTGCTCTTCCAGAGTGAGAATCGGTGGAACAAACATCCTCTTATCTGTTATCAGTACTGCTTCCGTCTTATGTACTGCTAGTTGCAGTCCGTTTTCCTTCATCCAGTTGCTGGCACGTCGGAGACACTCATTTGTAACTGCCTCGAGTGTGGTAGGAATTCTCGCTGTTACTACTACTGCCACGTCATCGGCGAAGCCAACTAAGGTCGCGTCTTTTGGTAGTCTCAGGTTCAGTAGACCGTCATACATGATGTTCCACAGAAAGGGCCCAAGGACCGATCCCTGCGGAACCCCTGCAGTCACCTCATACTCAACTTGGCCGTCTTCCGTGTCGTAGACAAGGATTCTGTTACTCAAGTAACTGCTTATTATTTTCCTTAGGTACTCCGGTACTCGTCTCTGCTCTAAGGCGTTTAGGATCGCATCCCACCGCGCCGAGTTGAAGGCATTCTTGATGTCGAGCGTCACAAGTGCACAAAAGCCTTTTGTCTTCCAGGTCCCCTGTTTGACCTTCCTGGCCGTCTCAATCACACTCGCAATAGCGTCGACCGTTGACTTCCCTTTCCTAAAACCGTATTGCCGCTGGGACATGCCCCGATTCGCCGATATGTTTTTCTAGTCTGTGGAGCAACAGTCTCTCTAGTAACTTCCCCATGTTGTCAAGGAGGCAGATCGGTCTGTATGAGGATGGTTCCTCCAGAGGCTTATTCCCTTTTCGTAAGAGGACCAGTTTCTGTCTTTTCCATCGTTCATGGAACACCCCTTTGTTGAGGCATGTATTGAAGGCCGTTAGCAAGAGTTCCGGCCATGTCTCTATCACCGCCGTCAGGACCTCGTTTGGGATGTTATCCGGTCCTGGTGCCTTCCCGGACTGGAGCCGTTTTTTCCCCTCTTGTAGCTCTCCCATTGTAAAATCTTCGATGGCTTCCTGGATCTGTATGAGTTGAATTTTCCTTCGCTGTTGAGTAGGGAACACGGTAGCAACTGTCTCTCTCATCCTCACTGGATGTGATAGTCCTGGGATGGGCTGTCTACCTCCTAGTTTCTTGGTAACTATGCGGTATGGCAACCCCCACGGGTCGGTTTCGATTAAGCGTAGGAGCAGCTCCCAACTTCTCCTTTTACTGCTTTTAATAGCAAGGCGTAGTTTTTTCCTTGCTGTTTTGAAGGCTGTTTGTAGACACTCATATATTCGTGCGTCCCCTCTTCTTCTTTTCCGTTGAGCTGCCCTACGTGCTGCCTTGCATTTATCACGCAGATCTTTTATTTCCTGATTCCGCCAGTACACCATCTTTCTCCTGCCTTGAGCATTTCCCCGCCTTGGCATCGCCGCGTCGCATGCTGCAGTGATGATCTCGATGACGTAATTAACAATCAAGTTAGGATTTCGAACTTCCGCTAGATCTAGGAACCGCCCCTGTTGTTTTTCGGTTTCGAGTGCCTCTGCCAACCGGAGTCTATCTAACTTCCACAGTTTCCAACCAGCTTCTTCAGCCCTCTCGCTTTCCGGTGAGTCCTGGTGTACCCCTGGCTCTTTATATATGCTGAAAAGCAAATATTGATGGTCACT